>OX352772.1:154756742-154774260 GCA_947095535.1 Poecilobothrus nobilitatus | reverse complement strand
CTCTTCGGTGGAAGCACAACCTGTGTTGGTTGTGTAAAAAAAAATATGTCTTCAGTGTTGTTGTCCATGCTTGCTTACTTTGCTTGATTTTAAGTAAGACTATGATTTCTTCTATAAAATTCTGCAGTATTTATATTAAATAAAATTGTTAGAAATCTATAGAATTTACCAAAGCATATTAATTAAAATTTTAATTTATTGTAACTGCTTTCGG
Organism: Poecilobothrus nobilitatus; assembly: GCA_947095535.1. Classification (NCBI taxonomy): domain Eukaryota; kingdom Metazoa; phylum Arthropoda; class Insecta; order Diptera; family Dolichopodidae; genus Poecilobothrus; species Poecilobothrus nobilitatus. Next base: position 154,774,046 of record OX352772.1, on the reverse strand, counting down.
CTTCATAAATCAAACTACATTGTTGAAATATTTTCTATTTCAAAGAAAGATTCAAAAAGATGTAGGTAGTTTTAATTAGAAAAAAAAAAGGAAGATATATTTTATTAAAAATACAATGTTGCAAATACTTTGTTTGAAGATAGGTGTTTACTGTAAAAACAAAATATTTGTGTTTAAACCTGAATTTATTCTATAAATTCCTTTTCGATAATTTATATCAAACTACATTGTTGAAATATTTTCTATTTCAAAGAAAGATTCAAAAAGATGTAGGTAGTTTTAATTAGAAAAAAAAAAGGAAGATATAATTTATTAAAAATACAATGTTGCAAATAATTTGTTTGAAGATAAGTGTGTACTGTAAAAACAAAATATTTGTGTTTAAACCTGAATTTATTCTATAAATTCCTTTTCGATAATTTATATCAAATGCAATTGCATGCAATATGTACAATCTACTAACGTATATTTAATTAAAATTGAATTTATTGTAATTACTTTTTTAGAATTTATACATCTTACAAACATTGTTGCAAATATTTGCTTGAAGAAATTTTTTTTACTCTAAAAACAAAATATTTAAATTAGTTTTGGTTAGTTTGGTCAAATAGCTGTAGCAAGCGAGTCAATACAAAAAAAAAAAAATAAAAAATGTCAAAAAAAATGTTATTAGAAAGATTTTTTAATCATTCACCGGAGATAGAATCACTTCCTTATAGGATTGAAAGTGATTCAGCATCAGTAGTCAAAACTTTTAAAGTACGCGGACGTAAAGTCAAGTTTATAATTAATTCAGTTCCTAATAACGTAGAACCGGTTAACTGGATAAAAAACACATTGTATAAAATAATTCAAGATGTTACAAATGATTTGCACCCTCTAGATAAGGTATTAACATTCTGTGGAGAAAGCTTTCAGCAACATGGTCCTGGATGGCTAAGTTTTAGAAATGCAGGCGATCTAACATTTTCTGATGTATGGGAAATGATATCAAACATTTTTCAAAGTAATTGTGAAGGTAACTACTAAATAAATACTTCATTATTATTTTATTATTAATACTTTTTATTTTGTTTTTATGTTACAGGTTTAAGCAGAGATACATTTTGTCTTTCAGTTACTTCTGTAAGGCTACCATTTGGGAGAGGAAGATCACAAAAATATTCATCATATGATAAGGAAAGCTTAAAGCAAAAGGGAATAATTTGCATTAAAAACAAAAATAATTTATGTCTACCTCAGGCCTTAATTGTGGCAATATCACAAACTAAAAATGATTAGAACTACAAACACAAAATTCGTAATGATACGGGAAAATTACAAACTTTAAAAGCTATCGAACTAACTAAAAATGCAGAAGTAAAAATTCCAAATAAAGGTTGTGGAATACACGAACTCAAAAAGTTTCAAGAATATTTGAAAAATTATAAAATTGTTGTGTACAAATTGGGAACAAGAGGCAGAGAGGTAATATTTGAAGGAATTGGACCTGAAAATCGGCCAAATTTGTTGTTTTATAAAAATCACTACAACGTAATAAAATCGCTGACTGCAACCTTTTGCGCCAGTTATTATTGTGAAGATTGCCACATTTCATACAACAACAGTAATCATAGATGCACAGGAACATGTCCATGCTGCCAAAATTCTCCACCATGTCTTAATAATTTAAAACAAATTTTATGCAATGATTGTAATCGTTAATTTCGAGGTCGAATCTGTTTAGATAACCATAGGGCGTCAAGTTCAAAACGCAACAGTATTTGTGACGAAGTTAAAAATGTTTGTCTTGCTTAAAACTTTATAGAGCCGACAGAAACCATGTATGTGGTGAATACTTTTGCAAGATTTGCAGTAACTATGTTCCTGAGAATCATAAATGTTTTATTCAACAAAACAAAAATCAACCTAAACTAAAAAATTTTATTTATATATTTTACGATTTGGAAACACAACAAGAAAAAGCTTTTGGAGAGAAGTACATAAGAGGCATTCTATCAGATATTAAACTACATGAACCAAATTTGTGTGTTTTCGAGCAAAGATGTGACGCATGTATTTCGTTGATGATTTGACGCATATATTTTTGTGAAACATGTAAATTTAGAAGAAAAGGAATTAAAGAGGGAAATATTATAGAGCAATTTCTGATGTACATAATGGAGATAAGAAAAGAATTCAAAACTGTCGTGGTAATAGCACATAATGGACAATCATTAATTTATTTTAAATATTATATTAGAAAAACCTCTTTAAAAACTAAACTAATTATGCGAGGTTCAAAAATTATCATGATGTTATTAGATAACATAAAATTTATAGACTCAATTAATTACTTTGCAATGGCATTATCAAAATTACCAAAGGCTTTTGATTTACAAATTGATTTGAAAAAAGGATATTTCCCGCATCTCTTCAATACAACGGAAAATAAAAATTATATTGGACTATTACCACCTGTTGAATATTATAACCCAGATACCATGAAAACTAACGAACGTGAAGTATTTCTGAAATGGTATGAAGACCACAAAAATGATGAATTCTATATGGAAAATGATATTGTAAAATATTGTATAAATGACGTAGCAATACTAACGCAATCATGCTTAAAGTTCAGAGAATTTTTTCTTAGAGAATGTAACGTTGAACCTTTTCTAGAGGCCACAACTATAGCGTCTGCTTGTAATCTTGCATTTAGACGTAATTTTTTAAAACCAGATACGATTGGTTTAATACCCAAAAACGGGTATAGATATTCAGATAACCAATCAAAGGCAGCTATTCAATGGTTGGTTTGGGAGGAGGAAAAACGGAATATTAACATTGGACATGCTGCTAAACAAAAAAAGCTGTCATAGCCTGTGTAAAAGTTGATGGTTTTTGTTCAGAAATTAATCAAGTTTTTGAATTTTATGGATGTTATTATCACGGTCATCCTAACTGTTTTCCACGTAATCGTAATTCATATTTATATAATGATAAAAATGATACAATGAATGAACGATATGATAGAACTATTAGAAAATCTGATAGGTTGGAAAGATTAGATTACAATGTAATTGAAATGTGGGAATGTGATTTTTATTGTCAAATAAGTAAAAGAAAATGAATTACTTGAATAACCATCCATTAGTACAACTTTCACCATTAAAACCTCGGGATTCTTTTTATGGTGGTCGTACAGATAATGTTTACAACTACTACAAATGTAAAAAAGGAGAAAAAATAAAATATATAGATATTTGTTCTTTATATCCATAGGTTTGTAAATATGGAAAATTTCCTGTCGGCCATCCAGATGTTTATGTAGGAAACGTTAATTGTACTAAACAAAATTTAAGAGATTTGAATGGACTTATAAAATGTAAAATTTTACCACCAGAAAATCTTATACATCCAGTATTACCTGTAAAACAAAACAACAAATTAATGTTTTCCTTATGTCGCACATGTAGTGAGGAAAAAAACCTAAATGAATTTTGTTTATAATGATAACGAAAGAGCTTTACTTGGAACATGGATTATTGATGAAGTGTTAAAAGCTCTTGAATTGAAATATAAAATATTAGAAATTCATGAAATATGGATTTACAACATATGCCAATACAATGGTGTAACAAAAACAGATGGTCTTTTCACACAAATGATGAACAAATTTTTAAAAATAAAACAACAGGCATCGGGATGGCCTAGTAACTGTATAACAAAGGAAGAGAAAGAGAAGTATATAACGGATTTTCTTAGAAATGAAAATATTCAACTAGAATTTAATGAAATTGTAAATAATCAGGGACTATGATCTTTTGCAAAATTAATGCTTAATTCTTTTTGGGGTAAATTTGGACAGAGAGAAAACTTACAAAAAACAATAATTATTAATCAACCTAAGGATTTATATGACATGTTAACAAATCCGTCTATAGACGTTTGTGGTATTCTTCCAGTAAGTGAGGAAAACATTATAGTTAATTGGCAGTACAAAGAAGAAGCAGGTGAATCATTATCTACTGTAAATGTATGTATTGCAGCTTACACAACTACTCCAGTTCGATTAAAATTATATAGTTATTTAGAAAAACTGAAGGATAGAGGTTTATATTATGACACTGATTCCGTAATATATATAAGTCGTACAGGAGAATATGAACCCCAAACAGGGGATTTTATAGGAGATATGACCGATGAACTAGAATGTTATGGTGTTGGAAGTTACATTACAGAATTTGTAAGTGGAGGCCCTAAAAACTATGCATATAAAGTTCACAGTACGAAAGACAATGAAGAAAAACTAGTTTGTGAAAGTTAAAGGAATTTGTTTAAACTATACAGCCTCCCAAAAAATTAATTTTAATACAATTAAAGAAGCGGTGCTAGATGTGAAGGAAGATAACGATATATACATACCTTCACAAAATATTCGACGTAATAAAGAGCATAAAGTTATCACAGTTCCTGAAATAAAAAAATATCAAACTAGGTTAGAAAAACGTAAATTTATGGAAGATGGTAGTTCATTTCCCTATGGATATAAAAGATCTAATGTTAATAATTAATTAGAAATATAATGTTTAAATAATTTATAAATTTTAGTATAAATAGCACAAATAAATATCAAATATGTTCAAATTTATAAAAAACTATTTTTTTTATTAATCCAAGTATTATGATCATCATTGAACCCTAACCATTTAACAAAAACTTTATTACCTTGTTTTTTAATAATTTTTTCTACCAGCTAAGAATTTGGATATTTAACAGGAGTGAGTTCCTCTTTGTAGAAACCCCTGAAATAGGATTATTTTTATAATCTGATAATTGATACGTAACTGGATAGGTATTATTGATCTTATCAATTTTAAATATTTCAGTTGACCAATTTGGTTGATAGCCTTTTTCGAAGTGACCTTTATATTTACTTGTTCTTACATATTCACCAACCTTATATTTACTTTTTTCAAAAATTTTAGGCTCAGTATATACATTCCGCAGTATATTTTTTTCGTTTTTCTTTGTAATTTTTTCAGGAGGAAGTTTTGTTGTGCTATGTTTTGTTGAATTATATTCTTTTATTAATGATTGTGTAATAGGTAACCATTTATAATTCCCGTTTAAACTAAATTTTTTCCACATAGAATTTTTCAATGTACGGTTAAATCGTTCAACAACTGATGCTTTTAATTCGCTAAATGTGTGATAATGATTGATTGATTTTTCTTTCAAATAATTTTGAAATTGTAAATTAAAAAATTCCTTGCCTTTATCAGAGTGAATATAATTATATAATTATATATTTGGTATAACTTTAGCTCTAACAATAATTGTTTTTAAGGCATTTAAAACATTTTCAGCATTTTTTGTTTTCACAGGTTCAGCATAGGCATATTTGGAAAAAGTATCAATGACCGTCAGCGTATATTTATAACCATTATTAAATTTTCTATAAGGTATCATTTCGACTAAATCGATTTGCCACGTGTCATTTAGACCTTTCTGTTTGAATTTTCTTCTAAGAAATTTACGTCTTGCCTGTCTATGAATTTCAGTCACTATTTGAGCTCTTGACATTTTGTTTTAAAAATGTTAAAGGTAATGTTATAATAATTATTATACATAAAATGATAGACCAAACCATAGTTTAAACTAATCATCTAATTGAGTTTAATTTGCTTTTATACTTTTCTACATGAGTATATAACTCAACTTTTATTTTCAAATTTAATTCATTTCCATTCTGACTGCTCAACAACTCACTGAAATGCTGCCTGATTCCACATCATTTCCATTTAAAGAAACTGTAAATGATGTAAATACACAAGGTCAGATACAAGAAAATGAAATTACGTCCACCATGGACGACGAAGATTTAGCAGAAACTGAGGAATTTATACCACCATTCCAGATAGTTGAATTAGAAGACGAAGAAGAAGAAGTGGAAGAAGAAATTGAGGAAGATGAGGAAGCAGTTCTATTTAATGAAATTTGGGACATAAGTAATCAGCAGGGAGATCTTGATTATTTCAATGATTTAATAATCCTAAATAATTTTAATTAAATAATCTAATGAGAGGTGTACAGAAAAATATTTGTCTATCTAGAACATATAAATAAAAAATAAAAATTTTTATATTATTTGTTGTGATTTATTTTGTTTGTTTTATGTAGTATATTACAGATTTGTTCCTTTAAAATTACAGGAATTTCAAAAAATAACCTTGAATTACATTGTACATTAAAACGTTGTATTGGTACATAAATTTCTCTTTCTAACCTAAATACTTGTTGTTCGACACATAAATTTAGATATTTCCGAACATAGTCTTTTATATTTAACTCAGCAGATTTATAATAGATCATCACTGCGTGAAGAAAATCGCTTAAATTGTAAAACTGCTCTGCTTCTTCTTTGTTAATACTTATACTTTGTCCGTTCGCTGATTTTAGTCCATGATGAAAGTTCTGTTTTATATCTTTTATTATCAGTTTATCGAGTTTTTTGTTAAATTCGTAATAAAATTTATTCCATTCATGATATTTTAAGACAATTGACTTTTTATCAATACGGTGAATTATACTTGAGGCTTCAAATGATTCACAGTCAAATCCAACAGCAATTTTTAATGTATGACTCTTATTGAGAAAATATGTGTAACTTAGCAATAAATTTGTGTTCTGACTTGGTGCTTCCATTCCTTTAATTTTACTAAAACCTGTTTATATTGTTTTTATTATTTATACGTTTTAGGAACACAAATTTGTAATGATTTATATTTTCCAAATACATTTTGAAAGGTACTTAAAATATACTTATCGTTTTCTAGTTGATTTCCTTTATTAAATTTTTTTAAAAAAGCGTTTATACTATAACCGCAACATCTATACCACGTATAAACACAACAATATTGCCCACAGACATCTGAATAGTTACTTTGTAACTGTTTCTTATTAAAAATTATACATTGGTTTTTTAAGTAACTTAAAATTTCTAATTTATCTGGTTTTCTACCAAACGAATCAAAATATTCAACACAGCCATTCTTTGGCTTAAAAATAGCTAACCAATGTTTTCCCGGATCTTTTGATTTATCAGTGTTTACAATTAAAAAAGTTTGTTTTTCAATTATTCTGGGGAGTTGATCCAGAGCAAAAACTTCTTTTAAAAATTTACGTGTGCGTTTGTTACATCTTAATACGTCACTTATCTCTAGGGTATTCATCAATCAAATTGACTCAAGGTATATACTTTAATTGTTTCTTTAATATAATTTGATAAAAACTCTTTTTTGATTTTGTTATTTGTTATAATAACATCAAATTTTTCTAGTATTTGACAGAGCTCTTTATTTATTTTATCATTGTACACAGTTCCAAAAGAGTAATTATCAAAATTATCATTTATAAAATCCCTAGTTGGAAATATATACTTGAGCTCTTTTACAAATTTTTTACAAGGTTCTTTAAAACCAACTATACAAATATCTTTCGCAAACAAGGTATTATTATCATCACTACAAAATGTTATATCCAGAAGTGCACAAGACAGTGGCATTTTGTCAAATATTCAAATTTTATGATACTTTTATCAATACTTTTATGTATGCTATTTATAGGTTTGAGAATATATTTCGGTTTTTATCAATTTGTAAGCTTGCATCAAATTCTCCATAAACAATAGCAGTCAGTGTAGATGTAATTGGTTTTGATAACCTTGCCTCAATTCTAACTGTACCTTGATTTAGTAGACCTTGACACACTTCATTTCCTGATGCATCTGGAGTTAATTCAAAAGCTAGAATGAAAAACCCATTACTAAACATGGTTTTTGTTATCTGATGACCTTTATCATTATGGTAAATTCCAGTTCCCGAAAAAAGTGTACTGTATGCTCTTGTACAGCAATTATTTTCATCTGAAAAACTGGTTTCAATTGCTGAATTAGGTATTTGAACACCATTTACGTTTAACACAAATTGTGAAATATCAAAATGTTTAAAATTGTAAATCCAGAGTAACCTGTATTTTCTGTCATGCAAAAAATGATTCTGTTTGGCAACTGTCCAATAAAAACATTATCAAGTGATATTGATGAACTATTCTGTGGAATGGTAAAAGTTTTCACCTCTACCCGTTTGTAATTGTATTTGGCATTAGTTTTTTCCAATACAGCATTATGTGCTAATAGCACACTAGGATTAATTTGTTACATGTCTCATAAATAAAGTGGCTTCTAAAATTTTCAGTTGAGATTCATTAGTATCATCTGCAAAGAGGTAAAAATCTGGTTTTTCTAATGTTAGGATAACTCGAACATCGACATTGTTTATGAGAAGTGTAGGTTGGTTAAACATATCTAAATGTAGTTTCCCCATAAGTTCCATTACATTGCTATTTTGGTATAATTTTTGACGTTCTTTTGAACCACTATTATCTGTTTTTGCTATATTTGGCTTATCTAGCATCCATCCACCACACTCCAAATGCGTTGTAGCGGCATCCGTACCATAATTTAACAATGATTCAATATAAGCTCTGTAATGATAATTGCTATCTGATGGAGATATATTCTTTCCATTTAGTTGAACATTGCATTGTTTTATTAATGAATGTAACATATTATTAACCACACTTGGTTGTTGTATAGGTGTTCCATCAGTTTTTTTTATCTTTATTCCATTGAGTTCCATCTTTTTTTAAAATTTGTACTTTTAATTTTAGATATGTCGAAGACAAGTCTCTATATGTATCACCGTGCCCTAGTGAAACAAATTCTATGACAGACGGATTATCTAAAGAAGCGATAGGGTTATAGGAAACTTCTTCAGATCGTAAAATACTTGACTGAATAGGCTGTGTTTTAAAAATATCAAGCTCTGATTTCATACATTCAATCATAATTATTCAAAAATATCTTTTTGTTTGTTTTTGTTATTAACTTTGCGTCGCTTCGACGTAAAATAATTTAATTAATTAATTTATTAATGAGAGGTCTATTTATAGGTTTCCTTCGTTTTCTTTTGCCTTGTCCATACATTTCATTGAGTTTCCGAACTGCACCTCGTCTTACATTTTTCATTATCTCTTTACTTCGATCTTGAACCACTTCTTTTACATTTGCACCTGTGGTAATATCAGATAATGCATTAATACCAGAGTTAATAACCTCTTTTTTTAATATATTAGCTCCAGACGTAAATATTGGTTTTAAATATCTAAAAAGACCACCGAAAAAGCTCCCTAACCCTCGTCCCCTTTGGTAAGGTACAATTGAGTGTAACAAAGGACCAATATCCTCAAGACCTTTTCCTGATTGAACTAAATAATATTTGTAGTACGCTCTCTCCATAATGAATAAAATAAAATAATATATACTTTTGTAAAATCGCTTTTATTTATACTTTTTTAAAATGTAATACAATTTTTGTTGGAATTGAACTATTGGAAAAGTTTATTTTGTATCCATATTTATCTCATAAAAGTAATGAAATGTTATTAAATGATTTCTCCACATTGCAATATTGAATATTACTGAATTCTTTTACAGTATCAGTGAAAGAATTTGTATGTTAACAGATCTTAAACACCTTATATCTTTATCACCTATTTTTTGCGGTTCAATTATATCTGTGTATATAAAAAACATATCTGGTTTGCTAATGGGCATCAATTGTACACTATCTATGAAAGTTTTGAAAGCTTCTATTACACGTGATTTATATTTTTTAAAATCTGTAACTTTAAAAGATACTTGATTGAAACATGTTGTCAAAAGTCCTTCGAGGGTATAAGCGTAATGTGCTCTTATTTTTATATCTATTTTAGGCTTAGTAACACATATTGTGGTGTAACTTAAATTTTTAGGCATCTCCTCAGCTTTTGTTGGTTGTGTATAATGAACTTCATCGTTTATAAAATTAAAAATTCCCCAAATCAACTGTCGTTCAACTTCTTTTCTTGTAAACCTATTAAGTGGGCGTATATTTTGAATTAGTGTTGGTAGTAGAAAAACTTTCCAGTCGCATATCATTTGTTTTTCTATGTATGGAATATATGATGTTCCAACCCCTATCATATCTTTCTGCATACCTTTGATAAATATTTGAGTACTTTTTTCCCATTCTTCACCATACACATTTGGAACGAAATCATTAACATACATTTCTGAAATACCGACTTTCCACCTCGAATCACACATGTATTTATTCATTTTATTTGTAAAAGATGATAATGAATTTTTTGGATAATAGTTCATAGATGAATCACTGAGTAAAGTGACATAAAATTCATCATTTACTTGTACGTTGTCCATGAGCTGGCGGATTTATTCTTACGAATTGGAAAATTAAGTTCTGTTTGAGTATTACCTACTGCTGACCTTAAAACACGTCTTGATGAATTATTCAACTCTTTGCTATTTATAGTTTTTTCTTTTTTCGTTGGTGGGCTTGGGCTATCTAAAGGAACAGTTATAATGTCCCCTGTATCAGTTTCAAAAATTTGTACATTTTGATTTCTAATTGATTTTCTTTTTCTAAGGCGTTCTCCAATTGAAGCAGCTGACAATGCTTTTGTTAAAACATTTTCCTGAATTTCATCATCAAATACTTCGTCATTAGCTTCTTTTTCATATACTTCTTCTTCTTCAGGAACAACTTGTATTCCTACATACATTCTTATATTCAGGAAAATGCGATTGAGCTTCCGCATCTATATACATTGGTTTTGCACGAGTTTGAGGACCTTTTGTTTCCGTAATTTTTACTTTCTCCTCTTTATTTCTAGGAAGTACTCTATTTTTGTTTCTTATTTTAAATAAATTTTGTCTGTATAAATACCATTTTTGAGTGTCTGTTAGATATTTATTTAACAATATTTTTTTCATATTTTTATCCAACTCATTTAATTCAAAGTCTGCATTTTGTTTCATTTTCTCATAAATCTCGGGTTTTAGTATAATCATTTTGTTAAATGTTGTATTATTCATTTTATAAAATTTCCAATTATCCCTGATAGTACTGCACCAAGAAGTGTAGGTAAAAATCCACCACGTTGAATAATGATTTTTCTTTTACTATTTTTTTTTACTAGATTTTTGGCGGCAAATGAGGGATCTCAATTCCTTTTTATACTTTCGTAATTGGGTTGTTGATTTTTTACTTAGATTACATTTACCTTTTAAAATATTTAAAGCAATTTCACAAAATGTTTTGATTACTTCAGGGTCACAATGTTTTATAATTACTTTCTGAAATTTCGGTTTAGAGCTTTTAATAGGTGCAATATATGACGGTTGATCTTCAAACGTTTCATATTCTTTGCCAAATTGTTCTAATTGATCTCTTGTACAAAAACACAAACCTTTTCCAAATATATCACTTCTTAATCGAAATATATCATTAACGTCTTGAGTAAGATCTATTAATATATACCCGTATGGTTCTGATGTCACTTCATTATATACTTTTTCAAATGCTTTGATTTGATTGGGATATATTTGGCGAGCTAGAGGTAATATCTGCAATTTATCTCTTGGATTTTTGAAAAGTACTAGATATTTACAGTTAAGCGAAATATCTCTTGAAAATTTACCTTGGTGAAAAACATTTTGTGTTACAAATATTACAGATAAATTTCTATAGTGTGATCCTCTAGTAAATAAATCACATACATACTTATCATGGGAATTTAACATCATATCATCGATAATAATTAACAAAGGTTCTTGATTGTCATTAAAATCCGGAATAGTGTTACTATATTCCACATCTTTTAAATATTTTGGAACGGCATTTTTGTCTGGATTACACCAAATAATTATATTAATATGTGGTTGTATATTTTCTTTTTTATACTTTATTAAATTATGAATAAAAGTGGTTTTACCACAGCATGATGACCCCGCTACCATCATTATAAATGGATGAAATAGCATAGTTGTATTAGTTAAAAATAGCACTGTTAACCTATATTTATATGAAAAGCTCTTTTGCCGAAGTGAATATAAATGTAAATTTATTTATTCTAATGAGTATTCTTACACAAACCGTCGACATGGTTAAACGAGTTCTCATAGTTGACCTACAATTTTTACAAGGAAATGAAAAGCAATATTTCCTAAAAGAATTAGCCATACTTGAAAAAGGAAGTTTAATCCCAACTGTCTATCACTTCAAAGCACCGTACCCCACAGAGGAACTTAGTCCGGATATGAAATATAATAACCAGTATAGCGAAAATAAAATAAATGGAAGAACGGTCTAGTTGAATATTTAGATGTAACATGTATATTAAAACACTATTTAGAGTCAGCTGAAAAAATTTATGTTAAAGGAGAACAAAAAAAACTATTCCTTCAAAAGTACATTGACAGTGATAAAATAGAAGATTTAAGCAGAAACTTACCGTCATTACAAAAGATTGATAACTTTAAATCAAATTGTCCTATACACTTATTAAACAACAATTTCAGATGTGCTGTTAAAAATTGTTATAATGTATATATGTATCTTTTAAAAGAAAAAATATTAGATTAAGACAGCACAGATTTCTATAAAATTGTAAAATATTTTCAAATAAAAAATTATTTCAAGCATATAAATAAATTTGTTTTATTTTTTTTTAACACAACATTAGAATACATCTTTTTTTTGTTCTACATTCTTACATATCAATAAAATCTAAAAATACTAATAATGTTTTCTTTCCTCTTCTTTAAATATTTCATCAGAACAAAAAAGAAAAGAAAAAAATTCATCTCAAAATATCAATTTGGTCAAGGTTGATTCAGATTTAAAAACCAGCTTTGCACTTTTTTCTTTTAATTTTAAAAATTCGCATAGGTACACTTAATTTGTTTAAATTTTTCTTTTTACATTTTATAAAAACGCATTTTTTCTTACTATTTCCATTCACGCCTATTACTTAAACCACATGTTAGATATTTTTGATTTCCTGTCTGTTTTCTTTTTATTCATATTTTTGTCAACATTCTTACATAACAATAAAATCTTATACGGTGATACTCGCAATTAATTAATGGTTTTTATTTCCTCTTCTTTAAATACTTCATAAAAAAAAGAAAAAACAAGAAAAAAAGAAAAAAAATGCATCTCAAAATTGCATTAATTTTGTTGATTCTTTATCTAAGATGTGAAAAACCAGTTTGCACTTTTTCTTTTAATTTTTAAAGAAAGTTTTAAAATTTTAAAGAAACGTAGTTACACATCTTTTTGTTCTGTTGTCATTTTTCTCTTTAAATTTTATAAAGCATTTTTTCATATTCGTTTCATATACCCCTATTACTTAAGCTAAGTATACATCAACAAGAAGTATACCTGTACCACGTTAGATATTTTTGATTTCTTGTTGTATTCTTTTTATTCATATTTTTTTCTTGAACACAGAATAAATCTGTTTTATTTTTATATTCTTTTTTTCAAAATAGGTGACAAATGCAGATTAGGCAACATACAATGCACTTAAGCAACATGTTAGTTGTTAAGTACTTCCACAGCTTTAATTTCCTGGTTGTTCCTGGTTTTTAAAGCAAAGGTTTCCTGGTCTTTTCATTCATATTTTTTTTTGAACATTCTTACAAATAAAAAATATCTTACACGACACACCGACAATAATCATTAGCTTTTTTCTTTTATCTTCTTTAAATAGTTAAAGTAGAAAAAAAAAAGAAAAAAACGAAGATGCTAATTGTTATTTTGTATTTCTTCCTATAGTAAACCAACACAAAAAAAACACGCATTCCTTAAAGATACACTTTAAAACTAGTTCACCAACATTAAATAGCACGTGCTTTAATATTTACATATAATAGTTTTGCTAACTATTTTCATGTTGACCTATTATAATATACAATCAAAGAGCTCTAAAAGACTTGTTTTACCCAACTTCTAACAGAATCCAGGTCGCAACACTTTCGGTTTCTCTAAAACTCAAGGTCATTCAAATATAGGTTAATTTGCGTGGGCGTGCGATATGGTTTATTAAAAACTAGGTCGTGCGATATGAGCTTATTTTTTCCCATGCCAAAGTGCCCCTATATCTACTAGTGGTGTCCAGCATAGATTTGATTGCTGTTGCCGACTCAGCTGTAATTTGCGGTTGATTTAGTAAAACCCTTAGCTGGGCGTTTACCAACACTCTTTTATTTTCGTAACGATCAGTGAGAATAGTTATGGCTGACTTAAAACGTGATTCTTCTAAATTTCAATGTTGAATGAGTAATGCTGCATCTCCCTCCACTTTGGTCTTTAGCACGTTCAACTTCTGGATATTCAACATTTGCGAGTACTGAAGGAAATAGGCGTCTTAAAGGCTGCCAAATTTCATACGTGCCATCAAACGGGGGTAAACTCTAGCGTGGTGGCGCGACATCTTGTTGAGTTGGAACCAATGATGAACTCAAATCAGGGGTTTCCTTTACTATTTGGTAATAATTTTTAATTTTTCACTAAGGGACCCTGGTCCCTGAGTGATGGTTAAATCCTCGTAACGATCAGCATACAACATGTGGAAACATCATCTTTATTCTTTTTTATACACATAAAAATTGAAATTATTATAAGTATTATTGATACTTACATTAATTGTCAAAACCGAATAAATTCACAATATTAGATAGAAATTGTCAAAATATAATTGTTTTCATTTTGGGACACAAGATGTCAGTTACATTAACTAAAATTAATTTAATTCACAATAATTTTATATTTTTTATATATTCAATGATTTTAACTTTTTATATACACTACATATGTTTTTTATATACTTTTTAGCACATTTCCAAAAAAATTTTGAAAAAATGTGCTTATTAGTTTCACTCTGTCCGTTCGTCCGTCCGTCCGTCCGTCTGTTTACAAAACTTCTACACCGTTAAAGATAGAGAAAAAAAATTTTAACCATAGGTAGGTCTCATAAAAAAAATAATTTTGTGGAACAACTTTTTCATGTAGCCCCCCTCATTACGGAGCTACACCCCCTCAAACTTTGAAAAAGCCCCATTTTTAAATGCATATATTTTATGTTCTGCTTAAGATTTTTTCAATCTGAAAACGTCATTCGACAGGTATTTCTTTTATCTTTGTAAATTAATATCAAAATTATACAATATTTTTAAATTTAGTATTTAAATTTACCGTTATGTGAAAACCAAATTTTGCATGATTTTTCTACTTTCATAACTCCGGCACGCTTCTAGATAGAAGCTTGAAATTTTGAGGCAAGAAAGAACTTTTAGAATTAGTATAAGTTTGCTCAGAAAATTTTTTCGAACCACCCCCTGTTTATGAGCTGTTAGGGCTTAAAAATTGAAAATTTGCTATTTTTAAACACCTGTAACTTAGGAACCTGCACACATTTTACTTCTGCAAGATGTAAAAATTAAAGCTACAATAATATATTTTTACGTGTGTGAAAGGTTTATTTTAGTTGTAAAGGGTTCCAAAGTTGCAGCTCTTCAAAATTGTTAAAAAGCCCCATTTTCAGATGTATATATCTCGGGCTCTGCGTAATAGTTTTGCAATCTAAAACCGGCAGAAGATCGAAAATTTTGTTATCTATATAAAACAATATCAAAATTATGTAATATTTTGTAATTTACGATTTAAATTTACCGTTATGTGAAAACCACATTTTGCATGAAATTTCTTTTTTCATAACTCCGGCACCCCTTTAGATAGGAACCTGAAATTTTGAGACAAGAAAGAACTTTTAGAATTAGTATAAGTTTCCTCAGAAAATTTTTTGGGAACGCCCCCTCTTTAAGAGTTATTACGCCTCAAAAATTTAAAATTTGCTATTTTTAGACACCTGTAACTTAGGCACCTGTAAAACTTTTTCTTCGGCAAGACATGAAAATTAAAGCTACTATAATATATTTTTACGTGTGTGAAAGGTTTATTTTAGTTGTAAAGGGTTCCAAAGCTGCAGCTCTTCAAAATTGTAAAAAAGCCCCATTTTCAGATGTATATATCTCGGGATTTGCGTAATAGTTTTGTAATCTAAAACCGG
Source organism: Poecilobothrus nobilitatus (assembly GCA_947095535.1). Taxonomy (NCBI): domain Eukaryota; kingdom Metazoa; phylum Arthropoda; class Insecta; order Diptera; family Dolichopodidae; genus Poecilobothrus; species Poecilobothrus nobilitatus. Next base: position 154,758,026 of record OX352772.1, on the reverse strand, counting down.
TAGAAGATCGAAAATTTTATTATCTATATAAAACAATATCAAAATTATGTAATATTTTGTAATTTACGATTTAAATTTACCGTTATGTGAAAACCACATTTTGCATGAAATTTTTTTTTTCATAACTCCGGCACCCCTTTAGATAGGAACCTGAAATTTTGAGACAAGAAATAACTTTTAGAATTAGTATAAGTTTCCTTAGAAAATTTTTTGGTAACGCCCCCTCTTTAAGAGTTATTACGCCTCAAAAATTGAAAATTTGCTATTTTTAGACACCTGTAACTTAGGCACCTGTAAAAATTTTTCTTCGGCAAGACATAAAAATTAAAGCTTCAATGATATATTTTTACGTGTGTTAACAGCTTTTCTTAGTTATATAGGATTCCGGACTTACGGCCTCTCAAAATCTCAAAAATGTCCTATTTTCAAGTTTTTTCTTATTACATGAAATTTTCAAATTTTTGTGTAAGTCACACTTCTAAACAGTTTGTATTGAGTTTTGGAAATGTGCGCTTTTAAAAACCTTTGGTTTACATTCTACCTTGTTTTTTTTTGTTTGACTTTATTATGTACTTTAAATTCAAGTTTACTGAACTTGGGTTAAACGTTAGTCCTGAACCGTTTAACGCAAGTTTATATAAACCCAAATTTTATGAATTTTTAATTAATCGTTATCGTAGAGTCGTAAAAAAAGGTTGCTAAAATAAAATAATTAAATTGGAAATTAAACAGTGCGTTTTATTAAAAGAAAAAATAGACCAAAAATTAAAAATTATTACCAAATAGTAAAGGAAACCCCTGATTTGAGTTCATCATTGGTTCCAACTCAACAAGATGTGGCGACACCACGCTTGAGTTTACCCCCGTTTGATGGAACGTATGAAAGTTGGCCGGCCTTTAAGACGCCTATTTCCTTCAGTATTCGCAAATGTCGAATATCCAGAAGTTGAACGTGCTAAAGACCAAAGTGGAGGGAGATGCAGCAATACTCATTCAACATTGAAATTTAGAAGAATCAGATTTTAAGTCAGCCATAACTATTCTCACTGATCGTTACGAAAACAAAAGAGTGTTGGTAAACGCCCAGTTAAGAGGTTTACTAAATCAACCGCAAATTACAGCTGAGTCGGCAACAGCAATCAAATCTATGCTGGACACCACTATTGCAGCCCATCATTTCTTAAAACATTTAAACATCCTCGTGGAAAGCTGGAATAGTATTTTGATTTTTTTATTGGTTCAGAAGTTACCATTTGGAACTCAACAATTACGGGAGGAGAAGAT
>OX352772.1:154744242-154746742 GCA_947095535.1 Poecilobothrus nobilitatus | reverse complement strand
ACGAGTTGTTGAAAACAAAAACAAACGAATTCGGAATAAAAACTTAAACAATTGAGAACAAAATTAATGGATTAGAATTACAATATGATATAGAACAACAAAAACTTAACAAACACAATATAATAGTAGCGGGGCTTCCTAGTAAACTTCAGAATCCATTGGAAGCTATTTTAAAAATAAGCAAACACATCCATGCAGAGATGACCAAGGATGATATCCAGATGGTTCAAGAGGTTTCACCTACAAGAAATAATAATTCTAAAAACGTCAAGCAAAATAAAAATTTAAAATTACCTCTATACCTAGTCAAATTTAATAGTTACACAGCAAAATTAGCATTGATGAACCAGAAACGGGCCACGCCACATATTTATAACAATGAGCTTGGGCTGTCAGGGAGTGAAAGTAATACAAGCGAAATATTTTTTCGACAGCATCTCACTCGTCTTCAATCAAGACTCTACCATAATGCACAGCAAATCAAATCATCGCATAAGTTTAAGTACCTATGGATCAAAGAAAACACTATTTTTCTTAGTGTTTCTTAATCTTTTCAATTTAATATTTTTTTGTCATTAATAAATCTGGCACAACTAACAATATTGCCTATATTTATATTGCCTATATTTTTAATTTTAATTTTATTAATAATCAACATTAATTTACTAACCATAATTTTGAATTTTTAGGTAACATCAATAATAAATACAATAACAACAATAATTTTGCTTTATTATATAGTTTTAATACTAACCTAATAATCACATATCAATCTTTTCAATTTAATATTTTTCTTATAGTTACAATTGTTTTTCCAACAATTACACCACTAATTATTTTTTTTGAAAACTTTACCAAACTTTATATACTAAGCATAATACTAACCAAAACTAACCAAATATTAACTATATACACTCTTTTTAGTAAACATAAAAATACTACAAAATACAACCTTTTTTTATATACTTAAAATAATTTACTTACAGCTTGCACTGAATCTGATATATAGTGCAATATATTCCTTTACAAATTTTTACTTTGCTTTGAATAATTTTTACTTTAATTTGTTTAGTTTTTGTTTTTTTTCTTTTTTTAATTCACTACAAACACTTAGTGTACTTTATAATTTTATCAATAATGCACTTTCATTCATATATGTTTATATATTTTTTTTTCTTTTTTACACATGTTCCACATACTTATTCCACATCTTTAAATATAAAATGACACTATCAATAATTTTGGTCTATTCTTTACATATGATTTACAATAATTGCAATAATTTCGAATTTAACGAAACTTCTAAGTCAACAATTAAAGAATCAGAAAAAATAAAATTTTTATGGTGTAATAACCTGTTTCACCTCACTGGTCAATCTTTTGAACTAATTCTGCTAATTTGCAATAACAATAATTATTTTTATATAAGGGTTTGTGTATCAGCTAAATATATTTATTGCATTTCAACTTCACCATCTAATTATTCCACAATCTTATTCAACTACATGATTATACTTTTTAATATTTAATGGTGGATTCATTAAATCAAATAATTAATATTGAAGATCAGCTAAAAATCCATTACTTCACCGAGGTGAATAATTCTCATATAAATTACCAATATATTAATAATTTTAATATTATATATATGAACATCCAAAGTTTAAGAAATAAATTGTATGACTTAGAACAACTGATTTCCTGCTATAAATGTGAATTACACATTATTGTATTATCTGAAATTTGGTTAAATGAAAGCGAAAATAAGTTCTTTAATCTCCCTAATTATAATTGCTATTTCTCTAATCGCGATGATTCCTATGGTGGAGTTGCTATTTACGTCAATCGCGATATAGATAGTTCTCTTGCTGTCCAAGTGAAATTTCATAAATCCAATATCTTAGTGGTGAAGTTGATTAAAGAAAGGATAAATATAATAGCTATTTATAGAGCACATGAAACGAAAAAGTCGGAATTCATCGAAAAGCTTAGCGAAATTACTAATACTTTTAATAACTCGCTAATTTTGAGCGATTTTAATATTAATTTATTAGAGAAACACAACTTAAACGTGAAAAATTATATAAATAGCTTTCTTTGTAATGGATTTACTATCTGCAACAATATTTCTGAAAAATTCGCTACTAGAAAAGGTGTAAATAGTAACACGGTAATTGATCATTTCATAACTGACCTCTGAAAATACGAATATTTTTTCCAGGTTCTAGATAATCATCTATCAGATCATCAATTACTGCTAATAAGTTTCAACAAAAAACCTACTCAAAATCCTCAAAACAATTTTAAAACAATTTTAAACTACGATAGAATAGCTAATCATTCAATTTGGTCAAGGCTCGATTCCTATACTAATTTTGACGAAATAATTGCAGATTTCAGCACCATAATACTCGAGAACACATAGAGAATCTCCTTGCGTAATAAAAATAAGTCTTGTTGGATGACTGATAGCATATTAAATAAAATCAAAATTCGAGAT
>OX352772.1:154731742-154734242 GCA_947095535.1 Poecilobothrus nobilitatus | reverse complement strand
AGAACTTGTATTCTGGTAAAAAACACATCAATGCACATCTTTGTTCTAATTTCAGTTACGAAGATTAAGACAGTTGTCAAACTGGAGATGAAGAACGATGTGAGCATGTACATAAGTTCTGTGCACATGCCACATGATGAACACGCTCCACCCCCCCGCTTTCAGCTGTTGGTAAGTGCCACAGGTGGCAAGCTTATTGTGGGCTGCGATGCTAATGCCCGGCATACCATATGGGGAAGCTCGGAAACAAATGAACGAGGTGAGTCATTGTTCGATTCTATTCTAAACACTAGCCTTAATATATGCAACAGGGGAAGTACACCCACATTTACATTCCCAAGCTCGGATAGTTTTTCGGGCTGGGCGGATGTGATAGATATTACATGTATAGATACCGATGAAGCCCTAAAAATAGAAAAATGGAGAGTAATGGGGAAGAGATCTTTTTCGGATCACAGCTGGATACTCTTCAATGTCAATCATAAGCCTGAAAATCCCCAGCCCTATAGAAATCCTAGAGCTACTAACTGGAGAAAGTTCAGAAAGATAGCAATAAAAAAACTTTTGGTAGTAGCTAACTCAGATATTGTGAATAAGAATGAGTTAGAACAGAGGACTGAAATGTTTACAAAGGCCATGGAGGTCTCATTTAAGGTGTCATGTCCTGTCAAACGTAGCAAAAAAACATTCTCGGTTTGGCGGAACGAGGATTTAACTAACCTAAGGAAGGAGACTAGAGATGCCTATAACATCTGCTATAAACAGAACAATTGGCAACTCTACAAGGACCAACTTAGGAAATATAAGAGAGAAATCCGATTGGCCAAGACACAGTCATGGAAAGAGTATTGTGAATCCATAGAGAAAACTAGGGACTCAGCTAGACTTAGTAGAGTCTTATCTAAAGAACATTCCAATCCATCCTTCCTTAGAACGGTGGAAGGAACATGGACTGACTCAACCGCTGAAACACTAGATCTTTTAGTACGTACTCATTTTCCAGGGTGCACAAAGGACGCTCATGTGATCAACCAAGCGGTTGACACAAAGGTCCGAAGAGGCCCTGATGAATGGGTCAACTCAGTTATAACGGAGCTATCAGTTGCCTGGGCAATTGATGATTTTTCTCCATACAAAGCTGCAGGTTTGGATGTTTTTTTTCAAAAATGCTTCAAGATATTAAGGAACTTGTGGTTCCCTTAATCACGAAACTTTTCAAAAGTAGCCTCTTGCTAGGCCATATTCCTCTGCTATGGAGGCGGGGTGAAGGTGGTCTTTATACCAAAGGTTGGAAAAAGAGGTCATGAAACCGCTAAGGACTTTAGACCAATAAGTCTATCATCCTTCTTACTGAAAACTCTCGAAAGAACACTAGAGTTAGAACTTCGAAGAGTACTAGAGAGTACTCCACCATGTAAGTATCAACATGCTTACTGTAAAGGCAAGTCAACCGAGACGGCACTAAGTGATTTAGTACGGAGCGTTGAGTAATCGATACAATACAAAAAATATACGTTGGCCACCTTTCTAGATATAGAAGGTGCCTTCAACAATATTCATGTATCAGCTATACAGGATTCACTGGAAGATCTAGGGGTATAAAATGCCCTTAGACAGTGCATCATTAATATGTTTCAATCAAGTGAGATTCAGTCGGAACTCGGCAACCATAAGATTACTAGAAGAGTAAGCAGGGGTACACCCCAGGGTAGGGTGCTATCACCACTACTGCGGCTTTTAGTAATGAACAGAATTCTTAACGACCTTCGGGATGAGGGAATCAAAGCCATCGCTTACGCAGATGATCTAGCAGTATTAGTGTCTGGGAAGTATCTTGATATAATCAGTAGAATTATGGAAAGAGCTTTAGCCAGGGTTGGTGGATGGGCTAATGGTTGTGGCCTACGTATCAATCCGAGTAAAACAGAACTAATGCTATTTACAACCAGAACCAAGATTCCGGAATTCACTAAGCCAAAATTGGATGGTGTGTATCTGAATCTAGCCTCGAATGTTAAATACCTAGGAGTGATACTTGACCCAAAATTGAAATGGAAAGCTAATACCGAAGAAAGAGCTAAAAAGGTCTATGTAGCCCTGTATTCTTGTAGGAAAATGTTAGGTAAAAAATGCGGATTTAAGCCAAGAATGGCTTGATGGATGTACATAGCTATAGTACGTCCCATCCTTACCTACGAGTCACTAGTGTGATGGCCAGCGCTGGAGAACTAGTATATTCGAACCAGGCTTGGTTGAATACAGAGGGGTGCATGTTTAAGTATTACGGGTGCGTTAAGGTCAATGCCAAGTAATGCACTGGATGCACTTCTATACCTTCTACCGGCTGACCTGCATATTAAATTTCTAGCCTGTTGTAGTGCAATCAGACTTCGAGAGAATGGATACTGGCGTGCAAAACCCTGTGGACATAGCAGTATTCTAAGCTCGATATATCATGATCTGCCAGATTCCACAGACTACGTAATGCCAAGTTTGGAAA
>OX352772.1:154711742-154724242 GCA_947095535.1 Poecilobothrus nobilitatus | reverse complement strand
TATGTTGCATAATCTGCGAAGAATAAAAAAAGAAAAAATTTCAAGTAGGTTAATTGCATTTGTCAATTTGAAAACAAGAATTTGAAAACATTATTTTGAAAACAAGAATATAAAAATAAAACAGATTTATTCTGTGTTCAAGAAAAAAATATGAATAAAAAGAAAACAACAAGAAATCAAAAATATCTAACGTGGTACAGGTATACTTCTTGTTGATGTATACTTAGCTTAAGTAATAGGCATATATGAAAAGAATAAGAAAAAATACTTTATAAAATTTAAAGAGGAAAATGAAAACAGAACAAAAAGATGTGTAACTACGTTTCTTTAAAATTTTAAAACTAATTTTAAAAAAATTAAAAGAAAAAGTGCAAACTGGTTTTTAAATGTTACATAAAGATTCAACTTTGATAAAATTGATGCAATTTTGAGATGCTTTTATTTCTTCTTGTTATCTTTTTTCTATGAAGTATTTAAAGAAGAGGAAAGAAAAAAATTCTTAGTATCACCGTATAAGATTTTATTGTTATGTAAGAATGTTGAAAAAAAAACAAAGGAATAAAAGCGATTCAAAATAAGTTACGAGTAATTGCTTTTTTTAAAGTAACAAGCAAGACATTATGTATAAATTGTGTAAAAAGTTAAAAAATTGTTAATAGAGTGAAAATTCTAGGATTAGAAACGTTCGCGATTGGTTGTCTTAATAAAATAAAAATCGGAAATTAAAAAAAAAAAGAAATTAAAATGAATACAGAAAAATTCACAATAAAATCAATAAAATCAGTGAATGTAAAACGATTCAACATTTTTGGAAAAAAATTGGAGTTTATAATAAATGCAGTACCAGACAACAAAGATCCAATAGATTGGATTAAAACCGGTATTGAAGAATTATTCAGCAATTTACTTGAAAATGTTGATCCTACTGACAAAATTGGTGTCACTTTTGGATGCCAAAGTTTTCATGAACGTGGTCCAGCCTGGATCAATTTTAAAGAAGCAAAAGATCTTGACATTTCTGAAATTTGGGAAGTTATTTCAAACATTTTTCAAAGCAACTCCGAAGGATTATCTACAGATACGTTCTGTATAAATGTTACATATATACGACTTCCAGCAGGAAGTGGAAGAGGAAAAAGATACAACAATTTTGAAGAAGAATGTAATAAAAGAAGAGGCATAATTTCAATCAAAAACAAAGATAATTTATGCTTACCACGTGCGTTAGTTGTTGCTATCTCATTCATAGAAAAATCAGTTGACTACTGTAAATGCGAAAAGACACAGGTCAACTTCAGTTGAAAGCAGCATTACAACTAATAAGAAATTCAAATGTAAGCATCCCAGCAAAAGGAGCTAGTATCAGTGAGCTCAAAAAATTTCAACTGTACCTCTCTAAATATCAAATTGTAGTTTTTGATTTCAGAGGAAAAGGAAAATCAATTATTTTTCAAGGTGAAGAAGATAAGGAAAAAAGATTGAATTTGATATACGATGAAGGTCACTTCAATGTAATTACATCATTAACAGCAGCATTTAGTTGTGATTACTTTTGCCAAACATGTAATGTTCCGTATAACAATAGATTGTCTCACAGATGTAAACAGTCGTGTTTCTTTTGTAAATCATCTCCAGCATGTGACGTAAATTTTCCAAATATTAAATGTGATGTATGCAATCGAAGTTTTAAAGGTCAAACTTGTTTTGATAATCATAAAGCAACATCATCTACAAATAAAAAATCTATTTGTACTCTTATAAATTCCTGTACAAAATGCTTTAAAGTATACAGAACCGATGTAAATCATATATGCTATGGACATTTGTGTAAAAACTGTAGTATAAATGTAGCTTCAGACCACCAATGCTTTATTACACCGTGTAAAGAATTAGCTGAACTTAAAAATATATTATATATTTTCTACGATCTCGAAACAACTCAAGATGATATCATCGGGGAGAAACTTCATGAAGGTGTTGCAATAGGGGATATAATTGAACATCAGCCTGATTTATGTATTTTTGAACAACGTTGCACGCATTGTATATTGTCTAATGTTGAAAGATGCAATTTTTGTTGACTTCGAGAACATGTGTTGAAACAAAATCCAATACAAATGTTCTTAGAATATATACTCAACCAAAGAAAGATATTTCATAAAGTTGTAGTTATTGCACATAACGGACAAGCATTTGATAATCAGTTTTTATTAAACTATATCTTAGAGAAAACCATCATCAAACCAAAACTAATTATGAGGGGAACAAAGATCATTTTAATGCTGTTAGATAACGTGAAATTTATTGATTCACTAAACTATTTTCCAATGCCGTTATCTAGTTTGCCGAAGGCATTTGATTTAGATATAAATTTAAAAAAAGGATATTTTCCTCATATGTTTAATCGTAAAAATAATATAAAATATAATGGAAAGTTATCCGATCGGAAATATTACTGTTATAATTCAATGAGTGCATCAGAAAGAAAACAATTTCTTGAATGGTATGAAGAAAATAAAAACAAGTCTTTTAACCTCCAAAAGGAACTTGTAGAATATTGTATGAATGACGTAAAAATTTTGACAGCAGCCTGTATTAAATTCAGACAGCTATTTTTGGAAGAATGTAAGGTTGAGCCATTTTTAGAGGCCACTACAATTGCATCAGCGTGTAATTTGGTTTTTAGAAGGAATTTTTTAAAACCGTATACAATTGGACTTACACCTAAACAAGGATATCGCTTATCAGAAAACCAGTCAATCATTGCCATAAAATGGTTAATGTGGGAAGAAAAACGAAGAAAAATAAAAATTCAGCATAGTGGTAACGGAAAGGAAAAAGTAATTTTTGGTCTTCGTGTTGACGGATATTGCACAGACACAAAACAAATATTTGAGTTTTATGGCTGTTATTACCATGGCCATCCAAAATGTTTCAAAAATAATAATGATAAAAATATGAAACACGTTATGAGGCTACATTATCCAAAGCCAATAAATTACGCTCTATAGGTTATCAAGTAATTGAAAAGTGGGAGTGTGAATTTCGAAACGAAATGAGATCAAAAGACTACATAGAATTTTTCGCAAAATTGGAGAACGAAAGTTGGATACCACTAAAACCACATGATGCGTTTTATGGCGGTAGAACAGGAAACACAAGAACATATTATAAATGTGCGCCTGGTGAAAAAATAATGTATATAGATATATGCTCACTATATCCTTGGGTGTGTAAATATGGAAAATTTCCAGTGGGTCATCCAAAAGTTCATGTTGGACAAATTGAGTGCAATAAATTAAATTTAATTGATACTGAAGGATTAATAAAGGCATTGATACTTCCCCCAGAAAAACTCTATCACCCGGTTTTGCCTATAAATCAAAATAATAAGCTAATGTTTTGCTGCTGTCAAACATGTAGTTTGGAAATGAATAATGATGACTGCTCGCATGACAATCGTAGTAGGTCAATTTTAGGAACGTGGGTTATAGATGAAGTAAGAGAAGCTGTTAAACAGGGATACAAAATTGTGGAAATATACGAGGTATGGGAGTATACTGTTAAACAATTTAATCCCCTTACATCACAACAAGGAATTTTTACAGAAATGATGAACAAGTTCCTTAAAATTAAACAAGAAGCTTCTGGCTGGCCTAGCTTTTGCAAAACACCAAAGGAAAAGTGCAAATATTTAGAAAAATTTTCGAAAGTAGAAGGCATAAATTTACAGTTTAACGATATAGAAAAAAATCCTGGACTTAGATCATTAGCTAAGTTAATGTTAAACTCTTTCTGGGGTAAATTTGGACAGAGAGAAAATCAATCAAAAACTGAAATAATAAATGAGCCTTATGAATTATTTACTATTTTTACTGATCCTTCGAAGAATGTAAATCAAATAACAACAATAAACGAAAAAACAGTTTTGGTAAATTGGGAATACAAAGAAGAAACAGCTGAATCATTATCAACAGTTAACGTTTGCATAGCTGCTTACACTACCACACAAGCTCGTTTAAAATTGTATTCTTACTTAGACAATTTAAAAGAACCTGTTTTGTATTACGATACAGATTCAATAATATATGTAGCACGTGAAGGAGAATATAATCCTCCAACTGGAGTTTTCATAGGAGATATGACAGATGAGCTTGAAGAATATGGAATTGGAAGCTATATTACAGAATTTGTTAGTGGCGGTGCAAAGAACTATGCATACAAAATATATAGTACCAACTCCAAATGCGAAAAAACTGTTTGCAAAGTGAAAGGTATTCGTTTAAATTACAACGCTTCACAAGAAATAAATTTTGGCTCTATGAAACAATTAGTTAAAAAATTAAACAACTTTCAACAAATAAATGTAACATTTCCTAGTATTCGCCGAACATACGATCACAGAGTCATCACTGTTCCTGAAATAAAGTCATATCGAATAAATTCCAGAAAACGAGTTTTTGCAGATGATTATACTTCAGTTCCTTATGGCTTCAAAAAGAAAAAAATTTAAAAAATTATTGTTAATATGTATATTGTAAAAATTTTGTATTAAACTATTAAATTACAGCATTAAACAAAATCTTTTAATTTTACCGTTTTTAATTTTCAGAATATAGCCAAAAAATTATTTACATATATATATCAGTATATATATATATATATATATATTTACTGATTTTATTCAAATTCACATTTGCAGTTTAACTCTTCAATAATAATGTCAAAAGCACAAATAGTATCTGAAATTCATCGTCCAGTTAGACGTAGATTTCGGAGACGAAAAATATCTCAAAGAGGGTCAAATGATACATGGGAAATTGATCTTGTAGATATGTCGGCCTATCAAAAAGTAAAAATGGATACAAGTTTCCCTTAACTGTTATCGATATATTTTCAAAATATGCATATGCCGAAAAAGTTAAATCAAAGGCAGCAGATGACGTAGTTAAAAGTATGGAAAAGATTTTTAAAAGGGAGGGGAAGTCTCCAAAAAATATTCATTCTGACCAGGGAAAAGAATTTTTCAACAAAAAATTCCAAAATTTAATGAGCTATAAAATAAATCACTATCATACTTATTCAGAAATGAAGGCTAGTGTTTGTGAAAGGTTTAACAGAACATTAAAATCAATTATGTGGAAACAGTTTAGTTTACAAGGAAATTTTAAATGGATAGAATTTTTACCAAAACTAATTGAAAAATATAATAACACAAAACATAGTACAATTAAGTTAAAACCAAACCAAGTTACATCACAAAATGAAAAAAAAATTCTTCGTTCAATTTATAATTACCCTAAAATATTTAATAAGGGAAAATTTAATGTTGGTGATTTTGTTAGAATTGCAAGGTCTAAAGGTACTTTTCAAAAAGGATATGAACCTAACTATTCAACTGAAGTTTTTAAAATAGCTTTCAAAAACAAGACAGACCCGATTACATATAGTTTAAAAGATTATAAAAATAAATTAGTTCGTGGTGGCTTCTATGAACAGGAACTGACTAGTGTCAAAGACCCCAATGCTTATTTAATTGAAAAAATTTTACAACGAAAAGGCAATAAAGTATATGTGAAATATTTAGGTTTTGATAATAGTCATAATCAATGGATAAGTAAATGTGATATTCTTTCATAAAAAGTGTAATAAGAATTTATGTAGAAAATTTTTTCTTAACTTTAGAGCACTATTAAATGCAACAATGTTGTAAAAATGTTGTAAAAATGGTAATAGAAAAAATAAAAATAGAAAAATATTTACTAATAAAAATAAATAATTTAGGAATAGGTAAATAAAAAAATAATATTCTTTCATAAAAAAGTATAATTAGAATTTATGTAAAAGATTTTTTCTTAACTTTAGAACACTGTTAAATGCAACAATGTTGCAAAAATGTTAATAGAAAAAATAAAAATAGAAAAATATTTACTAATAAAAATAAATAATTTAGGAATAGGTAAATAAAAAATAATATTCTTTCATAAAAAAGTATAATTGGAATTTATGTAGAAGAGTTTTCTTAAATTTAGAATACTGTTAAATGCAACAATGTTGCGAAAAATGTTATATAAAAAAATTATAGTTTTATTATTATCAATTAGAATTTATTACATTAATAAACAACTTACTTTACAACTTTTTGTTTTTAATTAGTTTTCTTAAGGATTTTGATTTCTAAACATTGATAATACAATTTTTTAGAAGAAAAATTTAGTATAAATAAAGTGGAATTTTTCTTAAGATATGTCAATTCAAAGACAGAGCTCAACATAATAATAATACAGAAAAAAGGAAGCAAAAATGGAAAACACAGCAGAAATGTTCGCCTACTCTCAGCAAATAGAGCCAACACAGGAGTTAGCCCCAATTAAACGGAAAAGAATAAGAACTCAACAGGAATCGCAGCCACTTCATCAACAACAACATCATCATCATCATCATCAACAACAACAACCACAACAGCAACAGCAACAACATCAACAATTTCAACAACAACAACAAGAAGAAATCATTCTTCTTCAAGAAGAAGAACCACCAACAAAAAAAAGCTTCAAAGAAGCTTTTAATAACAAAAATGTGGAAACTAGAAAAAGTTTCCTAAAAACTAAAGATATGGAGCAAGATGCTAGATAAAATAACAAATTATACCTAATTTATAAATAATGAAATAAATAAATTATATAGTTGCAAAATTGTTTTATTTAATATCTTTTTTTTTTGTAAAAATACAGGTATTTCATAAAAGAGTCGAGAAAAATTACATCGTATATTAAATTTTTGAACCGGAATATAAATCTCTTATTTCAACTTTGCAACATTCTTTTCTTCACAGGTCTTTATGTATTTTTTAACATATTCCTTTACATTTGGCTCTGCAGTTTTATTATATGCAACTACTGCATGTAGGAAATCAATCAAACTGTAAAACTCGTCAGCTTCCTCTTTGTTAATGCTAAGATTCTGTCCTACTATAGATTTTAATCCACTTTGTAAACATAATTTTGAATTTTTAATTGACTGCTTGGAAAATTTTTTATGAAATAGGTCATAAAATTTACACCATTCATGATATTTTAAAATAATTGGTTTCATTCCAATCCAATGAAAAACACTTGCAACTTCAAAAAAATCTGTGTCAAATCCGACAACTATTTTTAATGTGTGACTTTTGTTGAGAAAGTATGTATAACTCAGCAACAAATTAATGCTAGGACTTTGCTCTTCCATTATTTTAATTACACTAAAGTTTATTATTAAATGTTATATCTCTTAGGAAGACATGATTGAGAAATATTATAATTTTCAAATATATGGTGAAAAGTATTTATTATATTTTTGTCATTTTCTATATGATTTTCTTTATTAAATTGTTTTAAAAAAGCGTTCATACTATAACCGCAACATCTATACGATGTATAAACACAACAATATTGCCCACAGACATCTGAATAGTTACTTTGTAACTGTTTCTTATTAAAAATTATACATTGGTTTTTTAAGTAACTTAAAATTTCTAATTTATCTGGTTTTCTACCAAACGAATCAAAATATTCAACACATCCATTCTTTGGCTTAAAAATAGCTAACCAATGTGTTCCCGGATCTTTTGATTTATCAGTGTTTACAATTAAAAAAGTTTGTTTTTCAATTATTCTGGGGAGTTGATCCAGAGCAAAAACTCCTTTAAAAAATTTACGTGTGTGTTTGTTACATCTTAATACGTCACTTATCTCTAGGGTATTCATCAATCAAATTGATTCAAGTCATATACTTTAGTTGTTTCTTTAATATAATTAGATAAAAACTCTTTTTTGATTTTTTTATTTGTTATAATAACATCAAATTTTTCTAGTATTTGACAGAGCTCTTTATTTATTTTATCGTTGTACACAGTTCCAAAAGAGTAATTATCAAAATTATCATTTATAAAATCCCTAGTTGGAAATTTATACTTGAGCTCTTTTACAAACTTTTTAGAAGGTTCTTTAAAACCAACTATACAAATATCTTTCGCAAACAAGGTATTATTATCATCACTACAAAATGTTACATCCAGAAGTGCACAAGACAGTGACATTTTGTCAAATATTCAAATTTACTTTTATATATGCTATTTATAGGTTTGAGAATATATTTCGGTTTTTATCAATTTGTAAACTTGCATTAAATTCTCCATAAACAATAGCAGTCAGTGTAGATGTAAGTGGTTTTGATAGTCTTGCCTCAATTCTAACTGTACCTTGATTTAGTAGACCTTGACACAGTTCATTTCCTGATGAATCTGGAGTTAAATCAAAAGCTAGAATGAAAAACCCATTACTAAACATGGTTTTTGTTATCTGATGACCTTTATCATTATGGTAAATTCCAGTTCCCGAAAAAAGTGTACTGTATGCTCTTGTACAGCAATTATTTTCATCTGAAAAACTGGTTTCAATTGCTGAATTAGGTATTTGAACACCATTTACGTTTAACACAAATTGTGAAATATCAAAATGTTTAAAATTGTATGGGTTTTTTGACCTTTTTCCAGAGTAACCTGTATTTTTTGTCATGCAAAAAATTATTGTGCTTGGCAACTGTCCAATAAAAACATTATCAAGTGATATTGATGAACTATTCTGTGGAATGGTGAAAGTTTTTACCTGTACCCGTTTGAAATTGTATTTGGCATTAGTTTTTTCCAATACAGCATTATGTGCTAATAGCACACTAGGATTAATTGTTACATGTCTCATAAATAAAGTGGCTTCTAAAATTTTCAGTTGAGATTCATCAGTATCATCTGCAAAGAGGTAAAAATCTGGTTTTTCTAATGTTAGGACAACTCGAACATCGACATTGTTTATGAGAAGTGTAGGTTGGTTAAACATATCTAAATGTAATTTCCCCATAAGTTCCACTACATTGCTATTTTGGTATAATTTTTGACGTTCTTTTGAACCACTATAATCTGTTTTTGCTATATTTGGCTTATCTAGCATCCATCCACCACACTCCAAATGCGTTGTAGCGGCATCCGTACCATAATTTAACAATGATTCTATATAAGCTCTGTAATGATAATTGCCATCTGATGGAAATATATTCTTTCCATTTAGTTGAACATTGCATTGTTTTATTAATGAATGTAACATATTATTAACCACACTTGGTTGTTGTATAGGTGTTCCATCAGTTTTTTTTATCTTTATTCCATTGAGTTCCATCTTTTTTTAAAATTTGTACTTTTAATTTTAGATATGTCGAAGACAAGTCTCTATATGTATCACCGTGCCCTAGTGAAACAAATTCTATGACAGACGGATTATCTAAAGAAGCAATAGGGTTATAGGAAACTTCTTCAGATCGTAAAATACTTGACTGAATAGGCTGTGTTTTAAAAATATCAAGCTCTGATTTCATACATTCAATCATAATTATTCAAAAATACCTTTTTGTTTGTTTTTGTTATTAACTTCGCGTCGCTTCGACGTAAAATAATTTAAATTATTAATGAGAGGTCGTTTTATAGATTTTCTTCGTTTTCTTTTGCCTTGTCCATACATTTCATTGAGTTTCCGAACTGCACCTCGTCTTACATTTTTCATTATCTCTTTACTTCGATCTTGAACCACTTCTTTTACATTTGCACCTGTGGCAATATCAGATAATGCATTAATACCAGAGTTAATAACCTCTTTTTTTAATATATTAGCTCCAGACGTAAATATTGGTTTTAAATATCTAAAAAGACCACCGAAAAAGCTCCCTAACCCTCGTCCTCTTTGGTAAGGTACAATTGAGTGTAACAAAGGACCAATATCCTCAAGACCTTTTCCTGATTGAACTAAATAATATTTGTAGTACGCTCTCTCCATAATGAATAAAATAAAATAATATATAGTTTTGTAAAATCGCTTTTATTTATACTTTTTTAAAATGTAATACAATGTTTGTTGGAATTGAACTATTGGAAAAGTTTATTTTGTATCCATATTTATCACATAAAAGTAATGAAATGTTATTAAATGATTTCTCCACATTGCAATATTGAATATTACTGAATTCTTTTACAGTATCAGTGAAAGAATTTTGTATGTTAACAGATCTTAAACACCTTATATCTTTATCACCTAGTTTTTGCGGTTCAATTATATCTGTGTATATAAAAAACATATCTGGTTTACTAATGGGAATTAATTGTACACTATCTATAAAAGTTTTGAAAGCTTCTATTACACGTGATTTATATTTTTTAAAATCTGTAACTTTAAAAGATACTTGATTGAAACATGTTGTCAAAAGTCCTTCGAGGGTATAAGCGTAATTTGCTCTTACTTTTATATCTATTTTAGGCTTAGTAACACATATTGTGGTGTAACTTAAATTTTTAGGCATCTCCTCAGCTTTTATTGGTTGTGTATAATGAACTTCATCGTTTATAAAATTAAAAATTCCCCAAATCAACTGTCGTTCAACTTCTTTTCTTGTAAACCTATTAAGTGGGCGTATATTTTGAATTAGTGTTGGTAGTAGAAAAACTTTCCAGTCGCATATCATTTGTTTTTCTATGTATGGAATATATGATGTTCCAACCCCTATCATATCTTTCTGCATACCTTTAATAAATATTTGAGTACTTTTTTCCCATTCTTCACCATACACATTTGGAACGAAATCATTAACATACATTTCTGAAATACCGACTTTCCACCTTGAATCACACATGTATTTATTCATTTTATTTGTAAAAGATGATAATGAATTTTCTGGATAATAGTTCATAGATGAATCACTGAGTAAAGTGGCATAAAATTCATCATTTACTTGTATGTTGTCCATGAGCTTGCGGATTTATTCTTACGAATTGGAAAATTAAGTTCTGTTTGAGTATTACCTACTGCTGACCTTAAAACACGTCTTGATGAATTATTCAACTCTTTGCTATTTATAGTTTTTTCTTTTTTCGTTGGTGGGCTTGGGCTATCTAAAGGAACAGTTATAATGTCCCCTGTATCAGTTTCAAAAATTTGTACATTTTGATTTCTAATTGATTTTCTTTTTCTAAGGCGTTCTCCAACTGAAGCAGCTGACAATGCTTTTGTTAAAACATTTTCCTGAATTTCATCATCAAATACTTCGTCATTAGCTTCTTTTTCATATACTTCTTCTTCTTCAGGAACAACTTGTATTCCTACATTCTTATATTCAGGAAAATGCGAATGAGCTTCCGCATCTATATACATTGGTTTTGCACGAGTTTGAGTACCTTTTGTTTCCGTAATTTTTACTTTCTCCTCTTTATTTCTAGGAAGTACTCTATTTTTGTTTCTTATTTTAAATAAATATTGTCTGTATAAATACCATTTTTGAGTGTCTGTTAGATATTTATTTAACAATATTTTTTTCATATTTTTATCCAACTCATTTAATTCAAAGTCTGCATTTTGTTTCATTTTCTCATAAATCTCGGGTTTTAGTATAATCATTTTGTTAAATGTTGTATTATTCATTTTATAAAATTTCCGATTATCCCTGATAGTACTGCACCAAGAAGTGTAGGTAAAAATCCACCACGTTGAATAATGATTTTTCTTTTATTATTAATAGATTTTTGGCGGCAAATGAGGGATCTCAATTCCTTTTTATACTTTTGTAATTGGGTTGTTGATTTTTTACTTAGATTACAATTACCTTTTAAAATATTTAAAGCAATTTCACAAAATGTTTTGATTACTTCAGGGTCACAATGTTTTATAATTACTTTCTGAAATTTCGATTTAGAGCTTTTTAATAGGTGCAATATATGACGGTTGACCTTCAAACGTTTCATATTCTTTGCCAAATTGTTCTAATTGATCTCTTGTACAAAAACACAAACCTTTTCCAAATATATCACTTCTTAATCGAAATATATCATTAACGTCTTGAGTAAGATCTATTAATATATACCCGTATGGTTCTGACGTCACTTCATTATATACTTTTTCAAATACTTTGATTTGATTGGGATATATTTGGCGAGTTAGAGGTAATATCTGCGATTTATCTCTTGGATTTTTGAAAAGTACTAGATATTTACAGTTAAGCGAAATATCTCTTGAAAATTTACCCTGGTGAAAAACATTTTGTGTTACAAATATTACAGATAAATTTCTATGGTGTGATCCTCTAGTAAATAAATCACATACATACTTATCATGGGAATTTAACATCATATCATCGATAATAATTAACAAAGGTTCTTTATTGTCATTAAAATCCGGAATAGTGTTACTATGTTCCACATCTTTTAAATATTTTGGAACGGCATTTTTGTCTGGATTACACCAAATAATTTTATTAATATGTGGTTGTATATTTTCTTTTTTATACTTTATTAAATTATGAATAAAAGTGGTTTTACCACAGCATGATGGCCCCGCTACCATCATTGTAAATGGATGAAATAGCATAGTTGTATTAGTTAAAAATAGCACTGTTAACCTATATTTATATGAAAAGCTCTTTTGCCG
>OX352772.1:154691742-154694242 GCA_947095535.1 Poecilobothrus nobilitatus | reverse complement strand
GTGGAGATGGATAACAAAACAGAAAGCAAGGAGAAGTTCACGGAGAAACTAAAAGAAATTTTAGGATCAACCGCAGATGTTAGAGACCTGGTGAGTAAAACAACTTTGGAGATACGCGATATTGATTGCCTAATAACTCCCGAAGAGGTCCAAGCTGCTCTTAACAGAGATCTGAAGAAGACCGTACAATGTAGGTTCACCCTTACCAAACCAAACGGGAGAGAGCAACGGTAGGCTATTGTGGAACTGGCAGAGAAGGATGCTAAGGAGCTATTAAAATCACCCAAAATAATAATTAGGCTGATAAGGTGTAGGATTTGACAAAGAACATTGGTACTGCGGTGTTGGAGATGCCTAAGTTTCGGTCATATAAAGAGAGACTGCAAAGGAGTGAATCGAAGCAACCAATGCTGCAAGTGCGGGCAAAACGGGCACACAGTCAGAAACTGCGAACACCCGCCGAAATGTATCTTATGCAGTGAAAACAAAGAGCAAAGGCTCTCGAGGAGGCAAACAAGCGTAAAAAATGATTAAGATGTTGCAAGGTAATCTACACAGAAGTAAGGTAGCCGATGATCTTTTAAATCAGATAGTCCAAGAGCAAGACGTTGACATTATATTAATAAGTGAGCAATATCGAAACAAAGAAATAGCGAATTGGTTTTCAGATAGAACTAACACGGCTGCAGTATGGGTGGTAAATCTGAATAAACTGCAAATTGAGAACCACGGCGCTGAAAATGGTTTCGTATGGATCAAATGTCAAAGGGTCACAATTGTCTGCTGCTATTTCACACCAAACCAAACGGCTCAGCACTATAGAAATAAACTTCACGAGCTAGAAGACATGGTGGCTGAAGAAGATTGGCCTGATAGTTGTGGGCGATTTCAATGCTAGAGCAGTGGAATGGGGAATGTCACACACGGACAACAAAGGAACACAAATTTTGGAGATGGCGGCTAGACAAAATCTTGTAGTACTTAATACAGGAAACATATCGACGTTTCGGCGACCAGGATATGCAGAGACAATACCGGATATATCGCTAGCTTCAGAGAACATAGCTGACTCGATTCGGGAGTGGAGAGTTATAGAAGATTACACGGGAAGCGATCATCAGTATATAACATATAAAATGCAGATAAGTGAAAGTAGCGAAACAAAGCAAGCTACAGGATATCTAAAATGGAATGTCTCTAAATTCGACGTTACAAAAATGGCCTATGCAGTAAGAAACGGCGCTCAGTGGACAATACAAGCAACAACAAACTTAGAAGGCAGACGGAAAGCAGAGGCAGTAGTGGATTCAACAATGAGCATAATCAAGCAAGCGTGTAATTTATCAATGCTCCGCAAAGGTAGTAGGATCAGGAAACGTCCTGTGTATTGGTGGAGTGAGGAAATATCGGAAATGCGGAGAAGATGTCTACACTTGCGAAGGGTTGCACAAAGAGCAAGAAATAGAGCAGAAGCAGCAGTAACTGCGCTTAAGTATAAAATAGCCAGGAAAACGCTCCGGATCACAATCAAGAGCAGTAAGATTAAAAAATGAAGGCGCTATGCAACGAAGTCAACGATGATCCATGGGGACTTGGATATAAAATAGTAATCAAGAAAATTAGAGCCCCAATACCAGCAAACCAAATCCAGGCAGATCTAATGGTCAACATTGTCGATATCCTCTTCCCTACACATCCGAACAGGAACATAAGGCACCGTACAGAGCTTGATCAAAATGTCCCGGTATTCACAGAGGAAGAGCTCAAAGGTGCAGCAAAAACAATGAAAAATAAGAAGGTGCCAGGGCCTGATGGAATACCAACAGAGGCTATAAAGGCAGCAGTTGTCGCGTGTCCGAAGATGATGCTGAGCATGTACAACATTTGTTTAGAAGAAGGGGTTTTCGCCAAGAGATGGAAGGAGGCGCGGCTGGTTTTGATCAATAAAGGAAAAGGTGGACAGCTTGAAGCTTCATCATTCAGGCCACTCTGCATGTTGGATACAACAGGAAAGCTTTTCGAAAAGCTGATAAAGTCAAGACTAAAGGATGCAGTGGAAGAAGCCGGTGGTTTGGCTCAAATGCAGTATGGTTTTCGACAAGGAAAGTCTACAATAGATGCAATACAAATGGTGATGAACCGCATTGAAATGGCGCAGTTGGGAAATCATTACTCACGAAAAATTGTGATGCTGGTAACATTAGATGTAAAGAACGCATTCAACTCAGCAAGGTGGATAGACATAATCGAAGCGTTACATGGCTCTTTTAACGCTCCACCGTATCTTCTGAGGATAATCAAAGATTATTTAAATGAACGAAGTCTGATATACTATACAGACAGCGGTAGAAGGAGGAAACTTATAACAGCAGGTGCAGCGCAAAGGTCTATCTTAGGACCAGATTTATGGAACATATTATATAACAGCTTGTTTCAAATGGAATTACCAGAAAACACGACCCTAGTCGGATACGCCAATGATGTGGCAGCAGTCATAATC
>OX352772.1:154684242-154686742 GCA_947095535.1 Poecilobothrus nobilitatus | reverse complement strand
AGTAAATCCATACGGCAAGCATCAATTTATACATTTTTTTTTTCGTTTAAATTAATTTATGTTTTATTTAAATAAAAAAATTATATTTTTATTAACTAATGTAAAACTTCATTTTAATTAACTTATAGCATCTTACAAAATTAACAAAATAAAATAAATCTAATTTACATTCTTAAAAAATAAAACTAAATCTAATCATCATCATCATCATCATCATCTTCTTCATCGCTATCCTCATCAATTTCTTGTTCCACTTGTGCCGTACCTTCCCTGCCTGGTCTTCCAATTTCAACTTCTCTCTCCAACAAAGGATTGTAAAGCTGGCCTAAAAAAATTTGATTAAACAATAAAATTTGTTTATAAAATATATTTTATATGAATAAATTACCTGCTAATTTATAAAAATATAAAACAGGATCCACCCCATCTGCTTTTGCTTTCTTTATTAGCATTTATCTTGCCAGATTGCCGCAAATTTTTGCCGTATTCCACGCCGACTCTATACTATTTGTATGAGCTCCGGTTACAGGATCCACAAAATAAAGGGAGTGGTTTACCTATAATTAATATGTGAATATTATTATAAAAGAAAAAAAAGAGAATATAAATTTTAATTACATTTTTGTGAATGTATCCTTCTCCTGACAGACTGTCGTACGATCTCCAACAGTCTGAAATAATTTTTGTACCAGGGAGGATCCATTTATTAATAATACTTATTAATGTTTCTCGGGAGCGATCCTCCACTGGTACCATAAATATTTTACCACTTCCCCTCTCGATCCCACCGAAAACCCAATTGTCGCGTACAACGCGGCCGACGTTAAATTTCCTTCTTGTAAATTTAGATTCATCGATTTCAACCACCTTTCCATCACCACCAATCGGCGCCTGGTTTTCTACCATGGCATGGAAAGCTACCTCTCGGCAAAAAGAGGCCCAATCTATAGCCGTAGTTTTATTGATTGTAAGCTGAAACGTAATATGTCTCATCTTATACGATTCCACCCATAATGAAACAAATCCCAAAATTTGGGCAATGGAAAGGTGGGACTTTTCCAAAAATGTCGCTTTTCTAATGGAAATTTGAACTCCACATCTTTTTCTTTTCCTGTTTACTTGTATACTCCGGTTACAACACCAGCTGTAACCATCTTTAATGCTGAAAATTTAAAATAATTAATTTAAATAAAAATTTTTAAATACAAAATATTACCTTGAAGATGCAGTCAACACCAAATTATTACCACATTTGGAGCATTTATAAGCCCCTTCATGTGGTAATAAACCCCACTGCTGACAACGTCTAATTATATCTAGCTTGTCCCTCTCCAAATCCCACAATTTGATTAATGGCAAACTTACGTCCATTATCAAAAATTTCGCCTAAACTATCTAAATATAAACGCCTAAATAAAACTACTAATCTATTAATAAAACGATCTATAAAACTAAAATAACCTAAATATAAATACCTAAACTAATCAAAATAAAACTTCTAAAAACCTCTAAACAAAACATTATTCCACTTTTAAAAACAACAAATCAAAAATAAAAATTAAATTTACTTGTATGTAACTAAAAAAGTTCTAACTAAAAAAGTCTAAAAAAAACACTATTGAACTCTCAAAAAAAACTAATCAAAAATAAAAATTAAATTTACTTGTAACTAAAAAAATTTAAAAAAAAACTCTATTTAACTCTCAAAAACAACAATTCAAAAATAAACATTAAATTTACTTGTAACTAAAAAACTATTTAAAACCTCTCAAAAGCAAAACTATTTAATATTTAATAACACACGAAAAACTCTACAACCTTTCAACCTGAATGAACAACAAACAGTAACTTAAAGTTTCATTTTCTTTGTTTTGCTTCAAAAGTCCCGTTACTGTTACTTTTTTTTTTAGCCAATACCATTGAATTTCAGTGGGGCCATTTTTAAATAATTACTAGTGAGTGATCTAAAATTTGACTACCCAGTACTTTATTAACAACCTTTCAGAATAAATTTTAATAAACTTTGCATTACTTACCTGATCTGCAACTATTTTTAAAAATTTGTTATTCCATATATTAAAAAAATTTGAATATATTACTTACTATTATTTACAATTATTTGTAAAATTTGTTATTTTATACAAATTCGAAATATCTAAAATATAAAAAATTACTTAAAAAAATTTTGTACAACCTTTTTTATTTCCATTTAAAAACTCTTTTCAAAAATTACTTAAAGAATCCCACATTGGCAACACGTTTCAAAAATGCATGAGTATTGAAACTTCATGCCGCCATTAACAAAAAATAATATTAGTTTCATACTAAAAATCGTAAACTTTAAAATTAAAAAAAAGGTAAAAGGAGGTAAAAAAAATAAAAAAAAGGATACCCAACAGACAAGGAAGAGAAAAGGAATCATTTAAAATAAAAAAATTAGTGATCAGACCATTTTAAGGACACTTTTTGGATGACAGTGGTAAAATAGGAACTGCCCAAT
>OX352772.1:154674242-154676742 GCA_947095535.1 Poecilobothrus nobilitatus | reverse complement strand
GCTTTCGAACGAGCACCAGAGCAAATAAAATTATCTCCAAAAACAACAAAGATATAACCTTTAATTTTGGCAGAATGGTGTTCTTTCTTCTTTGATTTAGGTTTCTGGAATTTGAAAAGTATTGGTCCATGGGTTCGGATTTTGGAAGCAAACCAGTATATCTCCACAACCAACAAAGATAGAACCTTTATTTTTAGTACAAGCGTGTGCTGTTATGTTTCCTTTTCTATAAAATTGGAAACTGACATTTGAAAGAATTTGAACCATGGATTAGTATTTTGGAAGCTTTCGAACGAGCACCAGGGCAAATGAGATTATCTCCAAAAACAACAAAGATATAACCTTTAATTTTGGCAGAATGGTGTTCTTTCATGTTTGATTCAGGTTTCTGAAATTTGAAAAGTTTTGGTCCATGGGTTTGAATTTTGGAAGCTTCCGTACGAGCCCAAGAGCAAACCAGTATATCTCCACAACCAACAAAGATAGAACCTTCATTTTTAGTACAAGAGCGTGCTGTTATATTTCCTTTTCTATAAAATTGGAAACTGACATTTGAAAGAATTTGAACCATGGATTAGTATTTTGGAAGCTTCCGAACGAGCCCCAGAGCAAACGAGATTATCTCCAAAAACAACAAAGATATAACCTTTGATTTTGGCAGAATGGTGTTCCTTCCCGTTCGATTTATGTCTCTGAAATTTAAGAGGATTTGGTCCATGGGTTTGGATTTTAGAAGCTTTCGAACGAGCACCAGAGCAAATAAGATTATCTCCAAAAACAACAAAGATATAACCTTTAATTTTGGCAAAATGGTGTTCTTTCTTCTTTGATTTAGGTTTCTGGAATTTGAAAAGTTTTGGTCCATGGGTTCGGATTTTGGAAGCAAACGAGTATATCTCCACAACCAACAAAGATAGAACCTTTATTTTTAGTACAAGAGTGTGCTGTTATGTTTCCTTTTCTATAAAATTGGAAACTGACATTTGAAAGAATTTGAACCATGGATTAGTATTTTGGAAGCTTTCGAACGAGCACCAGGGCAAATGAGATTATCTCCAAA
Source organism: Poecilobothrus nobilitatus (assembly GCA_947095535.1). Taxonomy (NCBI): domain Eukaryota; kingdom Metazoa; phylum Arthropoda; class Insecta; order Diptera; family Dolichopodidae; genus Poecilobothrus; species Poecilobothrus nobilitatus. The sequence continues at coordinate 154,675,682 of OX352772.1, read as the reverse complement.
AACAACAAAGATATAACCTTTAATTTTGGCAGAATGGTGTTCTTTCATGTTTGATTTAGGTTTCTGAAATTTGAAAAGTTTTGGTCCATGGGTTTGAATTTTGGAAGCTTCCGTACGAGCCCAAGAGCAAACCAGTATATCTCCACAACCAACAAAGATAGAACCTTCATTTTTAGTACAAGAGCGTGCTGTTATATTTCCTTTTCTATAAAATTGGAAACTGACATTTGAAAGAATTTGAACCATGGATTAGTATTTTGGAAGCTTCCGAACGAGCCCCAGACCAAACGAGATTATCTCCAAAAACAACAAAGATATAACCTTTGATTTTGGCAGAATGGTGTTCCTTCCCGTTCGATTTATGTCTCTGAAATTTAAGAGGATTTGGTCCATGGGTTTGGATTTTAGAAGCTGTAGAACGAGCACCAGAGCAAATAACATTATCTCCAAAAACAACCAAGATATAACCTTTAATTTTGGCAGAATGGTGTTCTTTCTTGTTTGATTTAGGTTTCTGAAATTTGAAAAGTTTTGGTCCATGGGTTCGGATTTTGGAAGCTTCTGAACGAGCCCCAGAGCAAACCAGTATATCTCCACAACCAAAAAAGATAGAACCTTTATTTTTAGTACAAGCGTGTGCTGTTATGTTTCCTTTTCTATAAAATTGGAAACTGATATTTGAAAGAATTTGAACCATGGATTAGTATTTTGGAAGCTTTCGAACGAGCACCAGGGCAAATGAGATTATCTCCAAAAACAACAAAGATATAACCTTTAATTTTGGCAGAATGGTGTTCTTTCATGTTTGATTTAGGTTTCTGAAATTTGAAAAGTTTTGGTCCATGGGTTCGGATTTTGGAAGCTTCTGAGCGAGCCCCAGAGCAAACCAGTATATCTCCACAACCAACAAAGATAGAACCTTTATTTTTAGTACAAGCGTGTGCTGTTATGTTTCCTTTTCTATAAAATTGGAAACTGACATTTGAAAGAATTTGAACCATGGATTAGTATTTTGGAAGCTTCCGAACGAGCCCCAGAGCAAACGAGATTATCTCCAAAAACAACAAAGATATAACCTTTGATTTTGGGAGAATGATGTTCCTTCCCGTTCGATTTATGTCTCTGAAATTTAAGAGGATTTGGTCCATGGGTTTGGATTTTGGAAGCTTTCGAACGAGCACTAGAGCAAATGATATTATCTCCAAAAGCAACAAAGTTATAACCTTTAAATTAGGCAGAATAGTGTTCCTTCATGTTTGATTTATGTTTCCAAAATTTATGAGGATTTGGTCCAAGGGTTCAAATCTTGGAAGCTTCCGGACGAGCCCCAGAGCAAACGAGTATATCTCTACAACCAACGAAAATGGAACTTTTATTTTTAGTACAAAGGTGTTCTGTTATGTTTCCTTTTCTGTAAAATTGGAAACTGACATTGGAAAG
>OX352772.1:154661742-154669242 GCA_947095535.1 Poecilobothrus nobilitatus | reverse complement strand
TGTTATTGTTATTGTTATTGTTATTGTTATTGTTATTGTTATTGTTATTGTTATTGTTATTGTTATTGTTATTGTTATTGTTATTGTTATTGTTATTGTTATTGTTATTGTTATTGTTATTGTTATTGTTATTGTTATTGTTATTGTTATTGTTATTGTTATTGTTATTGTTATTGTTATTGTTATTGTTATTGTTATTGTTATTGTTATTGTTATTGTTATTGTTATTGTTATTGTTATTGTTATTGTTATTGTTATTGTTATTGTTATTGTTATTGTTATTGTTATTGTTATTGTTATTGTTATTGTTATTGTTATTGTTATTGTTATTGTTATTGTTATTGTTATTGTTATTGTTATTGTTATTGTTATTGTTATTGTTATTGTTATTGTTATTGTTATTGTTATTGTTATTGTTATTGTTATTGTTATTGTTATTGTTATTGTTATTGTTATTGTTATTGTTATTGTTATTGTTATTGTTATTGTTATTGTTATTGTTATTGTTATTGTTATTGTTATTGTTATTGTTATTGTTATTGTTATTGTTATTGTTATTGTTATTGTTATTGTTATTGTTATTGTTATTGTTATTGTTATTGTTATTGTTATTGTTATTGTTATTGTTATTGTTATTGTTATTGTTATTGTTATTGTTATTGTTATTGTTATTGTTATTGTTATTGTTATTGTTATTGTTATTGTTATTGTTATTGTTATTGTTATTGTTATTGTTATTGTTATTGTTATTGTTATTGTTATTGTTATTGTTATTGTTATTGTTATTGTTATTGTTATTGTTATTGTTATTGTTATTGTTATTGTTATTGTTATTGTTATTGTTATTGTTATTGTTATTGTTATTGTTATTGTTATTGTTATTGTTATTGTTATTGTTATTGTTATTGTTATTGTTATTGTTATTGTTATTGTTATTGTTATTGTTATTGTTATTGTTATTGTTATTGTTATTGTTATTGTTATTGTTATTGTTATTGTTATTGTTATTGTTATTGTTATTGTTATTGTTATTGTTATTGTTATTGTTATTGTTATTGTTATTGTTATTGTTATTGTTATTGTTATTGTTATTGTTATTGTTATTGTTATTGTTATTGTTATTGTTATTGTTATTGTTATTGTTATTGTTATTGTTATTGTTATTGTTATTGTTATTGTTATTGTTATTGTTATTGTTATTGTTATTGTTATTGTTATTGTTATTGTTATTGTTATTGTTATTGTTATTGTTATTGTTATTGTTATTGTTATTGTTATTGTTATTGTTATTGTTATTGTTATTGTTATTGTTATTGTTATTGTTATTGTTATTGTTATTGTTATTGTTATTGTTATTGTTATTGTTATTGTTATTGTTATTGTTATTGTTATTGTTATTGTTATTGTTATTGTTATTGTTATTGTTATTGTTATTGTTATTGTTATTGTTATTGTTATTGTTATTGTTATTGTTATTGTTATTGTTATTGTTATTGTTATTGTTATTGTTATTGTTATTGTTATTGTTATTGTTATTGTTATTGTTATTGTTATTGTTATTGTTATTGTTATTGTTATTGTTATTGTTATTGTTATTGTTATTGTTATTGTTATTGTTATTGTTATTGTTATTGTTATTGTTATTGTTATTGTTATTGTTATTGTTATTGTTATTGTTATTGTTATTGTTATTGTTATTGTTATTGTTATTGTTATTGTTATTGTTATTGTTATTGTTATTGTTATTGTTATTGTTATTGTTATTGTTATTGTTATTGTTATTGTTATTGTTATTGTTATTGTTATTGTTATTGTTATTGTTATTGTTATTGTTATTGTTATTGTTATTGTTATTGTTATTGTTATTGTTATTGTTATTGTTATTGTTATTGTTATTGTTATTGTTATTGTTATTGTTATTGTTATTGTTATTGTTATTGTTATTGTTATTGTTATTGTTATTGTTATTGTTATTGTTATTGTTATTGTTATTGTTATTGTTATTGTTATTGTTATTGTTATTGTTATTGTTATTGTTATTGTTATTGTTATTGTTATTGTTATTGTTATTGTTATTGTTATTGTTATTGTTATTGTTATTGTTATTGTTATTGTTATTGTTATTGTTATTGTTATTGTTATTGTTATTGTTATTGTTATTGTTATTGTTATTGTTATTGTTATTGTTATTGTTATTGTTATTGTTATTGTTATTGTTATTGTTATTGTTATTGTTATTGTTATTGTTATTGTTATTGTTATTGTTATTGTTATTGTTATTGTTATTGTTATTGTTATTGTTATTGTTATTGTTATTGTTATTGTTATTGTTATTGTTATTGTTATTGTTATTGTTATTGTTATTGTTATTGTTATTGTTATTGTTATTGTTATTGTTATTGTTATTGTTATTGTTATTGTTATTGTTATTGTTATTGTTATTGTTATTGTTATTGTTATTGTTATTGTTATTGTTATTGTTATTGTTATTGTTATTGTTATTGTTATTGTTATTGTTATTGTTATTGTTATTGTTATTGTTATTGTTATTGTTATTGTTATTGTTATTGTTATTGTTATTGTTATTGTTATTGTTATTGTTATTGTTATTGTTATTGTTATTGTTATTGTTATTGTTATTGTTATTGTTATTGTTATTGTTATTGTTATTGTTATTGTTATTGTTATTGTTATTGTTATTGTTATTGTTATTGTTATTGTTATTGTTATTGTTATTGTTATTGTTATTGTTATTGTTATTGTTATTGTTATTGTTATTGTTATTGTTATTGTTATTGTTATTGTTATTGTTATTGTTATTGTTATTGTTATTGTTATTGTTATTGTTATTGTTATTGTTATTGTTATTGTTATTGTTATTGTTATTGTTATTGTTATTGTTATTGTTATTGTTATTGTTATTGTTATTGTTATTGTTATTGTTATTGTTATTGTTATTGTTATTGTTATTGTTATTGTTATTGTTATTGTTATTGTTATTGTTATTGTTATTGTTATTGTTATTGTTATTGTTATTGTTATTGTTATTGTTATTGTTATTGTTATTGTTATTGTTATTGTTATTGTTATTGTTATTGTTATTGTTATTGTTATTGTTATTGTTATTGTTATTGTTATTGTTATTGTTATTGTTATTGTTATTGTTATTGTTATTGTTATTGTTATTGTTATTGTTATTGTTATTGTTATTGTTATTGTTATTGTTATTGTTATTGTTATTGTTATTGTTATTGTTATTGTTATTGTTATTGTTATTGTTATTGTTATTGTTATTGTTATTGTTATTGTTATTGTTATTGTTATTGTTATTGTTATTGTTATTGTTATTGTTATTGTTATTGTTATTGTTATTGTTATTGTTATTGTTATTGTTATTGTTATTGTTATTGTTATTGTTATTGTTATTGTTATTGTTATTGTTATTGTTATTGTTATTGTTATTGTTATTGTTATTGTTATTGTTATTGTTATTGTTATTGTTATTGTTATTGTTATTGTTATTGTTATTGTTATTGTTATTGTTATTGTTATTGTTATTGTTATTGTTATTGTTATTGTTATTGTTATTGTTATTGTTATTGTTATTGTTATTGTTATTGTTATTGTTATTGTTATTGTTATTGTTATTGTTATTGTTATTGTTATTGTTATTGTTATTGTTATTGTTATTGTTATTGTTATTGTTATTGTTATTGTTATTGTTATTGTTATTGTTATTGTTATTGTTATTGTTATTGTTATTGTTATTGTTATTGTTATTGTTATTGTTATTGTTATTGTTATTGTTATTGTTATTGTTATTGTTATTGTTATTGTTATTGTTATTGTTATTGTTATTGTTATTGTTATTGTTATTGTTATTGTTATTGTTATTGTTATTGTTATTGTTATTGTTATTGTTATTGTTATTGTTATTGTTATTGTTATTGTTATTGTTATTGTTATTGTTATTGTTATTGTTATTGTTATTGTTATTGTTATTGTTATTGTTATTGTTATTGTTATTGTTATTGTTATTGTTATTGTTATTGTTATTGTTATTGTTATTGTTATTGTTATTGTTATTGTTATTGTTATTGTTATTGTTATTGTTATTGTTATTGTTATTGTTATTGTTATTGTTATTGTTATTGTTATTGTTATTGTTATTGTTATTGTTATTGTTATTGTTATTGTTATTGTTATTGTTATTGTTATTGTTATTGTTATTGTTATTGTTATTGTTATTGTTATTGTTATTGTTATTGTTATTGTTATTGTTATTGTTATTGTTATTGTTATTGTTATTGTTATTGTTATTGTTATTGTTATTGTTATTGTTATTGTTATTGTTATTGTTATTGTTATTGTTATTGTTATTGTTATTGTTATTGTTATTGTTATTGTTATTGTTATTGTTATTGTTATTGTTATTGTTATTGTTATTGTTATTGTTATTGTTATTGTTATTGTTATTGTTATTGTTATTGTTATTGTTATTGTTATTGTTATTGTTATTGTTATTGTTATTGTTATTGTTATTGTTATTGTTATTGTTATTGTTATTGTTATTGTTATTGTTATTGTTATTGTTATTGTTATTGTTATTGTTATTGTTATTGTTATTGTTATTGTTATTGTTATTGTTATTGTTATTGTTATTGTTATTGTTATTGTTATTGTTATTGTTATTGTTATTGTTATTGTTATTGTTATTGTTATTGTTATTGTTATTGTTATTGTTATTGTTATTGTTATTGTTATTGTTATTGTTATTGTTATTGTTATTGTTATTGTTATTGTTATTGTTATTGTTATTGTTATTGTTATTGTTATTGTTATTGTTATTGTTATTGTTATTGTTATTGTTATTGTTATTGTTATTGTTATTGTTATTGTTATTGTTATTGTTATTGTTATTGTTATTGTTATTGTTATTGTTATTGTTATTGTTATTGTTATTGTTATTGTTATTGTTATTGTTATTGTTATTGTTATTGTTATTGTTATTGTTATTGTTATTGTTATTGTTATTGTTATTGTTATTGTTATTGTTATTGTTATTGTTATTGTTATTGTTATTGTTATTGTTATTGTTATTGTTATTGTTATTGTTATTGTTATTGTTATTGTTATTGTTATTGTTATTGTTATTGTTATTGTTATTGTTATTGTTATTGTTATTGTTATTGTTATTGTTATTGTTATTGTTATTGTTATTGTTATTGTTATTGTTATTGTTATTGTTATTGTTATTGTTATTGTTATTGTTATTGTTATTGTTATTGTTATTGTTATTGTTATTGTTATTGTTATTGTTATTGTTATTGTTATTGTTATTGTTATTGTTATTGTTATTGTTATTGTTATTGTTATTGTTATTGTTATTGTTATTGTTATTGTTATTGTTATTGTTATTGTTATTGTTATTGTTATTGTTATTGTTATTGTTATTGTTATTGTTATTGTTATTGTTATTGTTATTGTTATTGTTATTGTTATTGTTATTGTTATTGTTATTGTTATTGTTATTGTTATTGTTATTGTTATTGTTATTGTTATTGTTATTGTTATTGTTATTGTTATTGTTATTGTTATTGTTATTGTTATTGTTATTGTTATTGTTATTGTTATTGTTATTGTTATTGTTATTGTTATTGTTATTGTTATTGTTATTGTTATTGTTATTGTTATTGTTATTGTTATTGTTATTGTTATTGTTATTGTTATTGTTATTGTTATTGTTATTGTTATTGTTATTGTTATTGTTATTGTTATTGTTATTGTTATTGTTATTGTTATTGTTATTGTTATTGTTATTGTTATTGTTATTGTTATTGTTATTGTTATTGTTATTGTTATTGTTATTGTTATTGTTATTGTTATTGTTATTGTTATTGTTATTGTTATTGTTATTGTTATTGTTATTGTTATTGTTATTGTTATTGTTATTGTTATTGTTATTGTTATTGTTATTGTTATTGTTATTGTTATTGTTATTGTTATTGTTATTGTTATTGTTATTGTTATTGTTATTGTTATTGTTATTGTTATTGTTATTGTTATTGTTATTGTTATTGTTATTGTTATTGTTATTGTTATTGTTATTGTTATTGTTATTGTTATTGTTATTGTTATTGTTATTGTTATTGTTATTGTTATTGTTATTGTTATTGTTATTGTTATTGTTATTGTTATTGTTATTGTTATTGTTATTGTTATTGTTATTGTTATTGTTATTGTTATTGTTATTGTTATTGTTATTGTTATTGTTATTGTTATTGTTATTGTTATTGTTATTGTTATTGTTATTGTTATTGTTATTGTTATTGTTATTGTTATTGTTATTGTTATTGTTATTGTTATTGTTATTGTTATTGTTATTGTTATTGTTATTGTTATTGTTATTGTTATTGTTATTGTTATTGTTATTGTTATTGTTATTGTTATTGTTATTGTTATTGTTATTGTTATTGTTATTGTTATTGTTATTGTTATTGTTATTGTTATTGTTATTGTTATTGTTATTGTTATTGTTATTGTTATTGTTATTGTTATTGTTATTGTTATTGTTATTGTTATTGTTATTGTTATTGTTATTGTTATTGTTATTGTTATTGTTATTGTTATTGTTATTGTTATTGTTATTGTTATTGTTATTGTTATTGTTATTGTTATTGTTATTGTTATTGTTATTGTTATTGTTATTGTTATTGTTATTGTTATTGTTATTGTTATTGTTATTGTTATTGTTATTGTTATTGTTATTGTTATTGTTATTGTTATTGTTATTGTTATTGTTATTGTTATTGTTATTGTTATTGTTATTGTTATTGTTATTGTTATTGTTATTGTTATTGTTATTGTTATTGTTATTGTTATTGTTATTGTTATTGTTATTGTTATTGTTATTGTTATTGTTATTGTTATTGTTATTGTTATTGTTATTGTTATTGTTATTGTTATTGTTATTGTTATTGTTATTGTTATTGTTATTGTTATTGTTATTGTTATTGTTATTGTTATTGTTATTGTTATTGTTATTGTTATTGTTATTGTTATTGTTATTGTTATTGTTATTGTTATTGTTATTGTTATTGTTATTGTTATTGTTATTGTTATTGTTATTGTTATTGTTATTGTTATTGTTATTGTTATTGTTATTGTTATTGTTATTGTTATTGTTATTGTTATTGTTATTGTTATTGTTATTGTTATTGTTATTGTTATTGTTATTGTTATTGTTATTGTTATTGTTATTGTTATTGTTATTGTTATTGTTATTGTTATTGTTATTGTTATTGTTATTGTTATTGTTATTGTTATTGTTATTGTTATTGTTATTGTTATTGTTATTGTTATTGTTATTGTTATTGTTATTGTTATTGTTATTGTTATTGTTATTGTTATTGTTATTGTTATTGTTATTGTTATTGTTATTGTTATTGTTATTGTTATTGTTATTGTTATTGTTATTGTTATTGTTATTGTTATTGTTAT
>OX352772.1:154317076-154661542 GCA_947095535.1 Poecilobothrus nobilitatus | reverse complement strand
TTATTGTTCTTATTATTATTATTATTATTATTATTATTATTATTATTATTATTATTATTATTAATTATCATTCTTATTATTATTATTATTATTGTTATTATTACTATTATTATTATTATTATTATTGTTATTACTATTATTATTATTATTGTTCTTATTATTATTATTATTGTTATTATTATTCTTATTATGATTATTCTTATTATTATTATTTTATTATTATTATTATTATTATTATTATAATTATTATTATTATTATTATTATTATTATTATTATTTTATTATTATTATTATTACTATTTGTTTTTATCCGTAATTAAAAACTTTATTTTTTTTTAGATTTCTGAATTGCAATTTATTTTTTCTTCTCTAAAATTTTTACCAATTTACATGTTTTTCTCTCGAACGTTAATAAACGATTGAAATAAAAAATTCTAAAACAATCTAACATTAAACTTATCTTTACAACTTGTTTAAATATAACCGTTCGAGGTTAATGACTTTTGTTTAAAATTTAAATCATTTCAAAGTACATAATACAAAGTACATAAGAAAAAAAAATGTAATTAATAGCATCTGTTTTAACAGTTTACATTTTTATATACAATTATTTAAAGTTCCACATTCCAATTTAAGTTTACAGAAATAATTAACATTATAAGTTTTAAGTGTACAGAAATAATTAACATTATGTTCTATAATAAAATTCTATGATTATGGATCAGAGCCATCTATTAGATTTAATGTAAATATAATTTAATAATTAATTTCTATAATTCAATTTTAATATTTAACTAAGTGAAACAATAGAAATGAAATATTATTGAATAAAAAGTAGTTATTGTGAATTAATGTGTGACATAACAATATTTGTCATATGCATTTAAGGTAAGTAGACAATAATTACATAATAGTATGTAAGTAATAAATAAAATGCTAAATTATATTATATTACAGAATAATATTAATATATTATACATTATTGTTGGTGAGAGATGACTTGGTGACTCGGTGACATGGTGACGATTCAACTCCCATATTTCAGATAAGTATAAATTTATATATTTTGTTGATGTGTTTCTTTGTGTTTCCTTATTTTCAATTGCAGGTGGATCCATGTAATGCGCAGACGGAACATTCTCCCACCCTTGATATTACGTAGGAATATATAAAATCAATTCAGGTGTCCCTTTAAACTAAAAAAAAAACAAAATTTTAATAAAATTATATACAACTTTTATATGATAAACAAGAAAAACTTATTCTGCCATTTGGTTTTTAGGTTGTGTTGAAATTGTTATCATCGTTGAAACGAAAACATCTATACCGGAACTATCGCTGACACCGAAAGTAGAGGATATAGTGCCCCTTACTCACTATCTGGAACTGCGCATTCAACTAACTAGGAACGTAATGGTGAGAAATTGTTAATATGATATTATTTTTTTTTTTAAAGTGTGTTACAAATTTAGAATTTTTGTGTATGAATTGTATAGGAAAAAAAACGAATTTGATAGTTTTATATGTGTGCTATTGAATTGTATGTGATTTTGAATGTTTGATTATATGAATGATTTAGTTTGATTTTAATTTAGAATCGGTTTGATTTTGCGAATTATGATCAGTTTGGTCAAGCGGTTGGTTTCCGACTGGAAGAACACATAATTTGAAAATGGGTCTTTTGAAAATTGAATTTTTCGTGCGAACGCTCACTACTCGTACTAATCCATCAGAGCCAGAATGAGTATCTATAACTCTAGCGAGAAGCCATTTACTCGGTGGAAGATTTTCGTCCTTTACTATGACTAAATCATTTATCTTTAAATTTTCGCGTGTTCGGTTCCATTTAGGGCGTTGTTGTAAACGGCTTAAATATTCGGTATTCCATCGTCGCCAAAAACTCTGCAGGATATGTTGCAAATGTTGTCAACGATCCAGTCTATTCACATTCAAGCCCAAAAGACATTGTTGGGGTGTAGGATTAAGAAATGAGCTGGGGTTAGCGGTAATAAATCTTGAGGATCATTTGTCATTTCACAAAGTGGCCTTGAATTTCGATTTGTGTTAATACCGTGGCGAACTCCTCGTATGTTAGTGTGATATTATTTAACACTCTTTTTAAGTGATGTTTAGTTGAGCGAACTCCAGCTTCCCATAGACCGCCGAAGTGTGGTGAACCAGGGGGATTGAAGTAAAAATTAACTCCGACATTTTCCATGAATTCAGCAACTTCCATTTTTATATCTCCTACCATAAAATGTGTTTGACTTTTTAATATTTTATGTGCGCCTACAAAATTAGTACCACAATCGCAATATAGATTGGTACAGAATCCACGACGAGAACAAAATCTTCGATAAGCAGCTATAAATCTTTCTGCGGACATATCTGTTACTAATTCCAGGTGAATAGCTTTGACTGACATACAAATGAAAAGGGCTACATATGACTTATACCGTTTAGCACCTCTTCTTTTGTGGGTTTTCAACTCGAATGGGCCACAATAATCTGAACCAGAAATGGTCTGGCCTCTTGGTAACTGTACTCGCCTTTTTGATAACTCACCCATTAGTTGAGTTCATGTTTCAGCCCTTTGTTTAAAGCACGGAATGCATTTGTATATGTGAAAACGGAACGCATTCCGAGCATTAATAATCCAAAATTGTTTTCTTAGTATGGACATCATCAGTTGTGGTCCACCATGTAGACACTCTTTATGAACCTTTTCAATTAATAATTTTGTGAAAATATCTTTGTCGCATAAAATGATTGGATGTTTTTCTGAATACGGAAGTTCTGAAAACTTAAGACGACCCCCCACTAGTAAGATACCTTCTTGATCTAAAATCGGATTTAATTTTATTAAAATACCCTCTTTTAAATTATCATTTCGTTTACACATAGATACCTCTCTTGCAAATGTCCTTTGTTGGGCCCGCTTTATTAAATGTTTGAACGCCTGCTTAATCTCATTTGATTTTAAATAGTGGGTTTCTCTCCTATCTTTCTTTTTGAGTTTACAATTTGCAATGAATCGGTGACAGTATGCTAGCACGCGAATTAATCTTGTATATGACGAAAATTGGTTCTCGATTATATCGTTATTCAATGTTGGTAATACAAGGTTTACCTGAAGCTTTCTTTGTTCAAGGCTGGTATGGGCTTCCCTCTTATTTAGCCAATGTGTGTATGATTTCATTAGCCAGTCTGGACCGTGCCACCATAAGGGATGGTTTTCAAGTTCAGATGGACATAAACCTCTTGACGTGACGTCTGCGGGATTTTGTTCTGTGGGTACATGATTCCAAATATTTTGACCAACAAGCTCGTGAATGTGTGAAACCCTGTTGGCGACGAACGTTGTCCATTTTGTTGGGTGATTTTCAAGTCATACGAGTACAATTTCGGAATCTGTCCATCCAAATAATTTTATTGGTTGTGATATTCGTAGAGCCTGTAGAGTATACTTTAAGAGTTTGGTTCCTAACATGGCAGCGCATAATTCAAGTCGCGGCAACGATATGGTCTTTATTGGTGCAACCTTTGTCTTGGAAATGATAATCGATGTTGATCTTGTGCCATTAGATTCTGTCTTACTCATATACACGACAGCTGCGTAACCATTTGTAGAAGCGTCTGAAAAGACATGTAACTCAATAGCTGTATCTTTTTCGGAATATCCGATCCATCTTTTAATGGAAATTCTCTGAATTTTCTCTAAATTTTGAAAGTATTTAATCCATTCCCTTCTTAAATCAGCTGTTAGTTCATCATCCCATTGTAACCCTGATAGCCATAACCTTTGCATGATAATTTTAGCCGATATGATAATTGGGGCTAACCACCCCATAGGATCAAATAACTTTACGATTTGTGATAATATGCTTCTTTTAGTCCAGGTCACAGGAGCTTCTTCAAGGTCGATGGAATATCCACAAGAATCATTCTTTGGATTCCAATGTATACCCAAAGTTCGAGTAGTCTCTGCGTCATTGTTTTGATCTGGAAGTAATTTTTCGCAATCTTCTAGTGGCAATGATCGCAATAATTTGTTACTATTAGACATCCATTTTCGTAATGAGAATCCTGCCGATCTTGTGGCGCTTATAATCTGTTGTTGAGCCTATAATGCTGTTTCAACGTCATCTGCTCCCGACAACAGGTCATCGACGTAAAAGTCATTGTTTATGATTCTGTATCCTACAGGAAAATTATCCATTTCATCATGTGCCAGTTTTTTTAGAGTTTTCCCTGCTAGACTAGACTGATGTGACCCAATGTTTTGTACTCATTGATACATTTAATATATTCTGTTTTCAACTCTACATTATTTTTAAAACGCTTTTCTAATTGGTATAGCCTTTGTAGCGCTATGTTTCTAGATGGACCTAAAATGTCACTATGTGTGGTTGTTCTAAATGGTAGCTAAACTTCATAAGTATCATCTGCAAGCCGCGTTGTTGTTTCGGTATATATCCTTTCACATTCTTTCTCTTCTTCTGTTTGCAAAACGGTGTTTTGCACTTCTTCCACCTCCCAAAAAGATTTTAGCTGCTTTTCTAGATTTAAGGATAACTGAAAATTCCTTATGGTCACATTTTGTGGTGCGGATTCATGATTATTGCCTGACAAAATCCAACCAAATATGGTTTGCTGTGCGATCGGCATACCTGGTTCCCCCTTCATTAAACCTTCTAACACAATTTGACTGAACACGTCAGCACCGAAAAGTACATCGATCTGACCGGGTTCGTAAAACTTCGGATCAGCTAGTTTTAAACCTTCTATGTGTTTCCAATGTCTATTTTGTATATCAGTTTGAGGTAACAAATTTGTAAGTTTCGCTAGTACCAAACCTTCCACATTGATGTCAATATCTTGATGAAGAGATTTCAAAGTAAATCTAACACGTGACTTGACCGAGTGTTCTCTTTCTCGACCAATACTTTGGATTGTAGCGTTGATTGCTTCCTTTGTTAATCTATACCTTTGAACCACCTTCTCTGTTATGAATGAAGCCTGTGATCCTTGATCTATCAGGGCTCTCACTACACCTTCTTCTCCGGTTGGGCTTAGAATTCTTAATAATGCTGTTGCAAGTAGAATTTGATGAGCTCGACCTTTATAGCCAAATGAGTTATTGTCATTTGTGCGATTGTGATGAACTGACGGTATAAATTCTGGACTATCAACATTTAATATGGGGTTTGTCGATAAAACTGTGTCATTTTGACGTGATGTGGAAGGACTGGAGACTGCTCTGGTGCCACCATTGGAATGGTTGTCCACTATAACATTATTCATTTTGAAGTGGATGAGAGTATGATGACGCTTGTTACAATGAACACATGTATGCTGACTTGAACAGTCTTTCAGCATATGCCCAGCTCCCAGACAATTTAAACATAGTCGTTTTTCTCGTACAATTTCCGACCGTTTTGAAGGATTTAATGCTAAAAATTTTTGACATCTTCTTATAACATGGTGGCCATTGCACAACGAGCACATCGAATTTTTTTGTAAATGGAAATTGTTGATTGTTGGTTTAACTCTGGTATTACTATTTGTACTTTTGAATTCTGCTTTTATTGGTCCTCTTGAATTTACAGCTTCCAACGCTCTAAATCTGGCTTCTAAAAATTCCTTTAACGTCTTAAGGCTGGTAATTGTTTTAGTTTTGCTTATTTCTTGTTCCCATAACTGATGAGTTGCTTGCGGCAATCTTTGGGTGACGATAAACGTGACTATTGGATCCCATGTTTCTGTGTTTACATCTAAATTATTTAAAGCTTGTAAACATTCAAATATTTTATCCAACAACCCCTTAATGCCCTGTGCATTCTCATTGATGGTCGTGTTGTGGTTTAAAAGCCTCTTTAGTTGATTGTTGACGAGAACCCTCTTATTATAATATCTCTCCTTCAACAATTCCCATGCAGCCGTATAATTCCTTTCGGTAACCCGAAAATGACGAAGTAATTGCTCAGGTTCACCGATTAGCTGTACTTTCAGATATTGAAGTTTTTGTACATCCGATAGAGATTCATTATTATGTATCATTGTTGTGAATAGATCATGGAAAGTTGGCCATTTCGTGTAGTCCCCGCCAAATTTTTCAAATGAAATTTTTGGAAGTTGAATTCCGCTATCAATGTATTTCCGATTCTCCTTCGATATGTTTGCTATGGCTAACACACTTAACAACCTGACCTGATGCTGGCCTTTGCTGTTCGCGAGACCGTTTGTTATACCGCGCGCGCTTTTTTTGTATTATTATATTAAATTATATTATGTTTAAAATCTAGTTTTTATATTATTACTTATTAATAATTATTATTATATATTATTATTATGTAAGTTTATAAGTTTATAAGTTTATAATAGTTTTAGTTGAAAGTAATTTTTTTATTAATCACACACTCTCTTTGTTTTTTTTTGATCAAAAAAATTTTTTTTTTTTTAAACAAAATTTTGATTTATATTCAAATAAAGGTTAATTCTTTTTTAAAGCAGAAGCACTTAAAATCATAGGTTTTTTTTATTTAATTTTCAAATTGGTTTTTTCTTTGTTTTAAAATATTCTGTGATGGAAATTTTGAAATCAGCAGTTTTCTTTATTTTATTTTAAACGCTATTCTGTGTTAGAATATGCGATTTTAAAATCACAAGATTTTATTTTATTTTAAACGTTATTCTGTGTTAGAATAGACGGTTTAAAATATCACACTCTTTAATGTAAATCACAAGTTCTTTATCCCTTTTTTTTTAATCTATTTTATTTAAAATATCCCTTTATTTTAAACCACAAGTTTTTCAATATATTTTACTTAAAATATTCTGGCATAAAAATTTTACTATCACAAGTTTTTATTTTATTTTAAACGTTATTCTGTGTTAGAATAGACGGTTTAAAATATCACATTTTTACCTTAAATCACAAGTTTGTTTTTTTATTTAATTTTAAACGTTATTCTGTGTTAGAATAGACGGTTTAAAATATCACACTTTGAAATATCACCTTCACAATATTCACTATATTCAGAAATCCGGCTCGAAGGACCAAATGTTTTTATACGTAATTAAAAACTTTATTTTTTTTTTAGATTTCTGAATTACAATTTATTTTTTCTTCTCTAAAATTTTTACCAATTTACATGTTTTTCTCTCGAACGTTAATAAACGATTGAAATAAAAAATTCTAAAACAATCTAACATTAAACTTATCTTTACAACTTGTTTAAATATAACCGTTCGAGGTTAATGACTTTTGTTTAAAATTTAAATCATTTCAAAGTACATAATACAAAGTACATAAGAAAAAAAAAGTATAATTAATAGCATCTGTTTCAACAGTTTACATTTTTATATACAATTATTTAAAGTTCCACATTCCAATTTAAGTTTACAGAAATAATTAACATTATAAGTTTTAAGTGTACAGAAATAATTAACAATATGTTCTATAATAAAATTCTATGATTATGGATCAGAGCCATCTATTAGATTTAATGTAAATATAATTTAATAATTAATTTCTATAATTCAATTTTAATATTTAACTAAGTTATTGTTTCACTGAAATGAAATGAAATATTATTAAATAAAAAGTAGTTATTGTGAATTAATGTGTGACATAATAATATTTGTCACATGCATTTAAAGTAAGTAAACAATAATTACATAATAGTATGTAAGTAATAAATAAAATGCTAAATTATATTATATTACAGAATAATATTAATATATTATACATTATTGTTGGTGAGAGATGACTTGGTGACTCGGTGACATGGTGACGATTCAACTCCCATATTTCAGATAAGTATAAATTTAAATATTTTGTTGATGTGTTTCTTTGTGTTTCCTTATTTTCAATTATAGGTGGATCCATGTAATGCGCAGACGGAACACTATTATTATTAATATTATTATTATTATCATTATTATTGTAATTTTTTTATTATTATTATTGTTATTATTATTGTTATTATTACTGTTATTATTATTATTGTTATTATTATTATTATTATAATTATTATTATAATTATTATTTTTTTTATTATTATTGTTATTATTATTATTATTATTTACTCCGGTGGGCGGGGGTGTAGAAATACTCACAGTAAGGAATGCTTGTGGTACGAGTCCACTAATATCCATTCAGGTTCTGCCGTTTGAGTGCACCGAAGCCATCAGTGTATTCTCACAAACGGCCTCTCCAGCCGTACGTGGCAGTACGGGGCGATCAAGTTTCATCCTGCATGAACGATGCCACAACCTGGGCAAAGAATTCAGTTGGACGGTTTAGATAAACGTCTGCTTGCGAGATTCGGAATTCAACACGCCACTTTGCTGAATTGGGACCCCAGGTGAGCTGCGGTTTAGAGAGTAGCAAGCTCTAAAACCAGGGAAAACAACCGTGTTGATAATTATAAGTCACCCGAGAGTTTGTGTAGGGCAGCTTTCTTTTGAAGGTCTACGGAACCCTCGGCAACAGATCACTGGTGATTCGGCGGTTTGCTTAAAGAGGGGAAAGGAAGGCTGAATGGGAGAGCTTCCCTATGGAGTGCAGGGAAGCGGGAGGCGAATACTGGCTGTTGCCTCGGTTGTGGTCCGAATACGCAAATGGATAAAAAAAATGAATCGAACAGCGGTCGTGATGATATAGTGTGTATGGAGCCATTCAGGAGAAATGCGAAGATAATGAGGACGCCGCCGCGGATTAGTAAGGGTGCCTCGCTGGATGGCCAAAGTAATGCGCGGCAGGTGCGTAATGCAGAGAACGAAGTAATGGCGAATCCGCTGCCTCTGGCGGTGGTAGCGAGTTCTCCAAAATGGAGAAACATGTCTCAAGTCAATGACGACGTAGAAAAGAGGGGGCAGATGCTACGCCAGTGCCAGACTATAATCGGTTGTATGCGGGCTGCAACTAGCACGAAAAATAAAATATCGATGGATGTGAAACACGGGCTGGCCGAACTAGATGAGCTTGTTGACGCGATAGTGGCTAGTGGCTCCCAAAATACGAAGCGAGGACCAGCAACAGTCACCGCCCCAATCTTGAAAGATATGGGAGTGAATAACGGAGAGAATTCCCATTCTTAGTCAGAAGCGGTCAGTCAACAGCCCGCTATTGAGGGAAAAAGAGAGAGAGGATAGAAAGCAGGAGAAGTATCAGAAGAAGGAATTGTATAAGTTGCAGTATACACCCAGTACCTGGGTCAAGGTCGTACCTAGAAAAAAGAAGAGAGAGAGGAAGGAAAAAGCCAGGAGTAAAGTCCTGGAGAATGTCACCGATGGAGGCGGGGAGAAGCTAGTACTAATAAAGAAGCACGAAAGAGAGGACTTCGTCGGGAGGCAATCCTGATTAAACCAGCTCAAGGTAAATCTTATGCTGAAGTATTACGCATTATCAGGAAGGAAGTTAACCGTGAGAGCAAGGGGACAGAGGTAAGAGCGGTTCGTAAGACGCGGGTCGGAGAAGTCCTAGTAGAACTAGGGGCAGGAACAGGAGATAAAGCTGCATTTGGCAAGTCTCTCAAAGCTGTACTGGGGGAGAACGCTTGTGCAGCTTAAAACCAAAGGAGACGGTGGAGATTAGAGATTTTAATGACATCACCACCTCGGAGGAGGTGAGTAATGCCATAAAAGAAGATTGGACCGCGAGTTGCAAGGTCTCGGTAACCGACTCTAACAGAAGGGCAAAACAAATGGCAATAGTGACCATAGGGATAAAGGGCGCGCAACAACTTATAAAAACCCAGCACATAAACGTGGGATTCGTCAGCTGCAGAGTCAGGTAGAGGGCAACCGCAACCAAGTGCTATAAGTACCTTGGGTACGGTCACCGCGCTGGCATATGCAAAGGCCCTGATAGAAGCAAGCTCTACTTCATGTTTGGCGGGCCAGACCACAAGGCGAAGGTGTGTACATCCCCTGAACGATGCTTTCTGTGCGCTTAAAAAGACCACTATTCTGGTAGCGTAAACCATATCCCTGGGTCTAGGAGATGCGAGGTGTTTAGGAACGCTTTAGCGAGCACTAAATTAGATATAAGGAAGGAAAAAGCCAGGAGTAAAGTCCTGAAGAATGTCACCGATGGAGGCGGGGAGAAGCTAGTACTAATAAAGAAGCACGAAAGAGAGGACTTCGTCGGGAGGCAATCCTGATTAAACCAGCTCAAGGTAAAGATGATCAAGGATATAAGATGATCCGGATTATTCATGCGAATCTTAATCGGAGCAAGACGGCAGACTCTCTCCTGCACCAGCTGGTCCACGAGCACAATGCCAACCTGCTCGTTATCAGTGAGCAGTACAGGGACCCATTATCTACGTACTGGTACCGCGATAAGCTTGGGACTGCAGCGATCTGGGTACGGGATTCCGAAAGGATTACGGTGAAGGCACACGAACGTGGGGAAGGCTTCGTTTAGATCAAAAGTGGAGGACTGACATATATCAGCTGCTACTTTATTCCGAATGAACTGATCCAGGCCTTCAGAATTAAAATAGATGCACCAGAGGATGAGATCCTTCGAATGTCAGGCAAAATTATAGTCGCTGGAGAATTCAATGCGCATAGTACTGAATGGGGAATGTCCAACACCAACTCTCGAAGGAAGTATATTTCGGACATGGCGGCCAGAAGGGGACTAATTGTACTAAACACTGGTTGTACATCGAGGTTTCGCCGCCCAGGGTATAGGGAGACTAACCCCGACATCTCTTTCGCGACGGAGAATCTCGCCTCACTAGTGGAGGGTTGGAGCGTACTGGAGGACTATACCGGAAGTGATCCCCAGTACATTACTTTCTGCGTTCGGGACAGGTCAGACCCATACCAGAGTGCTGGACAAGAGCTAGGGCGGTGGAACGTCGGAAGGCTTGATGAGCCTAGATTCTCCTCAATACTTCGAGACGCCCGGTTTCTAGTAGAACACCCAACTAATCGCAGAGCCCGGGAACAGGCAGAAGCTGTTGTAGAAGAAACAATTTGTCATATCCGCAGCGCCTGTGACTTGTCCATGCCCCGGCACAGACCGGGACCACTTTGACGTGCGGTGTATTGGTGGACCGAGGAGATTGTGGATTTCAGAAGACTCTGCCTCCGGCTTAGACGGAGAGCACAAAGGGCGCAGAATCGTCAGGAGGCAAACACTATCTCCGCGGAACATAAGGTGGCAAAGAAGTTGCTCCGGTACACCATTAACCGAAGCAAGGTTTTCCAATGCAGAAAGCTAGGGGAGGAGGTGAACGCTGACCTGTGGGGCCTTGGCTACAAAATGGTCATAAAGAAGCTTAGGTTGGGGTCTGCGCCAAGCTGCATGAGTGCGGAGACGATTACACGGATATATGATGTACTTTTCCCATCACACCCACTTCGTGAAGAGACCCCTGAAATAGAAATAGGTGATATTCCCCTATTCACTGACGAGGAGCTGGGAGTTGCAGTGAACCCTTTACGTAACCGCAAAGCTGCCAGACCCGATTGGATACCCCCAGAAGTCCTGAAATCTGCGTACCGTGCAAGACCTGACATCCTGCTTAGAATGTACAATTCCTGCCTCATTACCGGAGCCATCTATCCCTGGGTCTAGGAGATGCGAGGTGTTTAGGAACGCTTTAGCGAGCACTAAATTAGATATAAGGAAGGAAAAAGCCAGGAGTAAAGTCCTGAAGAATGTCACCGATGGAGGCGGGGAGAAGCTAGTACTAATAAAGAAGCACGAAAGAGAGGACTTCGTCGGGAGGCAATCCTGATTAAACCAGCTCAAGGTAAAGATGATCAAGGATATAAGATGATCCGGATTATTCATGCGAATCTTAATCGGAGCAAGACGGCAGACTCTCTCCTGCACCAGCTGGTCCACGAGCACAATGCCAACCTGCTCGTTATCAGTGAGCAGTACAGGGACCCATTATCTACGTACTGGTACCGCGATAAGCTTGGGACTGCAGCGATCTGGGTACGGGATTCCGAAAGGATTACGGTGAAGGCACACGAACGTGGGGAAGGCTTCGTTTAGATCAAAAGTGGAGGACTGACATATATCAGCTGCTACTTTATTCCGAATGAACTGATCCAGGCCTTCAGAATTAAAATAGATGCACCAGAGGATGAGATCCTTCGAATGTCAGGCAAAATTATAGTCGCTGGAGAATTCAATGCGCATAGTACTGAATGGGGAATGTCCAACACCAACTCTCGAAGGAAGTATATTTCGGACATGGCGGCCAGAAGGGGACTAATTGTACTAAACACTGGTTGTACATCGAGGTTTCGCCGCCCAGGGTATAGGGAGACTAACCCCGACATCTCTTTCGCGACGGAGAATCTCGCCTCACTAGTGGAGGGTTGGAGCGTACTGGAGGACTATACCGGAAGTGATCCCCAGTACATTACTTTCTGCGTTCGGGACAGGTCAGACCCATACCAGAGTGCTGGACAAGAGCTAGGGCGGTGGAACGTCGGAAGGCTTGATGAGCCTAGATTCTCCTCAATACTTCGAGACGCCCGGTTTCTAGTAGAACACCCAACTAATCGCAGAGCCCGGGAACAGGCAGAAGCTGTTGTAGAAGAAACAATTTGTCATATCCGCAGCGCCTGTGACTTGTCCATGCCCCGGCACAGACCGGGACCACTTTGACGTGCGGTGTATTGGTGGACCGAGGAGATTGTGGATTTCAGAAGACTCTGCCTCCGGCTTAGACGGAGAGCACAAAGGGCGCAGAATCGTCAGGAGGCAAACACTATCTCCGCGGAACATAAGGTGGCAAAGAAGTTGCTCCGGTACACCATTAACCGAAGCAAGGTTTTCCAATGCAGAAAGCTAGGGGAGGAGGTGAACGCTGACCTGTGGGGCCTTGGCTACAAAATGGTCATAAAGAAGCTTAGGTTGGGGTCTGCGCCAAGCTGCATGAGTGCGGAGACGATTACACGGATATATGATGTACTTTTCCCATCACACCCACTTCGTGAAGAGACCCCTGAAATAGAAATAGGTGATATTCCCCTATTCACTGACGAGGAGCTGGGAGTTGCAGTGAACCCTTTACGTAACCGCAAAGCTGCCAGACCCGATTGGATACCCCCAGAAGTCCTGAAATCTGCGTACCGTGCAAGACCTGACATCCTGCTTAGAATGTACAATTCCTGCCTCATTACCGGAGCCATCTATCAACGGTGGAAAACTGCCCGTCTTGCGCTAATTAGCAAAGGCAAAGGTGACGTAATGGCTCCATCGTCATATCGTCCACTGTATATGCTGGGCACTGCAGGCAAGGTACTGGAAAAGTTAGTGCAGCATCGCCTAATCTCGGCGATAAGGAGTGCAAGTGGTGACTTGTTCGTACGACAATCTGGCTTTCGGCGAGGACGCTCCACAGGAGCTATTCAAGAGGTAATAGAAACCGTGAGAAAGGCTGAAGAAGGTAACCGCTACTCGCGACAGTTAGTACTCTTCGTCAAATTTGACGTGAAAAACGCGTTCAATTCTGCAAGGTGGGTGGATATGTTGGGGGCATTAGAGGTGTTCAGAGTTCCAGAATACCTCATGAGGGTTATTCGGGACTACCTGCGAGACAGATCGCTCGTGTATGAAACAAAGGACGGCCAACGTATTAAGACGGTCACGGCAGGGGTAGCTCAAGGGTCAATCCTAGGACCTGACATCTGGAATGCGGCATACGATGACCTTCTGCGATTAGAAATGCCAGAAGGAGTGAGCTTGAATGGCTATGCGGACAATGTTGCAGTGCTGATTGCCACCCGCACCAGCGACTTGGCGCAGCTAAAATTAAATATAGCGATACGGAAAATAAGTACATGGATGTCTGGTCGAGGACTGGCGAGTGCTAAAGCCAAAATAGAAATTGTTATTCTAACCAAAAAGAGGATCGACACCATTCTACCGTTTATAGTAGGGGAGAAGCACGTAGTAAATGCTTGAAACGAGAGAAAACTGGCGTATGGTGGCGGAATTCGTGCAAAATACGCTTCGAACCAAGAATCAAGAGGCTGAGGCGGTAGATCCGCAGCGATGAGTGTGAGCCCTGTGCCTATCGGATAAGGCCCAGCCTGAAGCAATTTCCCCCTGGGAAAAAAAAAATTATTATTATTATTATTATTATTTGTTGATAAATATTTTTATATGTAAGCTGGCAACGCCAAATTTACATTCATTTTTTTGTTTACTATGAATAACTGATTATATATTTTTCTCTTTCTAACATATGTATATTAAAGTAAACTAAGAAACAGGAATTATTAGTTTTAAGTGGTACATTAAATTTTTACTACTCGAATAAAGAACATTTTGAACAAGGGTTATGGGCCCAGGCGAAAATTATTGCTGTACATCGTTATATTAAATAAAAAAAAAAAGAAGAATCTTAGTGATCAAATCAAAAAAATAAAATTAATTTTAGATATTGCTGTTGGGTGCATCTAAACTAAACACTACCTGCGGCGCGTGTTTATTGTTTTTTTTTTTTTTTTTGGATGTTATTAGAAATTTTTTTAGATCTAGGTGATCGTCAATTATCAAGAGAAAATATTTTGTTTAAACGATTAACCCAGATAAAGCTATCTGCTTTAAAGTATTATTTTATTAATACACATCATAATATATTTCGCATTTACATATTATACATATATTATCATGACCCACCACATTTTTAGATTTGACCAGCTTAGTAATGAAAATTACGATACCTGGAAGATCCATATGGAATCATTATTAATTGAACAAGACTATTGGGATTACGTTAATGGTGCTTGTGTGAAACCAGAAAAAGCTGCGGAAAAAATTAAATGGACTACAAATGACGCTAAAGCCAAAGCAAAAATTATTTTATCTATAAGCCCACTAATATTAAAAGACGTAAAAGATTGCCCCACATCAAAAGAACTATGGGCAAAATAACAACAAATATTCGCCTCTAAAATACCTACAAGTAAAGCAGCCTTGCTTAAAAAACTAATTTTCACAAAAGCAAATGATGACAATATTGAACAACACATTTTAGATTTTTTTGATACAGTGAATAAAATACAATCCATAGAGATTAATATAGATAATGACCTCTTATCTATATTACTATATAGCTTACCCGAAAAGTTTGAAAATTTTAGGATCTCCATAGAAGCAAGAGGTCAACTACCAGAACCGACAGACCTAAAAGTTATATTGTTTCTAAAATTATTCTTGTTTTGTTCATTGTGGGGTGAACACGTAGAATAATTAACGCAAGTTATTTAATAAATTCTTTTAAATACTAATTAATATTTTTCAATCAAAATATTTTGTTTAAATCAGCAAAAAAAAAAAAAAAAAAAAAAAATTTAAAAGCGTATAAATTAAATTATTAAAATTCTAAAACGCAAGCTAAAACATTAAAAATATATATATAAGAAAATATTAAAAAGTAATAAGCAAAACCTTAATAAATTTAATTTAAAAAAAAAAAAATCTAAACTATAATAAACTATAATAAATCAAGTTAAATGGAGTGCAAAAAATGTGACAAAAAAATCGACAGATCACAAAAGAAAGTGGAATGTAACCAATGTAAAGCTTACTTTCACACAAAATGTGTATCAGTGGGAACAAGCAGTAACTTTACTTGTGAGAAGTGCAGTAGCAGTAGGAAATCATTTTCTATACTACCTCGTTTTCTGGAAAAAAGCTCTCCAAATACTGCAGCCCAATTTCCGTTTTCACCGCAAAATAATGAAGAGACAACAAAGATGGACAAAATTGTGGATATGTTTCAAAAAATTGAAAAAATACACGAGACATATGTTCAAAAAATTCTATCTCTGGAAGAAGAAAATTCAGTATTAAAAAAAAGAGTTTCTACCCTTGAAGACAAAATTGATAATATTGAGCAAAAAAGTTTAAATAAATCGTTGGATATAGTAAACGTTCCGGACTTACAAAATCCAAACCCAATTGAAAATGCCGTCAATATTCTAAAGAGCAGTTTAAACTCATCTGTAAAAATAGAAGATATAGAATTTTGCCAATCTTGGAAAGTAAAAAGGTCTGAAAACAATAAAAACAAAAATAACAACAACAATGCACCAGAAGATCTGAGCATTATGAGAATTAATTTCCATTCTAAGGAAGTCTTAAATGATATTATATTGAAAAAAAAGGAGTTAAAAAATAAAGTCACTTATAATGGTAAGAAAATTTTCATAAATTATAGTTTAACTACAAAAAATAGATTTATTTTTAAGAATGCAAAGGAACTTAAAGAAATTAAAAATATTAAGTTTGTCTGGATAAAAGATGGTAAAATTTTTATAAGAAAGAAAGAAGGGGATAATTATACAATTATTAGAAATATAAGTGATCTAGAAAAAATTTAGTGGAAATTTTATCCATATTTTATTAATAAATGAATCTAAATGATATTTCATCCCCTTCACCTCTTATGGAATCTAACCATCTCTTACCCAAACAGTTTATAATTCACCAAAATATTCGTAGCTTAAGGAAAAATTTCAATACGTTTCTTTCTTATTTGCAAACATTAGAAAATTTACCTATTATTATTGTTTTATCTGAAATCTGGATTTATAGTGGCGAAAAAGAAAATTACAATATAAATGGGTACTCATTATATTGTAATTGTAACGATACATACACTTCGGGCGGTGTTGCGGTTTACACTAAAATAAATTTTCCAAATGTGTGTTCTGCTGTTTCTCTTAGTAGTTGCGACATTATTAAAATTAAATGTTCATTTGAAAGTATGAGTTTTGCAGTATTCTGCTTATATAGATTTAATAATGTTAGTATAGAATTCTCAGACTTTTTAAATGATTTTGATGACTTAATAAGCAAAGAAAAATGTAAAAATCTTATTATAATTGGAGATCTCAATATTGATTTACTCAAAGTTAACAGTTTTAATGAAAGGTATTTATTGATGTTATCAGCACACGGCTTAACTTCTTTAATCAACTCTCCAACTCGTATTTCTGATTTTAGTAGCACTTGCATAGATCATTTATTTATAAGGCTTAGAAATGGATCAAATAAGTTAGAACCTACAATAGAAAACTTAAATTTGGGTCTAACAGACCATAATCTTATTTCTTTAACTTTAAATTCTTCTAAAACTTCCACTAAAACAAATGAAATTGTAAATAATAAGCAATTTATAAATTATTCAAGTCTTTCTGTAAGTTTACAAAATGAAAATTGGGAAATTGTGTATAATGAAAGTAATCCTTCTTTAGCTTATGATAAATTTATTGAAATATTAGGTAAACACATTTCAAATAACTCGTTAGTTTATAAAAATCCAGTTGTGAAAAAGAAGCTTAAGCCTTGGATGACAGATCAATTGTTAAACAAAATAAAATACAAAAACAAGATAGGTCTAAGAATTAAGAACGAGAAAACCAATTTGGATTTAAAAACCTACTTTAAAAATCTGTGTAGAGATATAAATGTAGAAATAAAAACCTTGCGTGATAAGTACTATACATCTCAATTAATTTATTACAATGGGAACTCCACCATGCAATGGAATTTGATTAATAATATTCTAAATACTCAGGTTACTAATAATCATATAAATGAAATTGAAATTAATAATGTTAAAATCGTTAACCGAAAGCGAATTGCGAATGAATTTAACAATTATTTTGTTGAGTCAGCAAATAAAGCAAGCACAAATACATTACCTACATGTATTTGCAACTTTAACTCAAATAATTTTAATTACGATAATTTGCAAGTAAACAATTTTGGATATTTAGAAATTTCGCCTGAAGAATTATATGTTACAGTTTTAAGTTTAAACAATAAAAAATCGTGCACAATTGACGGTATCAGCAATATTTTATTAAAAAAAATTTCACACTTCATATGTCCGGTTTTAAGTTATATTTTTAATCTTTCAGTTTATAGTGGTGTTTTTCCATCTGCTTTAAAAAAAGCTGAAGTTATTCCACTTTTCAAAAAGGGCTGTAAAAATGATGTATCAAATTATAGACCAATATCTCTATTACCTTGTATCGGTAAACTATTTGAAAAATTGATTAAAAAAAGAATGTTAAGTTTTCTTAATAAAACAAACTTTTTTCACAATAATCAATATGGTTTTCTTGAGGGTAAATCTACCGAAGATGCTATTCTAAAACTTTGTACAGAATTATATTCTAGCTTAAATTCCAACAAATCTTCTACTGCTCTTTTTATCGATATAACTAAAGCTTTCGATATGATAGATCACAATGTTTTAAGTTCTAAACTTTATAATGCAGGTTTTAGAGGTTTTATATTAGATTTTTTAATGTCTTATTTAAAAGATAGGTCGCAAAAAGTTAAACTAGAAAATATTTTCAGTGAATGCAGAACTATTAATGTCGGTGTACCTCAAGGTTCTGTTTTAGGACCTTTGTTATTCCTAATTTATATTAATTCTTTATTTGCTCTATCATTTAAAGGAAATATTACTGGTTTTGCAGACGACTGCTCTCTTTCTTATAGCGAAAAAAACATAAATTGTCTAAAGGAAAGTCTAAACTCTGATTTAAATTTGCTGAGAAATTGGTTCATGGATCATAAACTTATCATAAGCAATAAAACAAAACTAGTAGTATTTAATTTAAAAAAACGTTGCTTTGAGCCTATAAAGCTTAAATTTCATGCAGCAAACTGTAAAAAGATAGTGTGTGAAAACTGCGCTGGCTCTTCAAATCAAATTCGTTGTTGTTCAGCAAATTGTTTTGAAATTGAAACTGTTGACAATTATAAATATTTAGGATTAATTATTGATAACAACCTAAACTGGAAGTTACATCTAAATCAGTTACATAAATACATGTTGCTTTGCATCCGAAAATTCTATCTACTAAAAAACTTTTGCTCTAAAACACTTTTACTAAAATTTTACTATGCTGTAGTGCATTCCAAGTTACAGTATGGCATTGCAAGTTGGGGTGGTACCTATTTTAATTCAATCGAACCAGTTTTTATAGCGCAAAAATGTACAATTAGGATTATTTATTCTAAAAACAGGAGATTCAGTTGCTGGCCTTTATTTCAAGACTCAAATATACTTCCGGTACGCCACATATATGCCCATAAATGTCTGATCAAATTTTTTAAAATGGATAACTTTTTACAATTAAGAAACAATAATCAATATAACCTAAGAATTAATAAGTTAAATTTAGCTTGCATTCCTTTTGGCTCAAAAACTCACTATAAAAAATTTTTTGACAGCTTAGCTCCTAAATATTTTAACAAACTTCCAAATCATATAAAGGAAATAACAGTATTATCAAGATATTCAAAATTATGTAAATTATGGTTATTATCAATTAATTATCTTGATTTAGAAAATGTAAATTAAAATACCCTGAAAGTTCTCACCTATCTCTTACTTAGAAATATGTAGTGAGAGCTTTAAAGTATTTTAATTGCAATAGTTACAATTTTTAATAAATAAACAAACAAACAAATAAACTTTTTCTTCTTTTTTTTATACTTAAAATAACATTTTTTTTTTTTTAAATTTACTTTAATTTTAGAGTTGCATGTAGTAGAGAAAAATAGTAAGCTCAATTGTAGGAATGAAATTTCAGTTGCTTTCGAAAAGAATTTTGTTAAATCTATATATATTCACGGAAAATCGGTAGTAGATATCAGACCAGATCTTAAAGCTGATGATGTTCTCTTCTACAGCACTTCTCTATATCGTTCTAAGTCCTGTTGTGAATTAATGGATTTACTTATTAATGTAAAGGATGCAAAAACTTCCCTATCTAATGTTTTAGACATTCCAGCTCAATGCAATGTATCAAAAAGCTATAACACTGTACCTTTTAACTATAGACAAGAATTTTCTTCATCAGAAATATCTGATTTTAAATGGATTGTTCTGCACGAAATTTATAACAAAATTAACCCTTCCCTGCTAAATATTCCAAAATTTATTATCGATATGCATATAAAAAGAATTACTGAAATCGAACCGACTTCGACTTTTAAAGAACGTATTGCAATGAAATACTTTAGCTGCGATTATAAAACTTTATTAAAAAATAATTTAACACAATTTATACTAAATTACATTTGCTGTTCTATGTATCCTTGTTGTAGTTGTACTATTAAATAATTACTAATTAATTATGATGTAAAATGCAAAATAAAATTTAATTAAACTGTAAAATTTTAAAACAATTTATTAATTGAAATTGTAAAAAAAAAAAAAAAAAAAATAAAAAAAAAAAATAAAAATAATAATTAGTTTCATACAAAATTTCAACCCCACATTAACAAGTTTATTTTTTTAAATTTTTTTTATAATTTAACGTATCAATTATACAACACTAGTGGTTTATCCACTACCGTATAAATAATATTTAAATTTTCTGTTTTCCTTTTATAAATTATATTTTGTAGTCGTAAGAATTAAACCTAGATTTAGAAGAAAATTGTAAAAATAATTTATAATGTAATGAAGATTTAAATAAAAATAAAAAAAAAAAAAAAAAAATAAAAATTATTAGAAGAATTTCATTCACGTTGCACTCAACCATCGGAAGTTTTGATAGCACAACAAAATAAATCGACATTTAAGTATAAAACTAACAACTTTAATAAATTTCAAAATAAATACCAAAACAAATTTAAGAAAACTTCGAAACAAAATATTATATGTTACTCTTGTAGGAAATACGGTCACAAATCATCTGAATGCCACAATTTTAATCGACAAGAAAAAAGTTCTCTAGCTCAAGAAGTTTGCTTAAATATTCAAAGTCAGACGCCGAATTTATTTGTGTGGATTTTAGATAGTGGTGCCACATCCCATATGGCAAATGATATGGAATTATTCAGTGAAATGAGGAAGGTAAATAATTTTAAATTAAATTTGGCAAATGAAACTACCATTGATATCAAATGTAAAGGAACGATTATAATTAATGTAGAAGATAGAAAAATTAATTAGAAAATGTTTTGTATGTACCAAGTATACGTATAAACTTATTATCAGTAAGTAAAATTACTGAAAATGGACTACAAGTAAAGTTTTGTAACCATAAGGCAAACATTTTAAATAACAAAAATGAATTAATTTTAATGGCAAGAAGGAGAGGTAATTTATATGAATTAAGAATAAATAATTCGGAATATACAAATTTAAGTCAAAGTAGTAATAACTTAAAGCTATGGCATTATTGTTTTGGCCACCTTAATTATAGCAGTTTGCAGCAGATGATTAAAAATAAAAAAATAGTTGGAATAAATGAAAAAATAATTTTAAATAATGAAAACTCACAAAAATGTGAAATTTGTTTACAAGGTAAACAGTGCCGTCAACCATTTAAAACAATAAAAAAAGGGAACTCCAACCGAAAACTCCTTGAGCTTATTCACACTGATGTTTGCGGCCCAATAAACATAACGTCATTAGGTGGATCAAGATACTTCTGAACTTTTCCTGATGATTATTCAAGATGGACCGAAACATACTTTATGAAAAGGAAGTCAGAGGTATTTTCCCATTTTAAAAATTATGAAGCAAAAGTGGAACGCTTTACCGGGAGAAAAATCAAAACTTTAAGATTAGACAATGGAACAGAATACATAAACTACGATTTTGCAAATTTTATGAAACAAAGCGGAATAAAACATGAAACAACGGATACGTATTCACCACAACAAAATGGGATTGCTGAAGACCCTTTTAGAGATGACACGGTGTTTGCTTTTCCAATCAGGCCTACCAAAATATCTGTGGGAAGAAGCTTTGTCAATAGCTAATTATATTCGAAATCGTTGTACTTCAGAAAGAATAAAATCGCGGTTAAGCGTAAAAGAGGAAGACCACCAATAATACGCCTTGGTTCCAGAGGTAGACCAAGGAAGAAGTTTAGAACTGAAATTTTAAACAAATCTAGTACAGATGAGGTAACTTCTGATGATAGTGTAGACGACACTTCAAATAATTTATCAAGCGATTATGAAGTTCCATTAGATGAAATACCAGATAAAAGTTACTCAATTTTTGGGGATAATCCGGAAACAAAAGAAGACGCAAATCAAAGCGAAAATTGAAGCATATGGAAAGAAGCAATTTTAAATCAGTTAAAGGCCCATCATAAAAATAAAACATGGCAAATAATTAAAAAACTTAGAGATCAACATATAATTAAAAGCTGTTGGGTATTTACAAATAAATTTAAACAATGTAGTTAACAGAAAAACTCGCCTTGTAGCCAAGGGATGCTCACAAATCCCAGGAGTGGAATATCAATAGACTTATGCATCTGTAGGCCGACAAAGATCAATACGAATTTTAATAGCTATCGCAATCCAACAAAAATTAACACTACATCAATTCGATGTCGTAACCGCCTACTTAAATGATGAATTGAATGAAAACATTTACATGGAAGTTCCAGAATATTATGAAAATTTTGAACCATGCAAAAATGGGTACAGAGATAAGTTTGTAAGCTCAAAAAGGCTATATATGGACTAAAACAAAGCGGTCGTATTTGGTATCAAAAATTGGATTGTCACTTACAAAAACTTGGATGTGTTCGTATGGAAAATGAACCGTGTATGTATTCATACGAAAATGAAAATAAAAAATTTTATATTGGTGTTTATGTTGATGATATAATAGTTGCTGCCAACAATAAAAAAATTGTAAACTGGTTCAAAAATGAATTACACAAATGTTTTGAAATAAAATTTCTCGGAAAACCTGAGGAATTTTTGGGTATCGAATTTAATTATTTGAAGGATGACACCATTATTTTAACACAAACAAGATTTATTCGTAAAATACTAGAGAAATTGAACATGAACAATTGCAATCCAACAAATTTACCTGCTGATCCAAATGTAAAACAATCAAAAGAGATGTGTTCCCAAACTTCTGATAAAAAAGATAAGATGCAAAATGTCCCATACCAAAACCTCATCGGATCATTACTGTATCTGTCACTTACCACACGGCCGGACATAGCATACATAGTTAGTGTCCTTAGTCAGTATAATCAAAATTTTGGAAACCCTCATTGGAATGCTGCCAAAAGAGTTTTAAAGTATTTAAAAAACACTGAACGCTTAGGCTTAATATTCAAATCAAATAACAAGGACCTACAAGATTTTTCAGATGCAGATTGGGCTAGTAACAAGGATGATCGCAAGTCTTACACAGGGTATTTTTTCCAATTGTCAAGTGGGCCGATTTCTTGGGAAGTGAGAAAACAAAGAACTACAGCGCTTTCTACAGCCGAAGCCGAATACATATCTTTAACTGAAGCTGCTAAAGAAGCAATTTATCTCAAAAATTTATTATATGAGTTAAAAGTTCGCAAAAATGATTTAGTTACCACCCACAATGACAACCAAAGTGCTCAAATGATAGCCCTATTTACTATATAGCAGGAATAAAGATTTAGACATTAGACACCACTTTATCAAAGATACCGTAGCTGAAAAATTAATTAATTTGAAATATTTGATTACCAACGCAATGCCTGCAGATGTTCTAACAAAAGCAATAAGTGCTACAAAATTCAACAAATGCATACTAGGTCTGGGAATGACAAATTTAACGTTGCGGAGGGAGTGTTGATAAATATTTTTATATATAAGCTGGCAACGCCAAATTCACATTAATTTTTTTGTTTACTATGAATAACTGATTATATATTTTTCTCTTTCTAACATATGTATATTAAAGTAAAATAAGAAACAGGAATTATTAGTTTTAAGTGGTACATTAAATTTTTACTACTCGAATAAAGAACATTTTGATCAATGGTTATGGGCCCAGTCGAAAATTATTGCTGTACATCTTTATATTAAATGAAAAAAAAAAGAAGGATCTTAGTGATCAAATCAAAAAAATAAAATTAATTTCAGATATTGTTGTTCTAAACTAAACACATATTCTTGGAATTTATATTGTTTTCACATATTGTTGGAAATTGGAGTTTACAATATACCTACAATTACCTATATTGGATTTGCAGGTTATACGGCACGTGTTTATTGTTTTGTTTTTCTTTTGGATATTATTAGAAATCTTTTTGGATCTAGGTGATCGTCAATTATCCAGAGAAAATATTTTGTTTAAACGATTAACCCAGATAAAGCTATCTGCTTTAAAGTATTATTTTATGAATACATATCATAATATATTTCGCATTTACATTGTTCAAATTACTTTAGTCAATTTAAGTTACGATTTAAAATTTACCATTTTTAGTAATAAATAAAATTTTCTTTAACAATTAAACGTTATGCAATGGTTTTCGCTGACGCTGTATTTTTATGCATAAAAATTAAATGTTTGAATGAAATACAATATTGTATTAAGTAAATTAACTTATGTTAAATCAAATGTATGTAATGTAAATTGTTGTTGTAAAATTTTAATGTAGATTTAAAGTAATGTAGGTCAGTATAAAAATATTTCAAGTTTATAATACGGAAAATAATTGTACTAAATTTGTAACGATATTCAAGGTGTAATTAATGCTGATTTTAGTATTTAATTTATATATAAAAAGATTTATATATAAATTAGAATTAGACAGAACAAAATATCTTCTTCTTATATATATTTATATAAGAATTAGACAGAACAAAATAAACAGTTTATCATTAAACAAAACATTGGTCCTTCGAGCCGGATCATTTAACCATAAATGATCAAAAGATAATTGGACAAGCCGATTATATCAACAAACAAAAAAAAAAAAACAATGACTTGTGAATTCAAAGGGCTAATTTGGAAGAGCTTTTTAGAATCAACAGAAATTACAAGAAAGATAGCAAAGACAGGCATTCATTGGAATACTTCGAAAGTCGTCTGGAACTCGTTCACAGCATATGGAGACGCTGTGTTGAGAAGCATCCAGAAGCACTGGGGGGAAAAGTCCACAATAGTAGCTTACTCAAGGAATATCAAGAAAGCTATGAAGAAGCAGAAGAACTTTCCTTAGACTTAATAACCAAATTTAAGGGGTTCATTAATGGATATAAGGAACAGAAAGTAAAACCGACAGCAAGACCATCCACGCCAGCTGGAGAAGAGTCTCAATCCACAAGAATTGTTATCAAGGATAACTTTCAATTAGAAAGAATAAAGATTCCTAGATTTGATGGCAACTATATGAAATGGACTACATTCTATAAATTATTTAAGGTAATGGTTCATGAAAATAATGAGATTTGCAATGTCCAAAAAATGCAATATCTCAAATCTGTACTTACTGACGAAGCAAGCAATCTAATAAAACCTTTGTCAGTAAGTGAAGAAAATTATAAAACAGCTTGGGAGTTGTTAATAAACCGATTTGCAAATAATCGAGTTATTCTATCATCACATTTGCATGCAATTACATCTGCTCCATTTACTAAAGCGGAAAATGCTAACAGCTATAAGAGGTTACTTGACGTTACAACCGAATCATTAGCAGGAATTAAAGGATTAGGGCAGTCTACGGAATCGTGGGGACATATAGTGGTCCACATTCTATCCCACAAATTAGATATAGAAGCCAGGAAAAAATGGGAAGAGGGCCAAGGTTCTAGTAGAGAGTTTCCAACGTTAGCTCAATTAACAACATTTTTAGAACAACGATTTAGATCTATAGAAGCTATAGAAGCTATGAGCAGTATGAAGACATTAAATAAAACTTATATACATGTTGTCAACATTAAAGGAAGATCACATTGTATTATGTGCAACGATACGCATCGACTTTTAAATGTAAGAAATTTCAGTATCTAAACGTTCAACAAAAACCATCTTTAGTGGAAAAACATAAACTATGTTTTAATTGCTTACAATATGGTCATGTCTCAAAGGGCTGTTTTTCAAAATCTCGCTGTTTAAAATGTAAATCTGCACATCATACATCTTTGCACATTGAA
Source organism: Poecilobothrus nobilitatus (assembly GCA_947095535.1). Taxonomy (NCBI): domain Eukaryota; kingdom Metazoa; phylum Arthropoda; class Insecta; order Diptera; family Dolichopodidae; genus Poecilobothrus; species Poecilobothrus nobilitatus. The sequence goes on along the minus strand of OX352772.1, from coordinate 154,635,609 downwards.
AATACAAAACAGAAGGAAATTTTAACAGCCACTAATGCAGAAAGGGGAAACGATATCTTGTTAGCAACAGCATTAATTCAAGTAGAAAATAAGTATGGAGACTATGTTTCGTTTAGAGCTCTAATTGACCAAGGTTTTCAAAGATCATTTATAACTGAAACTGCTGTGCAATGTTTGAAACTTCCTCGTAGTTATGACAGAACCATCATTAGCGGAATTGGGTCAACTGAAAGGGCTGTGTCAAGGAGTGTGGCTAACCTAAAAATAAAGGAAAAATGGACTCGTAATCATCACCTCATTCAAGCTTTAATAATACCACAAATTACATGCGATTTACCACATAAAAATCTATCACCAAATTCAACAAGAATCAATCTGGATGATTTAGCAGATCCAACTTTTAACATAAAGGGGAGAATTGACATTTTGTTGGGCGCTGATATATTCGGCAATATTATAAAAAATGGAGTAAAAGACACATAATCAAGATATCTAACTGCGCAAAAAACAGCATTGGTTTGGATATTGTCAGGGCCGGTACCAATCGAATCAAATTATAAGATTTTTTTCAACTGAAGATGTGGATCAATCTCTGAGAAAATTCTGGGAACAAGAAGAAATGGAATACCGTATTGAACCCCCAGTTCAGGACTTACTAGCAGAAGAGATTTATAAACAAGATGTCCAACGTTTACCATCAGGCAGATATCAAGTAAGTTTACCGTTTAAATTGATGCCAGGTGCAGAGTTAGAAGGTACTCGTTCAAGAGCATTGCAGAGACTATATCAATTAGAGCGCAGGTTTAAACTAAATTCTGAGTTACAGGATGATTATAACAAGGTTATAGGATGAATATATTCAATTAGAGCATATTGAAGAAGTACCACTAAATCAAATCTACAAGGTCAATTACTATCTTCCACATCATGCTGTATTGAAGGCTAGCAGTACAACAACCAAAACTAGAGTAGTTTTTGATGCATCTGCCACATCACCATCTGGCAAATCGCTGAACGATTTTTTATTAACTGGCCCAACCATACAAGAATCTATTTACGATATCTTAATGCGGTGGAGAAAATATAAATTTGCAATTACTGGCGATATTGAAAAAATGTACCGACAGATATGGTTGAAGCCAGAACATCGCGATTTTCACAGAATAGTGTGGAGAAAACATCCAACTGACGAAATTAAAGATTATAGACTGAAGACTGTTACCTTTGGAGTCGCGTCAGCTCCATTCCCAGCAATAAGAACTTTACATGAAGTAGCACAGTCGGTAAAACTAGAAAACCCAAAAATTGCAGACATCATTCTTAACGATTTTTATGTAGATGACTTAATAACAGGTGCTCATACTCTGGAAGAAGCTTAGTATATTAGAGAAGATCTTATCAAAATCCTGAAGGAGGCAGGATTTCCGTTACGGAAGTGGGCAGCAAATGATAATAATTTATTATCAAAAATATTAGAAACAGATCAGGAAATACCACTGGATTCGGAATAGGGAGCGCAAGTGAAAACATTAGGATTGTATTGGCTACCAGCAACTGATGAGTTTTTTTATAAGGTGAGCCAACAAAAGCAGGAAAAGAATCTTCATACGAAAAGATCAATATTATCAGAAATATCTGAACTCTTTGATCCTCTTGGTTGGTTGCAACCAATACTTATACAGGGTAAATCATTATTGCAACAATTATGGCTAGCTCAAATTGATTGGGATTGCCCTTTGCCAGATTATTTACAAGATCAATGGAACAACTTACGTAATGATCTTTATAATATTCAAGGAATTAATATACCCCGCTGGATAAACTACGAACTCGGAGATGTAATACAATTACATGGATTTGCAGACGCTTCTATGATAGCTTATGCTGCAGTTATCTACATTAGAATTGAAAAGCCAGATGGTAAAATCATAACCAATTTGTTATCTTCAAAGTCGAAAGTAGCTCCGATAAAAACAGTGTCAATACCACGCTTGGAATTATGTGGAGCTCAACTTGTAGTACAACTTATGGAGCAAGTATCTAAGGCATTCAAATGGACAGATATAAACAAATTTTTTTGGACTGACTCGACAATTGTCTTATCCTGGCTTAGCCAACATCCAAATAAATGGAAAACTTATGTAGCAAATAGAGTTAGTTATATTTTATCTAACTCAACATGTTCACAATGGCGCCACGTTCAAAGTAAGGTTAATCCAGCTGATATAGCATCTCGAGGCATGAGTGCGAGTCAATTAGGACAACAGCAACTGTGGTGGAAAGGACCGGAGTGGCTAAGTAACACTAAAGCTTTTTGGCCACATATAAAAGACATGACGCCTCATACTAATTTTGAAGCAAGAACTGTAACTTTAAGCACTGTTGTCAATCTTCCAGAACCTGAATGGATCATCCGATATTCATCGTTTACTAGAATGATTAGAATAACGGCTTTGTGTTTGCGATTCAATAATAATTCACTCATTCCAAGGGGAAAACGAACTAATTACTTATCAACGGAAGAATTAAGTACAGCTGAAAAAACTTGCGTGCAACTCATGCAAACCCATTTTTTCAAAGATGAAATTGAGCAATTAAAAGGTAATAAAGGGATAAAACTATCAAGTCGAATCAAAGCTCTTAATCCTTTCTTAGATTCAAACGGAATCCTCAGGGTGGGCGGTAGATTAACCCTCGCGCCAATATCATATGAACAAAAACATCCAATAATAATTGATGGACGCTCATATTTAACAATTTCGATCATCAGATACTATCACGAAAAATTGTTACATTCAAGCACGCAAGCTACACAAACTTCTATCCGTTTAAAATATTGGATTATTGGTGGAATCACAGTAATCAAACGCATACTTCGAAAGTGTTTGGTATGTTTCCGATCGAATCCTACAATTCAAAATCAAATCATGGGATCGCTACCGGAGACCAGAGTATCACCTGGCAGACCTTTTTCATCTGTAGGACTTGATTTTGGTGGTCCAATATTTATTAAATTTAGCCGTGGACGAGGAGCGAAATCGTGCAAGGCATATATTGCACTTTTTGTTTGTCTTTCTACAAAGGCGATACATCTGGAGTTAGTAACAGATTTCACAAGTGATGCATCCTTCGCAGCAATACGCCGTCTCATTTCCAGACGAGGATTATGTACAGATATTTACTCAGAACAAGGAACAAACTTCGTTGGTGCTAATAATATTCTAAAGAAAACATATCTTAATTCAAGAGATGTACTTGCAAATGAAAAAATTAATTGGCATTTTATTCCATCTGGAAGTCCCCATTTTGGTGGACTATGGGAGGCTGGCATTAAATCAACAAAACGGCTTCTCAAAAAACTTTTAGGTGAACAACTCCTGACATATGAAGAGATGGTTACTCTTTTAACGCAAATAGAATCCTGTTTGAACTCTAGACCACTTTGCTCATCGAGTAATGATTGCAACGATTTAGAAGCACTTACACAAGGGCATTTCCTTATAGGCCAACATTTGCATGCTGCCCCTGAAACACTTGGGTTACAAGGAGGGAAATGGAAATTATTACAACAACTAAAAAGTTCCTTTTGGGAGCGTTGGACTAAGGAGTACATAAGTTCTTTACAGGAACGAAATAAATGGAAACAATCAAAGGAAAACATAAAACTAGATCAATTAGTTCTGGTAAAGGATGAAAGATTTTCATCAAACAAATGGCCATTAGGAAGAATCGTGGAAATACATCCGGGAGAAGGGGTTTTGTAAGCGTAGTTTCAATAAAAACGAACAAAGGAATTACACAGAGAAATATAACGAAAATATGCCCACTACCAAATAATGAACCACATGATTATACAAGCAAGATTGTTATCAATAACTCTCAAACATCTTCTAAGGTCAATCTAAATTTATGGACAACAACTTGTTTCTTGTTATCATTATTCAGCTTAATTTTCGGACAAGATGTAAACATCACACAATTTAGCGGCAAACCCGGCATGTATTTTGAAAACAATGGCAAAATCAAGTTGGTTAGCTCAAGGTGGAAAATTCTTTTGTATTACGATCTAGAAACATACTGGTGGAAACTGAACGAAATTGATAAAGGCATTAAAAATTTAGAAACAATGTGTGCAGACCATTTAATAAAAATTTAACATTTTGTCTGGCTCATGTAAATCATCTTTCTAGTCAATTTCTTTCGTCTTCAACAAAATAATGAAATTCTCTTTACAAATCATGAATATCACCAAAGAAAAGCAAGAGGAGCTTTAAACATTGTTCGAAACATTGCAAATGGTTTATTTGGTATACTCGCTCAAGCAGACGCTCAGAAATATGATCTGCGAATGTCAGCATTAAGGAAAAATGATCAACAAATATATTCATTATTAAAAGATCAAACATCAACAATCAATTCAACTCTTAAATTGATGAAATTAAAGGATTCTCTGATTCAAAATCAATTTAAAATATTAGAGAAACAACTGAACTAATTGCATAAAATGGAACCGAAGGAGATAGGAATACTGAGTTTAGTGTTACATTACTTAATGGCTATGAAAAGATTCCAGGAAATTCAAGATGAACTTTTAGCATCTTATATTAATGCAAAAACTCAAAAACATTATTTATTTTTAACAACCACCGAATTGATTCATCAATTTAATTTAATAAGCAAAAACATACCCTATGGGACACAACTTCCCAATAAGGAGACAGATCCAAATTTCTTACATGATATATTCACCATCTTGATTAGCAAAACGGCATTATCAAGGAAACGGCTAATAATTGAATTCAGCATACCTTTAGTCGATTCAAAAATATTTACTTCATATAATCTTATTCCGTTACCTACGATATATCAAACCAAGCACATCATAATTCGACCCAACATTAAGAATCTAGCAATAACCAGTGATAGAACTCATTACTCGCAATATCAGAAACAGAAATTGCTAAATGCTTACATACAACTGCATCAAGGATTTGCCAAATCTCCTCACCAATTTACGGATTAGAATCTCTTAAATATCGATGCGAAGTTACTCTGCTCACACAACATCGAAATTTTAAAGAAGACTGTGAATTCAATATTGTTGAACCAAGTAACCAATGGATTCCTCTTTCTAATGAAGGGCAATATATTTTTGTTACAATAGTACCACAAAATGTTATGTTAGAATGCGGAGAGTATTCAAATCCAATCAAATTAGAAAATGAAGGAATTATAACTATACATCCAGGCTGTGCAGTGAAACATCCACCATATACAGTAGCGGCTCACTCGTCCGTTCAGTCACGGATCTCCATTCAAAATGATGTTATACCTGTAATGAATATGTCAGAACTTGGAACTTTAGTTGGAAATTTGAATCTTAGTCAACCAACATAAACCTTTGATGGAGATATATCCGATATCCAGAGAATTCTAGAAAAGCAACGTAATAAATTGACTGAAATGTCAAATAATTCGATGTTATTTAAGCCTGAACATCATGAATACGTTTTGATTTCCATCACTATTTTCATATTATTGCTTTTAATAGGTATATAGCAAAATTTGGACTAAGAGTTTTTAAGTGCAATTCATCAGCAACCTCCAAACCAGAGTTTTCATTACACAAAAGATTAAGACGTTCAATACATTGGCCAAGCTTTACTGAAGAACCTATACCATCAATAAGTCAAAGTACGGTTTTATAGGTTCTTGGTGGGCGGAATGTTCAAATTACTTTAGTCAATTTAAGTTACGATTTAAAATTTACCATTTTTAGTAATAAATAAAATTTTCTTTAACAATTAAACGTTATGCAATGGTTTTCGCTGACGCTGCATTTTTATGCATAAAAATTAAATGTTTGAATGAAATACAATATTGTATTAAGTAAATTAACTTATGTTAAATCAAGTGTATGTAATGTAAATTGTTGTTGTGAAATTTTAATGTAGATTTAAAGTAATGAAGGTCAGTATAAAAATATTTCAAGTTTATAATACCGAAAATAATTGTACTAAACTTGTAACGATATTCAAGGTGTAATTATTGCTGATTTTAGTATTTAATTTATATATAAAAAGATGTAAATTTATAATAATTAGACAGAACAAAATAAACAGTTTATCATTAAACAAAACATACATATTATACATATATTATCATGACCCACCACATTTTTAGATTTGACCAGCTTACTAATGAAAATTACGATACCTGGAAGATCCATATGGAATCATTATTAATTGAACAAGACTATTGGGATTACGTTAGTGGTGCTTGTGTAAAACCAGAAGAAGCTGCGGAAAAAATTAAATGGACTACAAATGACGCTAAAGCCAAAGCAAAAATTATTTTATCTATAAGCCCACTAATATTAAAAGACGTCAAAGATTGCCCCACATCAAAAGAACTATGGGCAAAATCACAACAAATATTCGCCTCTAAAATACCTACCAGAAAAGCAGTCTTGTTTAAAAAACTAATTCTCACAAAAGCAAATGATAACAATATTGAGCAACACATTTCAGATTTTTTTGATACAGTGAATAAAATACAATCCATAGAGATTAATATAGATAATGACCTCTTATCTATATTACTATTAAATAGTTTACCCGAAAAGTTTGAAAATTTTAGGATCGCCATAGAAGCAAGAGATCAACTACCAGAACCGACAGACCTAAAAGTTATATTGTTTCTAAAATTATTAGAAGAATTTCATTCACGTTGCACTCAACCATCGGAAGTTTTGATAGCACAACAAAATAAATCGACATTTAAGTATAAAACTAACAACTTTAATAAATTTCAAAATAAATACCAAAACAAATTTAAGAAAACTTCGAAACAAAATATTATATGTTACTCTTGTAGGAAATACGGTCACATCATCTGAATGCCACAATGCCACACAACTTATTATCAGTAAGTAAAATTACTGAAAATGGACTACAAGTAAAGTTTTGTAACCATAAGGCAAGCATTTTAAATAACAAAAATGAATTAATATTAATGGCAAGAAGGAGAGGTAATTTATATGAATTAAGAATAAATAATTCGGAATATACAAATTTAAGTCAAATTAGTAATAACTTAAGGCTATGGCATTATCGTTTTGGCCACCTTAATTATAGCAGTTTGCAGCAGATGATTAAAAATAAAATAGTAGTTGGAATAAATGAAAAAATAATTTTAAATAATGAAAACTCACCAAAATGTGAAATTTGTTTACAAGGTAAACAATGCCGTTAACCATTTAAAACCATAAAAAAAAGGAACTCCAACCGAAAACTCCTTGAGCTTATTCACACTGATTTTTGCGGCCCAATAAACATAACGTCATTAGGTGGATCAAGGTACTTCTTAACTTTTCCTGATGATTATTCAAGATGGACCGAAACATACTTTATGAAAAGGAAGTCAGAGGTATTTTCCCATTTTAAAAATTATGAAGCAAAAGTGGAACGCTTTACCGGGAGAAAAATCAAAACTTTAAGATTAGACAATGGAACAGAATACATAAACTACGATTTTGCAAATTTTATGAAACAAAGCGGAATAAAACATGAAACAACGGATACGTATTCACCACAACAAAATGGGATTGCTGAAGACCCTTTTAGAGATGACACGGTGTTTGCTTTTCCAATCAGGCCTACCAAAATATCTGTGGGAAGAAGCTTTGTCAATAGCTAATTATATTCGAAATCGTTGTACTTCAGAAAGTTTGAATAACGAAACACCATATAAACTATGGCATAAGAAAAATCCAAACATTTCCTATTTCAAATCATTTGGTTCCTTAGTATATGTCTTAAATAAATCACCTAATAGAGGAAAATTGGATACCAGATTCTTACCATATTATCTGGTTGGCTATGACGAATCTTCTAAAACGTATAGATTATGGAACGAAACAAATAAAAAAATTACAAAAAGCAGAGAAGTTGTAATCGTAAATGAATGTGGCACGGAGGAGGAAACGAAAAATGGTTTAATTCTGAATAATAATAATAATAAGGAAAACAATGATATACAGCAATTTGCTATAAATAATGAAGAAAACGATGATGAGTCAAATAAAGAGCAATATAGGGATGAAAAAGAAGATATAGAAAAACTTTCTAGAAAAAGTAAAGAAGATACGAACCAGTTAAAAAACGTAAATAAAATCGCGGTTAAGCGTAAAAGAGGAAGACCACCAATAATACGCCTTGGTTCCAGAGGTAGACCAAGGAAGAAGTTTAGAACTGAAATTTTAAACAAATCTAGTACAGATGAGGTAACTTCTGATGATAGTGTAGACGACACTTCAAATAATTTATCAAGCGATTATGAAGTTCCATTAGATGAAATACCAGATAAAAGTTACTCAATTTTTGGGGATAATCCGGAAACAAAAGAAGATGCAAATCAAAGCGAAAATTGAAGCATATGGAAAGAAGCAATTTTAAATCAGTTAAAGGCCCATCATAAAAATAAAACATGGCAAATAATTAAAAAACCTAGAGATCAACATATAATTAAAAGTCGTTGGCTATTTACAAATAAATTTAAACAATGTAGTTAAAAGAAAAGCTTGCCTTGTAGCGAAAGGATGCTCACAAATCCCAGGAGCGGAACATCAAGAGACTTATGCACCTGTAGGCCGACAAAGATCAATACGAATTTTAATAGCTATCGCAATCCAACAAAAATGAACACTACATCAATTCGATGTCGTAACCGCCTACTTAAATGATGAATTGAATGAAAATATTTACATGGAAGTTCCAGAATATTATGAAAATTTTGAAGCATGCAAAAATGGGTACAGAGATAAGTTTGTAAGCTCAAAAAGGCCATATATGGACTAAAACAAAGCGGTCGTATTTGGTATCAAAAATTGGATTGTCACTTACAAAAACTTGGATGTGTTCGTATGGAAAATGAACCGTGTATGTATTCATACGAAAATGAAAATAAAAAATTTTATATTGGTGTTTATGTTGTTGATATAATAGTTGCTGCCAACAATAAAAAAATTGTATACTGGTTCAAAAATGAATTACACAAATGTTTTGAAATAAAATTTCTCGGAAAACCTGAGGAATTTTTGGGAATCGAATTTAATTATTTGAAGGATGACACCATTATTTTAACACAAACAAGATTTATTCGTAAAATACTAGAGAAATTGAACATGAACAATTGCAATCCAACAAATTTACCTGCTGATCCAAATGTAAAACTATCAAAAGAGATGTGTTCCCAAACTTCTGATAAAAAAGATAACATGCAAAATGTCCCATACCAAAACCTCATCGGATCATTACTGTATCTGTCACTTACCACACGGCAGGACATAGCATACATAGTTAGTGTCCTTAGTCAGTATAATCAAAATTTTGGAAACCCTCATTGGAATGCTGCCAAAAGAGTTTTAAAGTATTTAAAAAACACTGAACACTTAGGCTTAATATTCAAATCAAATAACAAGGACCTACAAGATTTTTCAGATGCAGATTGGGCTAGTAACAAGGATGATCGCAAGTCTTACACAGGGTATTTTTTCCAATTGTCAAGTGGGCCGATTTCTTGGGAAGTGAGAAAACAAAGAACTACAGCGCTTTCTACAGCCGAAGCCGAATACATATCTTTAACTGAAGCTGCTAAAGAAGCAACTTATCTCAAAAATTTATTATATGAGTTAAAAGTTCGCAAAATGATTTAGTTACCACCCACAATGACAAGCAAAGTGCTCAAATAATAGCCCAAACTGATATAAAAAAAGAGCGGGAATAAAGATATAAATATTAGACACCACTTTATCAAAGATGCCGCAGAAAATTAATTAATGTGAAATATTTGATTACCAACGCAATGCCTGCAGATGTTCTAACAAAAGCAATAAGTGCTACAAAATTCAACAAATGCATACTAGGTCTGGGAATGACAAATTTAACGTAGCGGAGGGAGTGTTGATAAATATTTTTATAGGTAAGCTGGCAACGCTAAATTCACATTCATTTTTTTGTTTACTATGAACAACTGATTATATATTTTTCTCTTTCTAACATATGTATAATAAAGAAAAATCAGAAACATGAATTATTTGTTTTCAGTGGTACATTACATTTTTACTACTCGAATAAAGAACATTTTGATTATTATTATTATTGTTATAATTATTATTATTATAATTATTATTATTATTATTATTATTATTATTATTATTATTATTATTATTGTTATTATTAGTATTATTGTTATTGTTATTGTTATTGTTATTGTTATTGTTATTGTTATTGTTATTGTTATTGTTATTGTTATTGTTATTGTTATTGTTATTGTTATTGTTATTGTTATTGTTATTGTTATTGTTATTGTTATTGTTATTGTTATTGTTATTGTTATTGTTATTGTTATTGTTATTGTTATTGTTATTGTTATTGTTATTGTTATTGTTATTGTTATTGTTATTGTTATTGTTATTGTTATTGTTATTGTTATTGTTATTGTTATTGTTATTGTTATTGTTATTGTTATTGTTATTGTTATTGTTATTGTTATTGTTATTGTTATTGTTATTGTTATTGTTATTGTTATTGTTATTGTTATTGTTATTGTTATTGTTATTGTTATTGTTATTGTTATTGTTATTGTTATTGTTATTGTTATTGTTATTGTTATTGTTATTGTTATTGTTATTGTTATTGTTATTGTTATTGTTATTGTTATTGTTATTGTTATTGTTATTGTTATTGTTATTGTTATTGTTATTGTTATTGTTATTGTTATTGTTATTGTTATTGTTATTGTTATTGTTATTGTTATTGTTATTGTTATTGTTATTGTTATTGTTATTGTTATTGTTATTGTTATTGTTATTGTTATTGTTATTGTTATTGTTATTGTTATTGTTATTGTTATTGTTATTGTTATTGTTATTGTTATTGTTATTGTTATTGTTATTGTTATTGTTATTGTTATTGTTATTGTTATTGTTATTGTTATTGTTATTGTTATTGTTATTGTTATTGTTATTGTTATTGTTATTGTTATTGTTATTGTTATTGTTATTGTTATTGTTATTGTTATTGTTATTGTAATTGTTATTGTAATTGTTATTGTTATTGTTATTGTTATTGTTATTGTTATTGTTATTGTTATTGTTATTGTTATTGTTATTGTTATTGTTATTGTTATTGTTATTGTTATTGTTATTGTTATTGTTATTGTTATTGTTATTGTTATTGTTATTGTTATTGTTATTGTTATTGTTATTGTTATTGTTATTGTTATTGTTATTGTTATTGTTATTGTTATTGTTATTGTTATTGTTATTGTTATTGTTATTGTTATTGTTATTGTTATTGTTATTGTTATTGTTATTGTTATTGTTATTGTTATTGTTATTGTTATTGTTATTGTTATTGTTATTGTTATTGTTATTGTTATTGTTATTGTTATTGTTATTGTTATTGTTATTGTTATTGTTATTGTTATTGTTATTGTAATTGTAATTGTAATTGTTATTGTTATTGTTATTGTTATTGTTATTGTTATTGTTATTGTTATTGTTATTGTTATTGTTATTGTTATTGTTATTGTTATTGTTATTGTTATTGTTATTGTTATTGTTATTGTTATTGTTATTGTTATTGTTATTGTTATTGTTATTGTTATTGTTATTGTTATTGTTATTGTTATTGTTATTGTTATTGTTATTGTTATTGTTATTGTTATTGTTATTGTTATTGTTATTGTTATTGTTATTGTTATTGTTATTGTTATTGTTATTGTTATTGTTATTGTTATTGTTATTGTTATTGTTATTGTTATTGTTATTGTTATTGTTATTGTTATTGTTATTGTTATTGTTATTGTTATTGTTATTGTTATTGTTATTGTTATTGTTATTGTTATTGTTATTGTTATTGTTATTGTTATTGTTATTGTTATTGTTATTGTTATTGTTATTGTTATTGTTATTGTTATTGTTATTGTTATTGTTATTGTTATTGTTATTGTTATTGTTATTGTTATTGTTATTGTTATTGTTATTGTTATTGTTATTGTTATTGTTATTGTTATTGTTATTGTTATTGTTATTGTTATTGTTATTGTTATTGTTATTGTTATTGTTATTGTTATTGTTATTGTTATTGTTATTGTTATTGTTATTGTTATTGTTATTGTTATTGTTATTGTTATTGTTATTGTTATTGTTATTGTTATTGTTATTGTTATTGTTATTGTTATTGTTATTGTTATTGTTATTGTTATTGTTATTGTTATTGTTATTGTTATTGTTATTGTTATTGTTATTGTTATTGTTATTGTTATTGTTATTGTTATTGTTATTGTTATTGTTATTGTTATTGTTATTGTTATTGTTATTGTTATTGTTATTGTTATTGTTATTGTTATTGTTATTGTTATTGTTATTGTTATTGTTATTGTTATTGTTATTGTTATTGTTATTGTTATTGTTATTGTTATTGTTATTGTTATTGTTATTGTTATTGTTATTGTTATTGTTATTGTTATTGTTATTGTTATTGTTATTGTTATTGTTATTGTTATTGTTATTGTTATTGTTATTGTTATTGTTATTGTTATTGTTATTGTTATTGTTATTGTTATTGTTATTGTTATTGTTATTGTTATTGTTATTGTTATTGTTATTGTTATTGTTATTGTTATTGTTATTGTTATTGTTATTGTTATTGTTATTGTTATTGTTATTGTTATTGTTATTGTTATTGTTATTGTTATTGTTATTGTTATTGTTATTGTTATTGTTATTGTTATTGTTATTGTTATTGTTATTGTTATTGTTATTGTTATTGTTATTGTTATTGTTATTGTTATTGTTATTGTTATTGTTATTGTTATTGTTATTGTTATTGTTATTGTTATTGTTATTGTTATTGTTATTGTTATTGTTATTGTTATTGTTATTGTTATTGTTATTGTTATTGTTATTGTTATTGTTATTGTTATTGTTATTGTTATTGTTATTGTTATTGTTATTGTTATTGTTATTGTTATTGTTATTGTTATTGTTATTGTTATTGTTATTGTTATTGTTATTGTTATTGTTATTGTTATTGTTATTGTTATTGTTATTGTTATTGTTATTGTTATTGTTATTGTTATTGTTATTGTTATTGTTATTGTTATTGTTATTGTTATTGTTATTGTTATTGTTATTGTTATTGTTATTGTTATTGTTATTGTTATTGTTATTGTTATTGTTATTGTTATTGTTATTGTTATTGTTATTGTTATTGTTATTGTTATTGTTATTGTTATTGTTATTGTTATTGTTATTGTTATTGTTATTGTTATTGTTATTGTTATTGTTATTGTTATTGTTATTGTTATTGTTATTGTTATTGTTATTGTTATTGTTATTGTTATTGTTATTGTTATTGTTATTGTTATTGTTATTGTTATTGTTATTGTTATTGTTATTGTTATTGTTATTGTTATTGTTATTGTTATTGTTATTGTTATTGTTATTGTTATTGTTATTGTTATTGTTATTGTTATTGTTATTGTTATTGTTATTGTTATTGTTATTGTTATTGTTATTGTTATTGTTATTGTTATTGTTATTGTTATTGTTATTGTTATTGTTATTGTTATTGTTATTGTTATTGTTATTGTTATTGTTATTGTTATTGTTATTGTTATTGTTATTGTTATTGTTATTGTTATTGTTATTGTTATTGTTATTGTTATTGTTATTGTTATTGTTATTGTTATTGTTATTGTTATTGTTATTGTTATTGTTATTGTTATTGTTATTGTTATTGTTATTGTTATTGTTATTGTTATTGTTATTGTTATTGTTATTGTTATTGTTATTGTTATTGTTATTGTTATTGTTATTGTTATTGTTATTGTTATTGTTATTGTTATTGTTATTGTTATTGTTATTGTTATTGTTATTGTTATTGTTATTGTTATTGTTATTGTTATTGTTATTGTTATTGTTATTGTTATTGTTATTGTTATTGTTATTGTTATTGTTATTGTTATTGTTATTGTTATTGTTATTGTTATTGTTATTGTTATTGTTATTGTTATTGTTATTGTTATTGTTATTGTTATTGTTATTGTTATTGTTATTGTTATTGTTATTGTTATTGTTATTGTTATTGTTATTGTTATTGTTATTGTTATTGTTATTGTTATTGTTATTGTTATTGTTATTGTTATTGTTATTGTTATTGTTATTGTTATTGTTATTGTTATTGTTATTGTTATTGTTATTGTTATTGTTATTGTTATTGTTATTGTTATTGTTATTGTTATTGTTATTGTTATTGTTATTGTTATTGTTATTGTTATTGTTATTGTTATTGTTATTGTTATTGTTATTGTTATTGTTATTGTTATTGTTATTGTTATTGTTATTGTTATTGTTATTGTTATTGTTATTGTTATTGTTATTGTTATTGTTATTGTTATTGTTATTGTTATTGTTATTGTTATTGTTATTGTTATTGTTATTGTTATTGTTATTGTTATTGTTATTGTTATTGTTATTGTTATTGTTATTGTTATTGTTATTGTTATTGTTATTGTTATTGTTATTGTTATTGTTATTGTTATTGTTATTGTTATTGTTATTGTTATTGTTATTGTTATTGTTATTGTTATTGTTATTGTTATTGTTATTGTTATTGTTATTGTTATTGTTATTGTTATTGTTATTGTTATTGTTATTGTTATTGTTATTGTTATTGTTATTGTTATTGTTATTGTTATTGTTATTGTTATTGTTATTGTTATTGTTATTGTTATTGTTATTGTTATTGTTATTGTTATTGTTATTGTTATTGTTATTGTTATTGTTATTGTTATTGTTATTGTTATTGTTATTGTTATTGTTATTGTTATTGTTATTGTTATTGTTATTGTTATTGTTATTGTTATTGTTATTGTTATTGTTATTGTTATTGTTATTGTTATTGTTATTGTTATTGTTATTGTTATTGTTATTGTTATTGTTATTGTTATTGTTATTGTTATTGTTATTGTTATTGTTATTGTTATTGTTATTGTTATTGTTATTGTTATTGTTATTGTTATTGTTATTGTTATTGTTATTGTTATTGTTATTGTTATTGTTATTGTTATTGTTATTGTTATTGTTATTGTTATTGTTATTGTTATTGTTATTGTTATTGTTATTGTTATTGTTATTGTTATTGTTATTGTTATTGTTATTGTTATTGTTATTGTTATTGTTATTGTTATTGTTATTGTTATTGTTATTGTTATTGTTATTGTTATTGTTATTGTTATTGTTATTGTTATTGTTATTGTTATTGTTATTGTTATTGTTATTGTTATTGTTATTGTTATTGTTATTGTTATTGTTATTGTTATTGTTATTGTTATTGTTATTGTTATTGTTATTGTTATTGTTATTGTTATTGTTATTGTTATTGTTATTGTTATTGTTATTGTTATTGTTATTGTTATTGTTATTGTTATTGTTATTGTTATTGTTATTGTTATTGTTATTGTTATTGTTATTGTTATTGTTATTGTTATTGTTATTGTTATTGTTATTGTTATTGTTATTGTTATTGTTATTGTTATTGTTATTGTTATTGTTATTGTTATTGTTATTGTTATTGTTATTGTTATTGTTATTGTTATTGTTATTGTTATTGTTATTGTTATTGTTATTGTTATTGTTATTGTTATTGTTATTGTTATTGTTATTGTTATTGTTATTGTTATTGTTATTGTTATTGTTATTGTTATTGTTATTGTTATTGTTATTGTTATTGTTATTGTTATTGTTATTGTTATTGTTATTGTTATTGTTATTGTTATTGTTATTGTTATTGTTATTGTTATTGTTATTGTTATTGTTATTGTTATTGTTATTGTTATTGTTATTGTTATTGTTATTGTTATTGTTATTGTTATTGTTATTGTTATTGTTATTGTTATTGTTATTGTTATTGTTATTGTTATTGTTATTGTTATTGTTATTGTTATTGTTATTGTTATTGTTATTGTTATTGTTATTGTTATTGTTATTGTTATTGTTATTGTTATTGTTATTGTTATTGTTATTGTTATTGTTATTGTTATTGTTATTGTTATTGTTATTGTTATTGTTATTGTTATTGTTATTGTTATTGTTATTGTTATTGTTATTGTTATTGTTATTGTTATTGTTATTGTTATTGTTATTGTTATTGTTATTGTTATTGTTATTGTTATTGTTATTGTTATTGTTATTGTTATTGTTATTGTTATTGTTATTGTTATTGTTATTGTTATTGTTATTGTTATTGTTATTGTTATTGTTATTGTTATTGTTATTGTTATTGTTATTGTTATTGTTATTGTTATTGTTATTGTTATTGTTATTGTTATTGTTATTGTTATTGTTATTGTTATTGTTATTGTTATTGTTATTGTTATTGTTATTGTTATTGTTATTGTTATTGTTATTGTTATTGTTATTGTTATTGTTATTGTTATTGTTATTGTTATTGTTATTGTTATTGTTATTGTTATTGTTATTGTTATTGTTATTGTTATTGTTATTGTTATTGTTATTGTTATTGTTATTGTTATTGTTATTGTTATTGTTATTGTTATTGTTATTGTTATTGTTATTGTTATTGTTATTGTTATTGTTATTGTTATTGTTATTGTTATTGTTATTGTTATTGTTATTGTTATTGTTATTGTTATTGTTATTGTTATTGTTATTGTTATTGTTATTGTTATTGTTATTGTTATTGTTATTGTTATTGTTATTGTTATTGTTATTGTTATTGTTATTGTTATTGTTATTGTTATTGTTATTGTTATTGTTATTGTTATTGTTATTGTTATTGTTATTGTTATTGTTATTGTTATTGTTATTGTTATTGTTATTATTGTTATTGTTATTGTTATTGTTATTGTTATTGTTATTGTTATTGTTATTGTTATTGTTATTGTTATTGTTATTGTTATTGTTATTGTTATTGTTATTGTTATTGTTATTGTTATTGTTATTGTTATTGTTATTGTTATTGTTATTGTTATTGTTATTGTTATTGTTATTGTTATTGTTATTGTTATTGTTATTGTTATTGTTATTGTTATTGTTATTGTTATTGTTATTGTTATTGTTATTGTTATTGTTATTGTTATTGTTATTGTTATTGTTATTGTTATTGTTATTGTTATTGTTATTGTTATTGTTATTGTTATTGTTATTGTTATTGTTATTGTTATTGTTATTGTTATTGTTATTGTTATTGTTATTGTTATTGTTATTGTTATTGTTATTGTTATTGTTATTGTTATTGTTATTGTTATTGTTATTGTTATTGTTATTGTTATTGTTATTGTTATTGTTATTGTTATTGTTATTGTTATTGTTATTGTTATTGTTATTGTTATTGTTATTGTTATTGTTATTGTTATTGTTATTGTTATTGTTATTGTTATTGTTATTGTTATTGTTATTGTTATTGTTATTGTTATTGTTATTGTTATTGTTATTGTTATTGTTATTGTTATTGTTATTGTTATTGTTATTGTTATTGTTATTGTTATTGTTATTGTTATTGTTATTGTTATTGTTATTGTTATTGTTATTGTTATTGTTATTGTTATTGTTATTGTTATTGTTATTGTTATTGTTATTGTTATTGTTATTGTTATTGTTATTGTTATTGTTATTGTTATTGTTATTGTTATTGTTATTGTTATTGTTATTGTTATTGTTATTGTTATTGTTATTGTTATTGTTATTGTTATTGTTATTGTTATTGTTATTGTTATTGTTATTGTTATTGTTATTGTTATTGTTATTGTTATTGTTATTGTTATTGTTATTGTTATTGTTATTGTTATTGTTATTGTTATTGTTATTGTTATTGTTATTGTTATTGTTATTGTTATTGTTATTGTTATTGTTATTGTTATTGTTATTGTTATTGTTATTGTTATTGTTATTGTTATTGTTATTGTTATTGTTATTGTTATTGTTATTGTTATTGTTATTGTTATTGTTATTGTTATTGTTATTGTTATTGTTATTGTTATTGTTATTGTTATTGTTATTGTTATTGTTATTGTTATTGTTATTGTTATTGTTATTGTTATTGTTATTGTTATTGTTATTGTTATTGTTATTGTTATTGTTATTGTTATTGTTATTGTTATTGTTATTGTTATTGTTATTGTTATTGTTATTGTTATTGTTATTGTTATTGTTATTGTTATTGTTATTGTTATTGTTATTGTTATTGTTATTGTTATTGTTATTGTTATTGTTATTGTTATTGTTATTGTTATTGTTATTGTTATTGTTATTGTTATTGTTATTGTTATTGTTATTGTTATTGTTATTGTTATTGTTATTGTTATTGTTATTGTTATTGTTATTGTTATTGTTATTGTTATTGTTATTGTTATTGTTATTGTTATTGTTATTGTTATTGTTATTGTTATTGTTATTGTTATTGTTATTGTTATTGTTATTGTTATTGTTATTGTTATTGTTATTGTTATTGTTATTGTTATTGTTATTGTTATTGTTATTGTTATTGTTATTGTTATTGTTATTGTTATTGTTATTGTTATTGTTATTGTTATTGTTATTGTTATTGTTATTGTTATTGTTATTGTTATTGTTATTGTTATTGTTATTGTTATTGTTATTGTTATTGTTATTGTTATTGTTATTGTTATTGTTATTGTTATTGTTATTGTTATTGTTATTGTTATTGTTATTGTTATTGTTATTGTTATTGTTATTGTTATTGTTATTGTTATTGTTATTGTTATTGTTATTGTTATTGTTATTGTTATTGTTATTGTTATTGTTATTGTTATTGTTATTGTTATTGTTATTGTTATTGTTATTGTTATTGTTATTGTTATTGTTATTGTTATTGTTATTGTTATTGTTATTGTTATTGTTATTGTTATTGTTATTGTTATTGTTATTGTTATTGTTATTGTTATTGTTATTGTTATTGTTATTGTTATTGTTATTGTTATTGTTATTGTTATTGTTATTGTTATTGTTATTGTTATTGTTATTGTTATTGTTATTGTTATTGTTATTGTTATTGTTATTGTTATTGTTATTGTTATTGTTATTGTTATTGTTATTGTTATTGTTATTGTTATTGTTATTGTTATTGTTATTGTTATTGTTATTGTTATTGTTATTGTTATTGTTATTGTTATTGTTATTGTTATTGTTATTGTTATTGTTATTGTTATTGTTATTGTTATTGTTATTGTTATTGTTATTGTTATTGTTATTGTTATTGTTATTGTTATTGTTATTGTTATTGTTATTGTTATTGTTATTGTTATTGTTATTGTTATTGTTATTGTTATTGTTATTGTTATTGTTATTGTTATTGTTATTGTTATTGTTATTGTTATTGTTATTGTTATTGTTATTGTTATTGTTATTGTTATTGTTATTGTTATTGTTATTGTTATTGTTATTGTTATTGTTATTGTTATTGTTATTGTTATTGTTATTGTTATTGTTATTGTTATTGTTATTGTTATTGTTATTGTTATTGTTATTGTTATTGTTATTGTTATTGTTATTGTTATTGTTATTGTTATTGTTATTGTTATTGTTATTGTTATTGTTATTGTTATTGTTATTGTTATTGTTATTGTTATTGTTATTGTTATTGTTATTGTTATTGTTATTGTTATTGTTATTGTTATTGTTATTGTTATTGTTATTGTTATTGTTATTGTTATTGTTATTGTTATTGTTATTGTTATTGTTATTGTTATTGTTATTGTTATTGTTATTGTTATTGTTATTGTTATTGTTATTGTTATTGTTATTGTTATTGTTATTGTTATTGTTATTGTTATTGTTATTGTTATTGTTATTGTTATTGTTATTGTTATTGTTATTGTTATTGTTATTGTTATTGTTATTGTTATTGTTATTGTTATTGTTATTGTTATTGTTATTGTTATTGTTATTGTTATTGTTATTGTTATTGTTATTGTTATTGTTATTGTTATTGTTATTGTTATTGTTATTGTTATTGTTATTGTTATTGTTATTGTTATTGTTATTGTTATTGTTATTGTTATTGTTATTGTTATTGTTATTGTTATTGTTATTGTTATTGTTATTGTTATTGTTATTGTTATTGTTATTGTTATTGTTATTGTTATTGTTATTGTTATTGTTATTGTTATTGTTATTGTTATTGTTATTGTTATTGTTATTGTTATTGTTATTGTTATTGTTATTGTTATTGTTATTGTTATTGTTATTGTTATTGTTATTGTTATTGTTATTGTTATTGTTATTGTTATTGTTATTGTTCTTGTTCTTGTTCTTGTTCTTGTTCTTGTTCTTGTTCTTGTTCTTGTTCTTGTTCTTGTTCTTGTTCTTGTTCTTGTTCTTGTTCTTGTTCTTGTTCTTGTTCTTGTTCTTGTTCTTGTTCTTGTTCTTGTTCTTGTTCTTGTTCTTGTTCTTGTTCTTGTTCTTGTTCTTGTTCTTGTTCTTGTTCTTGTTCTTGTTCTTGTTCTTGTTCTTGTTCTTGTTCTTGTTCTTGTTCTTGTTCTTGTTCTTGTTCTTGTTCTTGTTCTTGTTCTTGTTCTTGTTCTTGTTCTTGTTCTTGTTCTTGTTCTTGTTCTTGTTCTTGTTCTTGTTCTTGTTCTTGTTCTTGTTCTTGTTCTTGTTCTTGTTCTTGTTCTTGTTCTTGTTCTTGTTCTTGTTCTTGTTCTTGTTCTTGTTCTTGTTCTTGTTCTTGTTCTTGTTCTTGTTCTTGTTCTTGTTCTTGTTCTTGTTCTTGTTCTTGTTCTTGTTCTTGTTCTTGTTCTTGTTCTTGTTCTTGTTCTTGTTCTTGTTCTTGTTCTTGTTCTTGTTCTTGTTCTTGTTCTTGTTCTTGTTCTTGTTCTTGTTCTTGTTCTTGTTCTTGTTCTTGTTCTTGTTCTTGTTCTTGTTCTTGTTCTTGTTCTTGTTCTTGTTCTTGTTCTTGTTCTTGTTCTTGTTCTTGTTCTTGTTCTTGTTCTTGTTCTTGTTCTTGTTCTTGTTCTTGTTCTTGTTCTTGTTCTTGTTCTTGTTCTTGTTCTTGTTCTTGTTCTTGTTCTTGTTCTTGTTCTTGTTCTTGTTCTTGTTCTTGTTCTTGTTCTTGTTCTTGTTCTTGTTCTTGTTCTTGTTCTTGTTCTTGTTCTTGTTCTTGTTCTTGTTCTTGTTCTTGTTCTTGTTCTTGTTCTTGTTCTTGTTCTTGTTCTTGTTCTTGTTCTTGTTCTTGTTCTTGTTCTTGTTCTTGTTCTTGTTCTTGTTCTTGTTCTTGTTCTTGTTCTTGTTCTTGTTCTTGTTCTTGTTCTTGTTCTTGTTCTTGTTCTTGTTCTTGTTCTTGTTCTTGTTCTTGTTCTTGTTCTTGTTCTTGTTCTTGTTCTTGTTCTTGTTCTTGTTCTTGTTCTTGTTCTTGTTCTTGTTCTTGTTCTTGTTCTTGTTCTTGTTCTTGTTCTTGTTCTTGTTCTTGTTCTTGTTCTTGTTCTTGTTCTTGTTCTTGTTCTTGTTCTTGTTCTTGTTATTGTTATTGTTATTGTTATTGTTATTGTTATTGTTATTGTTATTGTTATTGTTATTGTTATTGTTATTGTTATTGTTATTGTTATTGTTATTGTTATTGTTATTGTTATTGTTATTGTTATTGTTATTGTTATTGTTATTGTTATTGTTATTGTTATTGTTATTGTTATTGTTATTGTTATTGTTATTGTTATTGTTATTGTTATTGTTATTGTTATTGTTATTGTTATTGTTATTGTTATTGTTATTGTTATTGTTATTGTTATTGTTATTGTTATTGTTATTGTTATTGTTATTGTTATTGTTATTGTTATTGTTATTGTTATTGTTATTGTTATTGTTATTGTTATTGTTATTGTTATTGTTATTGTTATTGTTATTGTTATTGTTATTGTTATTGTTATTGTTATTGTTATTGTTATTGTTATTGTTATTGTTATTGTTATTGTTATTGTTATTGTTATTGTTATTGTTATTGTTATTGTTATTGTTATTGTTATTGTTATTGTTATTGTTATTGTTATTGTTATTGTTATTGTTATTGTTATTGTTATTGTTATTGTTATTGTTATTGTTATTGTTATTGTTATTGTTATTGTTATTGTTATTGTTATTGTTATTGTTATTGTTATTGTTATTGTTATTGTTATTGTTATTGTTATTGTTATTGTTATTGTTATTGTTATTGTTATTGTTATTGTTATTGTTATTGTTATTGTTATTGTTATTGTTATTGTTATTGTTATTGTTATTGTTATTGTTATTGTTATTGTTATTGTTATTGTTATTGTTATTGTTATTGTTATTGTTATTGTTATTGTTATTGTTATTGTTATTGTTATTGTTATTGTTATTGTTATTGTTATTGTTATTGTTATTGTTATTGTTATTGTTATTGTTATTGTTATTGTTATTGTTATTGTTATTGTTATTGTTCTTGTTCTTGTTCTTGTTCTTGTTCTTGTTCTTGTTCTTGTTCTTGTTCTTGTTCTTGTTCTTGTTCTTGTTCTTGTTCTTGTTCTTGTTCTTGTTCTTGTTCTTGTTCTTGTTCTTGTTCTTGTTCTTGTTCTTGTTCTTGTTCTTGTTCTTGTTCTTGTTCTTGTTCTTGTTCTTGTTCTTGTTCTTGTTCTTGTTCTTGTTCTTGTTCTTGTTCTTGTTCTTGTTCTTGTTCTTGTTCTTGTTCTTGTTCTTGTTCTTGTTCTTGTTCTTGTTCTTGTTCTTGTTCTTGTTCTTGTTCTTGTTCTTGTTCTTGTTCTTGTTCTTGTTCTTGTTCTTGTTCTTGTTCTTGTTCTTGTTCTTGTTCTTGTTCTTGTTCTTGTTCTTGTTCTTGTTCTTGTTCTTGTTCTTGTTCTTGTTCTTGTTCTTGTTCTTGTTCTTGTTCTTGTTCTTGTTCTTGTTCTTGTTCTTGTTCTTGTTCTTGTTCTTGTTCTTGTTCTTGTTCTTGTTCTTGTTCTTGTTCTTGTTCTTGTTCTTGTTCTTGTTCTTGTTCTTGTTCTTGTTCTTGTTCTTGTTCTTGTTCTTGTTCTTGTTCTTGTTCTTGTTCTTGTTCTTGTTCTTGTTCTTGTTCTTGTTCTTGTTCTTGTTCTTGTTCTTGTTATTGTTATTGTTATTGTTATTGTTATTGTTATTGTTATTGTTATTGTTATTGTTATTGTTATTGTTATTGTTATTGTTATTGTTATTGTTATTGTTATTGTTATTGTTATTGTTATTGTTATTGTTATTGTTATTGTTATTGTTATTGTTATTGTTATTGTTATTGTTATTGTTATTGTTATTGTTATTGTTATTGTTATTGTTATTGTTATTGTTATTGTTATTGTTATTGTTATTGTTATTGTTATTGTTATTGTTATTGTTATTGTTATTGTTATTGTTATTGTTATTGTTATTGTTATTGTTATTGTTATTGTTATTGTTATTGTTATTGTTATTGTTATTGTTATTGTTATTGTTATTGTTATTGTTATTGTTATTGTTATTGTTATTGTTATTGTTATTGTTATTGTTATTGTTATTGTTATTGTTATTGTTATTGTTATTGTTATTGTTATTGTTATTGTTATTGTTATTGTTATTGTTATTGTTATTGTTATTGTTATTGTTATTGTTATTGTTATTGTTATTGTTATTGTTATTGTTATTGTTATTGTTATTGTTATTGTTATTGTTATTGTTATTGTTATTGTTATTGTTATTGTTATTGTTATTGTTATTGTTATTGTTATTGTTATTGTTATTGTTATTGTTATTGTTATTGTTATTGTTATTGTTATTGTTATTGTTATTGTTATTGTTATTGTTATTGTTATTGTTATTGTTATTGTTATTGTTATTGTTATTGTTATTGTTATTGTTATTGTTATTGTTATTGTTATTGTTATTGTTATTGTTATTGTTATTGTTATTGTTATTGTTATTGTTATTGTTATTGTTATTGTTATTGTTATTGTTATTGTTATTGTTATTGTTATTGTTATTGTTATTGTTATTGTTATTGTTATTGTTATTGTTATTGTTATTGTTATTGTTATTGTTATTGTTATTGTTATTGTTATTGTTATTGTTATTGTTATTGTTATTGTTATTGTTATTGTTATTGTTATTGTTATTGTTATTGTTATTGTTATTGTTATTGTTATTGTTATTGTTATTGTTATTGTTATTGTTATTGTTATTGTTATTGTTATTGTTATTGTTATTGTTATTGTTATTGTTATTGTTATTGTTATTGTTATTGTTATTGTTATTGTTATTGTTATTGTTATTGTTATTGTTATTGTTATTGTTATTGTTATTGTTATTGTTATTGTTATTGTTATTGTTATTGTTATTGTTATTGTTATTGTTATTGTTATTGTTATTGTTATTGTTATTGTTATTGTTATTGTTATTGTTATTGTTATTGTTATTGTTATTATTATTGTTATTGTTATTGATAGTTTTATTGAAGCTATTGAAATGTAGTTTTAGTTTCGTAAAAAAAATCAATTTTATTATATTCATAATGATTCACAATGATTAAATTCAATATTTGACAATAATTAATTTTAATACCAACTGATTACAATTTCAATTTAATTACCGATTATTACAATTAGACAATCAATTTAGTAACCTAATTAAAACTAAAAC
This sequence comes from Poecilobothrus nobilitatus, assembly GCA_947095535.1. NCBI lineage: Eukaryota > Metazoa > Arthropoda > Insecta > Diptera > Dolichopodidae > Poecilobothrus > Poecilobothrus nobilitatus. The sequence goes on along the minus strand of OX352772.1, from coordinate 154,610,909 downwards.
TTATTTTAAAATATCTGTACTTATATACTAATTTCAATGCATGCTGTGCCACGTGAATTTGTTCTGATGGGAAAAAATAGGCTTGGTAAATTGTAGCGTAAGCGAATTTGGTGGGAACAATTTTATTATAATGGAAAAATTAGCTTTATAAATTGTAGACGCTGCGTAAGCGAATTTGATGGGAACAATTTTAATATATGATAAACCTGTGGGAACGTGTGGATTGTAGTAACTTGACACGCTGTTAATTCTTCCCCCTTTAAAGATTCAATTTTAAATTCCGATGGATTGCAAGTAGAAGGTTTAGTTGTTTCCACATTTGGACTTGTTACATTGATGTTTGTCTTAGAAGTCCTCTTGATTTTCTTTAGTGCTATGAAGATAATTAGAATGATGACAATAGAAATGATGATTATATCTGTTGATACTGAGATCTTGTCGTTTGAAAAACAGTTCTGAATATGAAGCTTATTTTTAAGTTGTAGGTTACGAATGTAATCTAGATTTAGCTTGATATTACCTGCTATAAGGTTTGCTTGAAAGATGGCTGGTAAAACTTGTGTTGCGCTAGCCATTTTATTAACAAAGATTTGTCCCTTTATTTCCACTGTATCGTTGTATAGTTGGATCACAAAACTCCCAGTTAGCTGTCTGCTGATATTTCCACTTGTTAATTCGCCATTAAAGTTTGAAAGGAAAATTATATTAAAGTTTGAAAGGAAAATTATAAATTATAATTATGTTTGAAAGGAAAATTATCTTTTGCGTATATGGTTACGTTGTTCATGATTTCACATCTCCCTAGTATGCCATATATATATTATCCTTAACGAATAATTAAGGATAAGCTGGATTTGCTTTGAGTCTCTGACTATAGATTTTACTAGAATATGATCATACTGTTGACTGCTGACTTTTGGTAGTGATAACACGTACAGGATTGTGTATCCATTCGTTACAACTTTTGGTTGTGCGTATTTTATGGCTTCGATCTCATTACTGTAAGGTAGCGATTGTGTATCTTCTAATACTCTTTGGACATCTGCTCTGCTTAATAAATTCGTGTTAACGATTGATTTTTTCGCAATTTCGGCTGCTAATACGATTTCATTCAGCGTTTCTTTTATGATGCCGAGTTTATTGAAAGCTATTTGCTCGAGTTCTTGGTCCATTCTATCGACTTCTTTCAGGATGAGGTTGTATCTTTTTGTTACTTCACTTGTAATCTTCATTATTTCGCTGTTTACCTTATATTGTTGGTTATTATTATCGGTTAGCTCACTTTGGCTTTTCAAAATGATATCCCTGTCGGTGGTATATGGTGTGCCAGCGAGCCATTTCCACGCTGATCCGATCCAATTGATTTATCTTTTTTTGACTCTTGTTGTCAATTTGTTCTTCTCAATTTCGTTAATGATTCCATGATTTGGTTTATTTGGAATTCAAGCTGAGGTTTCATCATGTTTGTTGAATTGATCTTTTGAACGAGGGAAAGATTTGTTGTAGAGCTTCATCATAATCCTAGGTTAATGACGTGAACCAGGTTGAAGTTGCCATTAATTATTCTTCCTTGGCCTATTCGTTTTATGGTTGCGATTGGGCCTTTAAGCTCAAAATATCTGGCCATGCAATGGTTTTTGTAATTATAAATCTAGAAAGATAAAACTAAAGTATTTAATTATCGGTAATATTTTTTATGAGGGATTTATGAATTTTTTTGCCAGATGCGGTAGCTATTGTGAGTTTATTGTTTTTCATAACTAATTCCTTCTTATATGTCGGTATATGTTTCGATTTGATTTGCTTATCCCGAACGTAAATTGTTTGGGCAATTTTGTAAGTTTTTGGTGTATCTCTTTTTTCATTTTCTCATTTTAATTTTGATTGCTGATTTTTCTCGATGAGTTCGCCTAGCTCTTTATTCATTTTTGTTCTGGTTGCTATTAAGTTCTGATAGTCGATTTTACTGGATCTTGCGAAAAATATGTCGCTCGGTTTGGATTTTGTTACCGAGTGTATGGAGTTATTGTATCGATCAACTGCTAAGTATATGATTTCTTTTGGCGGAAGATCTGGGTACGCCTTGCTCAGGCACCTTACTAGCTCAATAATTGTTGAGTGAGCTCTCACGATACTCCCATATACTTCACTTTTTTGCGACGGTGTGTTATAAACTGCAATACCGAGGGCTTTGATGTAATTTAATATAATAGGACTCATAAAACTACGCTCGTTATCGATTACTATCATTTCCGGAACTGTGAAATAATGTAGCACTTTTGTGATTTTATTCCTTAAATGCAGAGCTGAGCGGTCTTTAATATGAAAAAATTTTAGGAATTTCGACAATTTGTCGATACACGTTATCTACTTTTCTTCCTGTATTTCCATTAAATCTATGTGAAGTATTTGTGTAGCAAATTTTGGAACTGGAGTTTGTTGTAATTCCGGTTTATTTGGTCGTCTATCGTACTTGCTGCAGTTACAGATTTCGCATGGTTTAATGAAGCTCTTTATTTGACTACTCATACGAGCAAAATAGTATTTGTCCAATATTTGCATCCGATTTTCGTTGGCATTCCAGTGTGCTCTCCCGTGTTCCTTCTCAATGATGGCAAACTTCCTTTCTTTAATCGTAACATCTTCTACTAATTTTTGTGTTATTCGGATTTTGTATTTACTAAAGTGATCTTTAAAAACATTCTGAAATATTGGAAGAAAATTTTCAGAAATCTTAATACCGTTGATTACACTAGGATTTAGTTCTTCTTTTAGTATTATTTTCAAAATGTCTCCATTGATTTCTGGTACATCTACGTAGTGCCTTTGGTATCTTGTATGTGGTTGTTCGTAGATTATCATATCTTTGCCTTTTCTTATGACTAATTGATTAAGAAACACGTTGATTGGCGCTTCGCGATGAGGGATTAAGTTTGAGTTGTCTTTGTCTGCGCTGTGCACAGTGTGTGATAAATTATCTACATCTGGAATACTCGCTCTTTCTGTTTCACTATTTTCGCATAGACTGTTTGCTGTTTCTGTGGAGCTTCCGGTAAGTTGGTTTATTTCGGTTGGTAGCCTCGATAGAGCATCTACGACAATGTTTGTTTTACCTGGCTTGTAGACTAGCTCATAGTTATACTCCTCAATTTTAGATTTCCATCTTTTGAGCTTGGCATTATGGTTGCGGTTTCCTAACGAGAATGTTAATGGCTGATGATCTGTGAGGATTTTGATTTTCCCTGCTCCATAAAGATAATTTCGTGGATTATCCAGTACCCATACTATCGCCAACATCTCCTTTTCATTGGTAGCATAGTTTTCCTCGGTGCTGCTCAGTGTCCTCGAGATAAATGTTATCGGTTTGTCTTTGCCAATTTCTCCCTGTGATAATACTGCCCCGATGGCCTTATCCGACGCATCAGTGGTGAGAATGAAGGCTTTTTCGAAATTAGGAAATATCAATATTTCGGATGTTGATAATAGTTCTTTCAAATTCTTAAAAGCTTCTAATTCTTTCTTGTTTAGCTTTATTTCTACTTTTCTTGACATACCGGCTTTAATTTGTGCGTTCTTTCCTCTGGTTAGATTGTTAGCGGTTTTGTTATTTTAGCGAAATCGCGGATAAATCTACGATAATACGATGTAAGACCTAAAAATGATTTCAAGTTTTTTAGGTTCTCCGGTGGCTTGAATCGCCATTACTTTCTTCGGGTCTGGCTCAATTCCATCACTTGTGACTAGATAGCCAAGGAATTCTGTTTCTGATTTTAAAAATTGACTGGAAATGTCAGGAATTGGGTATGTATCGGGTGTTGTTACTGCATTTAGCCTTTTGAAATCGATAACCATTCGATATTTTTTATTTCCGGATGAGTCTGGTTTTTTCCCTACGATCCATATTGGTGAGTTATACGGACTTTTGGATGGTTGTATTATTCCGTAATTTTTTGACTTGGTCTTCAACTTCTTTCCTCATGTTGGCGGGATATGGGTACGACTTTGTGTAAATTTCTTCGTTTGTTGTTGTTTTGATCTCTGCTTTTACCTCCGTGTCGATTATCTCTTTGTCGTTAATTGGTTCAAATATTCTTTTATGTTGGTTTATGATTGTTAAAAGCTGTTTTTTTGTTGCAGTCGATAAATTTTCTGCTTCAATTTCGATGTCGTTGACTTGAGTTATAACATGAAGATTCTTTAGTGTGTCATCGCCTATTATGCTGTCGAAGGTTGTGAGACCTGGTAGGATAAAAAATTCTAGGTATGCGTTGTTTTCCAATCTCTCGAAAAATTTTCCTCTTATTTTCTGTGAAATTTGAATGTTTCCTCCTGCGAAGCGTACTGTAAAAGGTTTGTTTGCTGGTTTGGCGTTTGTTGCGATTTCTGGCTTTATGAAGTTCTTATTGGTTCCTGTATCAACGAGGAAATTTAGCACTCTTCCATCTCGTGTCTGATATTCTAGGTAAGGAACGTTGGAAAGGCGTCCGTCATAAAATTTATTTCTTGAATTTCTTCTTGGATGTCTTCTTCAGTTTCTGCATAGTCAGTATCATAAAAATCTTCGGTATAATCGTCTCCGTTTTCCATATGATATAAACGTTGCTCTTTGTTTCTTGGAAGGTTGCTTGTGCTTGGTGGGCGTTTATACGCATCATTAAAAGTTGTGGGCCTGTTCATATAATCCACTTGACGTGTTTGCATGGATTGGTCAATTTCCATTTTTTCTAGAGATTTAGGAGGTCTTGGTGGACGTATAGATGGTTTTTGATGTTGAATGTTGTATGCAGAAATTTTTTGCTGTGCTGTTAGCGGTGGCCGCTGTTGAAATTGACGTGATGGTAATACTGGTTGACGCATGTTATTACTTGGAATCCTGTTTAGTGAGGTTGTGTTTATAAAATTTCCGTTTCTATTGTGCATGGTGTAGCTTCTGGTGTTATAATTTTGTAGCTCCAAGCAAGTTGAATATGCTTCTGGAAGCGTTTGCGGTTTTTGCAACATTAAATATTTAGAAAGTTCGCCGTTAAGTCCCCTTATGAAGACATCTAGGGCACGATTTCTTTGCGATTCGGTCAGCACGTTAATGGTTTCCCGTGAATAAGTCTCAGTTTTTATTTTGTTGATTATCAACGAGAATTGGTGATTTACCCTGACATAAAATTCTTCGATGGTCGATCTGCCTTGCGTAAGCGTGCTCATCTGATATTCTAATGTTCGGAGATCGCGTAATGGAGTGACAAACATGATTTTATGGCCTCCCAGTCGTCGTCGAATATGTTGTATGAAATTAAAGCGGCATCGGCGCTTCCTCTAACTTTCCTTCTTATTGCTTGGAGAATGGCTCGGTATATTGGTTTGTTCCTTACTACATCATAATCGCGTAAGATGTTTTCCACGCAATGTACCCATGAAACATCGAATCATAGAAACATCGAAACATCATTTCCATCGAATGCTTGTAGTTCTTTAACGCAATCAGATAACTTAGCTATGTCTTTCAAATCTTGCTGGGTTCTTGGCGATGTTAAATTTGGGTGGGCTGAAATTTGTTGGTTATTTGCTTTTGCCTCCAATGTTGCTAATCTTGCTTCTAGTTGCTTAGTTATCGCTATTTGGGCGTTTATTGCTACATTTGTTAGTTTAAGCTGTTCTATCATATTTTCCATTTGCTTTTCCATCTTATTTTTTAAGTTTCTCTTCTCTTAGTTTATAATTTTAATTTGTTACGTTTATTATATTTTTGATTATACTTTACTTAATTTTTATTACAATTTTTTCCTTTAAAATTTTATTATTTTTAGATTTAAAATAGCAAATTTTAGTTTACTTTAATCTTTATTATAATTTTATCTTTATAAGATTTTATTATCTTTATATTTTACCAAATTTTAATTAAAGTTGGTCTGAATTTTGTTATAGTTTTAGATTATAATTTTTCAATTTTTATAAAATTTTAATTTTTATTAAATTTTATATCTTAATTTTATTATAATTTTACATTAATTTTTATATTTTGTTAAATTTTAGTCTATTGTAATTTTTTATTATTATTTATTTATCAAATTTTAATTTTTATTAAATTTTTTCTCTTAATTTTGATTTTACATTAATTTTTATATTTTGTTAAATTTTAGTCTATTTTAATTTTTTATTATAATTTTATAAAAAAAAAAAATTTTTGAATTTTACTAAATTTTAATTAACTTTTATCTTAATTTTATAATTTTAGATTACTTTTTCAATTCTTTTTTAATTTTGTTATAATTTTAGATTACTTTTTTAATTCTTATTTAATTTTTATTGTAATTTTATTTTACTTTAAAAATTTTTTTCTTAATTTTTTTACAATTTTACATTAATCTTTTATTTTTATTTTAGAACCATTAAGGTTAAGTAAGAACCATTAAGGTTAAGTTTTACTCGTTGAATTCCCTCAGTTAGTTTTTGTAAAAATAATGAAAAAAAAACACTTACAGGAAACAAACGGTGGTTTTCATTGAGTCTGCTAATCGGTTTTTTGCTTCAGAGGCTGCTTCGTAATCTCCTTTTTAGTCGTTCGTTTTTAATGTGCGTGAACACCCTACTAATGGTACAAAATACAACACACGAAAGACTTCTTGCAGGGTTTCCACTTAATTAAAGAGTTTTTACAATCTGCTTCTTTTCCTCTTTTCGGATTTGCACAATATTTCGTAAAAATATTCTTTAGAGCTGCTCGGGCGCCACTTATTGAAATGTAGTTTTAGTTTCGTAAAAAAAATCAATTTTATTATATTCACAATGATTCACAATGATTAAATTCAATATTTGACAATAATTAATTTTAATATCAACTGATTACAATTTCAATTTAATTACCGGTTATTACATTTAAACGATCAATTAAGTATCCTAATTAAGACTAAAACTTATTCTAAAATATCTGTACTTATATACTAATTTCAATGCATGTTGTGCCACGTGAATTTGTTCTGATGGGAAAAAATAGGCTTGGTAAATTGTAGCGTAAGCGAATTTGGTGGGAACAATTTTATTATAATGGAAAAATTAGCTTGATAAATTGTAGACGCTGCTTAAGCGAATTTGATGGGAACAATTTTAATATATCGCTGTTAAGCAAGTATAACCTCGTAAATCATAAATATAGAATTTTACAGGAGAAGCAAAAAACTAAATAATTTACTCAAAACTAGTTAATTTTTTATATAATTACAAAATAAAATATGTTTTCAAGCTAGGAAGTTAATAAGAATAAAATTTATTTATATATTTTAGTAATTTATGAAATATTAGAGTTACGTGTTTTCACAATAAAATTTTTAGGCAAAAGTTATACATTTACGAGATTTCACAAAAATTAAAAAAATAAAGTTTAAAGGATTTTTCTAAATTAAATTTTTATTTTGTTGAATTTTTCTTCATTAATTCATTTTTAAATTATAAACAACATAAAATAATTATTCGAAAATAACAAAATAAATAAATAAACAAAATATTAAAAACAAAAATAACTCAAATTTATTGAAAATTTAAAAATATATTGTAAAATTATGGCAACATAATTTGGCTTTATAATACAGTGCGGAAGCATTTACCATTGGACATACTTTTACTGCCTGTAAATCTTATGTCAAAACCGTGCATTCACCTCTTTTTAATTTTAATTTTATTTTATAATTTTCTTTTTCCATTCGCACTTCATTATACCCGTACGATAGGATCGGGTATAATAAAATTACTCCTCCGTTTGTAACACCTCGAAATAACCGAGCTAGATATACCTTCAAAGGTATGGATCGGATCAGCAAAAAATTCTAAGACTTTTGAGCCATGTCCGTCCGTCCGTCCGTCCGTCCGTCCGTCAGCACGCTAACTCAAAAACTAAGAAAGCTAGAATCTTGAAATTTACACAAAATATTCTGGGAATAATTTGTAGGTTCCCTATTTTTTTGGTTGAGTTTGGACCAAACCTTAGGGTAGCTCTCAAACACCTAACTTTTAGATCCCCACAATTTTTTTGAAATAGAGTTATGAAATTTTAACTGCTGATAGATATCACAAAAATATTAATTTTATTTTTAATAACTTTTTTTTGTAGCCCCACCCGTTATGGAGCTACCCGTTATGGAGCACCCGTTATGGAGCTACAGCAAAAAAGCTCTATATTTAAATTGTTATAGCACAAGTTGTATAAGGTATATCTTCATTTTGAAAACGCCAAACGATTACTACTTTTATTAGCTTTAAAAGTATATATACAATAAATATATAGTTGTGGCATACGGTGCCTTAATTTACCGGTATGCGAAACTAAAATTTTGCAAAATCCTTTAACCCTTCTATCTTCTAAACGGTTTAAGTTAGAAACTTGAAATTTTGACAGAAGTTAGATCTTTAGAAATAAGTATGAGTCATTTCAGAAATTTTTTTGTATCACCCCCCGTTTAGGAGCTGTAGGGGGTCAAAAACTGAAAATTTCCTAGTTTTAAACACCTGTAACTTGAACACCTGAAATTTTTTTGAAGTAATACATAAAAATTAAAGCTTCAATTCAACATTATACTCTTATTTCTGTTAACAACTTTTTTTAATAATATAGGATTACTTTATAATTGACGAAAGTGTTACTTGATTTTTTCAAATTTTCTAACAAATTTCTTTAACGAATTTTTTCCATTTTGTTTTACTCGATAATTTGAAATTGTTGAGGATATAATGCGTAGTACAAAAAATGTAAATAAATAAACAACATAACGGTTGCTTGAAGAATTTCTATTTATATGATATTGATATATATACATACTTACATAATATCATGTTTATTTACATTATCGTATATGTCACTAGTGAATGAATGATAAGAGTATATATTATGTATATTATATAGCGCCGTATTTACATACATATATGTATTTTATTGTACTTATAAGAAATTATTCTGTCAATGGAATATTTAAATATAATATACTATAATATTTAAAATTATATTTACTATTTTGTACTAAGTAAATTTAATATACATTTGCCGCTTAGTATTAAATGGTACTATAGAATATTTGAAAAAGTTTTGGATTGATAATCGTTATGTGGAAGGTTAAAATCTGTTTTTGAAGAATGTATAAATATATAGTTTGAATATATATACAACCCATAGTTCTAGAAATTATAAAATTTACCCAAATTATTTTAAAATACTAAAATATTAAAAAAAATAATATTGTAAGCAAAGTGACAGGCTGTGAACATACTAACGGTTCGTACGGGTATCTAAGAGTTGACAAAGGCAACTGTATTCTTCCTCGTTTTTTCTTAAAATATGATCTTCATATTCATTGTCGCTAAAGTTTCCCGTGCTATGGCTAATACATGTATCACACATATCTTTTTTTGGCATTTTAAAACCCAAATTAATTTCTTCAGCCATTCTGTCAAAACTACGTTTAGAAAGAGGTTTAAAATTATAGTTTTCATCAATTTCGCAAGATTGTTTATACTCCTCATATAAGCTATTAAAAGTATTTTTGAATGTGGGTTCTAAAGTAAGTATGCAGCTCCTGTCTTTCCTTTTCTGTTATTTCATTGCACTTGAATGTTTTGGATTTTTTACATGCTTCTGAAGTGCATGTTGGACCCATTTTCCTTTCGTTTTTTTTTTGCTCCCCTCTTTCTCATACCATTCTCAGTTTTTTCCCAGCCTATATATTTCTTTCCTTTTTCACGGAGTTTTTATTTTGGAAATCAACCCATTCCTTTTTATTAGCCTTACGTTTTCTTGTTCCTAGAATATTTATTTCATCAGTTTGTGCTTCATTTGTCGATACATATGAAGCCGGTGTTGTTTCAGATACCAGATGTGTTCCTATATCACTTTCATATGCACGAACTATTGATTGAGTTTCAGATCCAATATCTGTTTCTAAATGGCAATCATTGAATAAATCAGGTGAATTTCGAAATGAATCATTATTAGTATCATGTAAAGCCGATAGTCAAGTATTTTAGATAAGTCAAGTAAATCATCAGTTTCAATTTGTAGTAAATTCGTTGAACTTCTAGTGACGTTTTGGCCTATTACGAACATTTTATTACTATAATTACTCTATTTTTATTGAAAAAATTGGAAACCATTAAGCACTTACATTCATTATTTTCATTTTTTTCAATTTTAATTGGGTTGACCTTTTGTATGTCATATAGATCCATTTCATATAGATAGAATTTATAATTTCAATTGGATTTTCTATAATTTCACACATTTCACTTTCCTCTTCAGGAAAAATTTCTCTAAACCAATTACTAGAACTCATTTATAATTCATTAATTTCAAAACTGTGCTAAAAATAATAATTTAACTTTGTTAATATTGTGATAACTCGTAAATATTATCACGGAAATCCCCTTATAAAATTTTGACAGAGTGAAAACTCGTATAATTATAATAAACAATAATACGAGTTTTCACTGCTTATTTTAATTCCTCTACAAAATGCGAGGTGTTACTATTTTCAAATTTAGGGGAAAATAATAAAAATATAACTTTCTGTAAAATGAAGGTATGTGTATTGATAATTTTTGAATCGATTTGTAAAAAAAAAGTGTTTTTTGAAAAACTACGATTTACGAAGTTGCACTTGCCTAACAGCGATATGATAAACCTGTGGGAACGTAATGTAACATGTGGATTGTAGTAACTTAACACGCTGTTAAGTTGTTATTGTTATTGTTATTGTTATTGTTATTGTTATTGTTATTGTTATTGTTATTGTTATTGTTATTGTTATTGTTATTGTTATTGTTATTGTTATTGTTATTGTTATTGTTATTGTTATTGTTATTGTTATTGTTATTGTTATTGTTATTGTTATTGTTATTGTTATTGTTATTGTTATTGTTATTGTTATTGTTATTGTTATTGTTATTGTTATTGTTATTGTTATTGTTATTGTTATTGTTATTGTTATTGTTATTGTTATTGTTATTGTTATTGTTATTGTTATTGTTATTGTTATTGTTATTGTTATTGTTATTGTTATTGTTATTGTTATTGTTATTGTTATTGTTATTGTTATTGTTATTGTTATTGTTATTGTTATTGTTATTGTTATTGTTATTGTTATTGTTATTGTTATTGTTATTGTTATTGTTATTGTTATTGTTATTGTTATTGTTATTGTTATTGTTATTGTTATTGTTATTGTTATTGTTATTGTTATTGTTATTGTTATTGTTATTGTTATTGTTATTGTTATTGTTATTGTTATTGTTATTGTTATTGTTATTGTTATTGTTATTGTTATTGTTATTGTTATTGTTATTGTTATTGTTATTGTTATTGTTATTGTTATTGTTATTGTTATTGTTATTGTTATTGTTATTGTTATTGTTATTGTTATTGTTATTGTTATTGTTATTGTTATTGTTATTGTTATTGTTATTGTTATTGTTATTGTTATTGTTATTGTTATTGTTATTGTTATTGTTATTGTTATTGTTATTGTTATTGTTATTGTTATTGTTATTGTTATTGTTATTGTTATTGTTATTGTTATTGTTATTGTTATTGTTATTGTTATTGTTATTGTTATTGTTATTGTTATTGTTATTGTTATTGTTATTGTTATTGTTATTGTTATTGTTATTGTTATTGTTATTGTTATTGTTATTGTTATTGTTATTGTTATTGTTATTGTTATTGTTATTGTTATTGTTATTGTTATTGTTATTGTTATTGTTATTGTTATTGTTATTGTTATTGTTATTGTTATTGTTATTGTTATTGTTATTGTTATTGTTATTGTTATTGTTATTGTTATTGTTATTGTTATTGTTATTGTTATTGTTATTGTTATTGTTATTGTTATTGTTATTGTTATTGTTATTGTTATTGTTATTGTTATTGTTATTGTTATTGTTATTGTTATTGTTATTGTTATTGTTATTGTTATTGTTATTGTTATTGTTATTGTTATTGTTATTGTTATTGTTATTGTTATTGTTATTGTTATTGTTATTGTTATTGTTATTGTTATTGTTATTGTTATTGTTATTGTTATTGTTATTGTTATTGTTATTGTTATTGTTATTGTTATTGTTATTGTTATTGTTATTGTTATTGTTATTGTTATTGTTATTGTTATTGTTATTGTTATTGTTATTGTTATTGTTATTGTTATTGTTATTGTTATTGTTATTGTTATTGTTATTGTTATTGTTATTGTTATTGTTATTGTTATTGTTATTGTTATTGTTATTGTTATTGTTATTGTTATTGTTATTGTTATTGTTATTGTTATTGTTATTGTTATTGTTATTGTTATTGTTATTGTTATTGTTATTGTTATTGTTATTGTTATTGTTATTGTTATTGTTATTGTTATTGTTATTGTTATTGTTATTGTTATTGTTATTGTTATTGTTATTGTTATTGTTATTGTTATTGTTATTGTTATTGTTATTGTTATTGTTATTGTTATTGTTATTGTTATTGTTATTGTTATTGTATGAGTCAAATAAGTATGAGTCATTTCAGAAATTTTTTTGTATCACCCCCCGTTTAGGAGCTGTAGGGGGTCAAAAACTGAAAATTTCCTAGTTTTAAACACCTGTAACTTGAACACCTGAAATTTTTTTGAAGTAATACATAAAAATTAAAGCTTCAACATTATACTCTTATTTCTGTTAACAACTTTTTTTAATAATATAGGATTACTTTATAATTGACGAAAGTGTTACTTGATTTTTTCAAATTTTCTAACAAATTTCTTTAACGAATTTTTTCCATTTTGTTTTACTCGATAATTTGAAATTGTTGAGGATATAATGCGTAGTACAAAAAATGTAAATAAATAAACAACATAACGGTTGCTTGAAGAATTTCTATTTATATGATATTGATATATATACATACTTACATAATATCATGTTTATTTACATTATCGTATATGTCACTAGTGAATGAATGATAAGAGTATATATTATGTATATTATATAGCGCCGTATTTACATACATATATGTATTTTATTGTACTTATAAGAAATTATTCTGTCAATGGAATATTTAAATATAATATACTATAATATTTAAAATTATATTTACTATTTTGTACTAAGTAAATTTAATATACATTTGCCGCTTAGTATTAAATGGTACTATAGAATATTTGAAAAAGTTTTGGATTGATAATCGTTATGTGGAAGGTTAAAATCTGTTTTTGAAGAATGTATAAATATATAGTTTGAATATATATACAACCCATAGTTCTAGAAATTATAAAATTTACCCAAATTATTTTAAAATACTAAAATATTAAAAAAAATAATATTGTAAGCAAAGTGACAGGCTGTGAACATACTAACGGTTCGTACGGGTATCTAAGAGTTGACAAAGGCAACTGTATTCTTCCTCGTTTTTTCTTAAAATATGATCTTCATATTCATTGTCGCTAAAGTTTCCCGTGCTATGGCTAATACATGTATCACACATATCTTTTTTTGGCATTTTAAAACCCAAATTAATTTCTTCAGCCATTCTGTCAAAACTACGTTTAGAAAGAGGTTTAAAATTATAGTTTTCATCAATTTCGCAAGATTGTTTATACTCCTCATATAAGCTATTAAAAGTATTTTTGAATGTGGGTTCTACGTACAACTTTTTTGTATTACATCTACAATAATGAGAAGGTACAAGGTAGAAGGTACTACGTACAACTTTTTTGTATTACGTCTACAATAATGAGAAGGTAATTTAGGAATTTTATCAAAAAAAATTGTTTAAGAATTGATTTTCTGTTGTAGTAGTTTTTAATCGCGTTTGTTTGTTAGTTTCATTGGTTTTAGTGACTTCTTTATTTAAATTTCTGACCCATTCTCGAACTGACTATTCTCCAATAGAAAAAGTCGATAAAAACATTTTTTTACAAACCCTTAACATTTCACGGTTCTTTATTTTAATATTACATTCTAAAGAAAATTTTCTTTTTAATATACTTTGTGAATCTTGTCTGCTTTTAACCGTCATTTCTGAAATTAAAGTAGACACATATGTCTTCTTTTGTTTCCATGACATTTTACACCAAAAGTAAGTATGCAGCTCCTGTCTTTCCTTTTCTGTTATTTCATTGCACTTGAATGTTTTGGATTTTTTACATGCTTCTGAAGTGCATGTTGGACCCATTTTCCTTTCGTTTTTTTTTTGCTCCCCTCTTTCTCATACCATTCTCAGTTTTTTCCCAGCCTATATATTTCTTTCCTTTTTCACGGAGTTTTTATTTTGGAAATCAACCCATTCCTTTTTATTAGCCTTACGTTTTCTTGTTCCTAGAATATTTATTTCATCAGTTTGTGCTTCATTTGTCGATACATATGAAGCCGGTGTTGTTTCAGATACCAGATGTGTTCCTATATCACTTTCATATGCACGAACTATTGATTGAGTTTCAGATCCAATATCTGTTTCTAAATGGCAATCATTGAATAAATCAGGTGAATTTCGAAATGAATCATTATTAGTATCATGTAAAGCCGATAGTCAAGTATTTTAGATAAGTCAAGTAAATCATCAGTTTCAATTTGTAGTAAATTCGTTGAACTTCTAGTGACGTTTTGGCCTATTACGAACATTTTATTACTATAATTACTCTATTTTTATTGAAAAAATTGGAAACCATTAAGCACTTACATTCATTATTTTCATTTTTTTCAATTTTAATTGGGTTGACCTTTTGTATGTCATATAGATCCATTTCATATAGATAGAATTTATAATTTCAATTGGATTTTCTATAATTTCACACATTTCACTTTCCTCTTCAGGAAAAATTTCTCTAAACCAATTACTAGAACTCATTTATAATTCATTAATTTCAAAACTGTGCTAAAAATAATAATTTAACTTTGTTAATATTGTGATAACTCGTAAATATTATCACGGAAATCCCCTTATAAAATTTTGACAGAGTGAAAACTCGTATAATTATAATAAACAATAATACGAGTTTTCACTGCTTATTTTAATTCCTCTACAAAATGCGAGGTGTTACTATTTTCAAATTTAGGGGAAAATAATAAAAATATAACTTTCTGTAAAATGAAGGTATGTGTATTGATAATTTTTGAATCGATTTGTAAAAAAAAAGTGTTTTTTGAAAAACTACGATTTACGAAGTTGCACTTGCCTAACAGCGATATGATAAACCTGTGGGAACGTAATGTAACATGTGGATTGTAGTAACTTAACACGCTGTTAAGTTCTTATTGTTATTGTTATTGTTATTGTTATTGTTATTGTTATTGTTATTGTTATTGTTATTGTTATTGTTATTGTTATTGTTATTGTTATTGTTATTGTTATTGTTATTGTTATTGTTATTGTTATTGTTATTGTTATTGTTATTGTTATTGTTATTGTTATTGTTATTGTTATTGTTATTGTTATTGTTATTGTTATTGTTATTGTTATTGTTATTGTTATTGTTATTGTTATTGTTATTGTTATTGTTATTGTTATTGTTATTGTTATTGTTATTGTTATTGTTATTGTTATTGTTATTGTTATTGTTATTGTTATTGTTATTGTTATTGTTATTGTTATTGTTATTGTTATTGTTATTGTTATTGTTATTGTTATTGTTATTGTTATTGTTATTGTTATTGTTATTGTTATTGTTATTGTTATTGTTATTGTTATTGTTATTGTTATTGTTATTGTTATTGTTATTGTTATTGTTATTGTTATTGTTATTGTTATTGTTATTGTTATTGTTATTGTTATTGTTATTGTTATTGTTATTGTTATTGTTATTGTTATTGTTATTGTTATTGTTATTGTTATTGTTATTGTTATTGTTATTGTTATTGTTATTGTTATTGTTATTGTTATTGTTATTGTTATTGTTATTGTTATTGTTATTGTTATTGTTATTGTTATTGTTATTGTTATTGTTATTGTTATTGTTATTGTTATTGTTATTGTTATTGTTATTGTTATTGTTATTGTTATTGTTATTGTTATTGTTATTGTTATTGTTATTGTTATTGTTATTGTTATTGTTATTGTTATTGTTATTGTTATTGTTATTGTTATTGTTATTGTTATTGTTATTGTTATTGTTATTGTTATTGTTATTGTTATTGTTATTGTTATTGTTATTGTTATTGTTATTGTTATTGTTATTGTTATTGTTATTGTTATTGTTATTGTTATTGTTATTGTTATTGTTATTGTTATTGTTATTGTTATTGTTATTGTTATTGTTATTGTTATTGTTATTGTTATTGTTATTGTTATTGTTATTGTTATTGTTATTGTTATTGTTATTGTTATTGTTATTGTTATTGTTATTGTTATTGTTATTGTTATTGTTATTGTTATTGTTATTGTTATTGTTATTGTTATTGTTATTGTTATTGTTATTGTTATTGTTATTGTTATTGTTATTGTTATTGTTATTGTTATTGTTATTGTTATTGTTATTGTTATTGTTATTGTTATTGTTATTGTTATTGTTATTGTTATTGTTATTGTTATTGTTATTGTTATTGTTATTGTTATTGTTATTGTTATTGTTATTGTTATTGTTATTGTTATTGTTATTGTTATTGTTATTGTTATTGTTATTGTTATTGTTATTGTTATTGTTATTGTTATTGTTATTGTTATTGTTATTGTTATTGTTATTGTTATTGTTATTGTTATTGTTATTGTTATTGTTATTGTTATTGTTATTGTTATTGTTATTGTTATTGTTATTGTTATTGTTATTGTTATTGTTATTGTTATTGTTATTGTTATTGTTATTGTTATTGTTATTGTTATTGTTATTGTTATTGTTATTGTTATTGTTATTGTTATTGTTATTGTTATTGTTATTGTTATTGTTATTGTTATTGTTATTGTTATTGTTATTGTTATTGTTATTGTTATTGTTATTGTTATTGTTATTGTTATTGTTATTGTTATTGTTATTGTTATTGTTATTGTTATTGTTATTGTTATTGTTATTGTTATTGTTATTGTTATTGTTATTGTTATTGTTATTGTTATTGTTATTGTTATTGTTATTGTTATTGTTATTGTTATTGTTATTGTTATTGTTATTGTTATTGTTATTGTTATTGTTATTGTTATTGTTATTGTTATTGTTATTGTTATTGTTATTGTTATTGTTATTGTTATTGTTATTGTTATTGTTATTGTTATTGTTATTGTTATTGTTATTGTTATTGTTATTGTTATTGTTATTGTTATTGTTATTGTTATTGTTATTGTTATTGTTATTGTTATTGTTATTGTTATTGTTATTGTTATTGTTATTGTTATTGTTATTGTTATTGTTATTGTTATTGTTATTGTTATTGTTATTGTTATTGTTATTGTTATTGTTATTGTTATTGTTATTGTTATTGTTATTGTTATTGTTATTGTTATTGTTATTGTTATTGTTATTGTTATTGTTATTGTTATTGTTATTGTTATTGTTATTGTTATTGTTATTGTTATTGTTATTGTTATTGTTATTGTTATTGTTATTGTTATTGTTATTGTTATTGTTATTGTTATTGTTATTGTTATTGTTATTGTTATTGTTATTGTTATTGTTATTGTTATTGTTATTGTTATTGTTATTGTTATTGTTATTGTTATTGTTATTGTTATTGTTATTGTTATTGTTATTGTTATTGTTATTGTTATTGTTATTGTTATTGTTATTGTTATTGTTATTGTTATTGTTATTGTTATTGTTATTGTTATGTTATTGTTATTGTTATTGTTATTGTTATTGTTATTGTTATTGTTATTGTTATTGTTATTGTTATTGTTATTGTTATTGTTATTGTTATTGTTATTGTTATTGTTATTGTTATTGTTATTGTTATTGTTATTGTTATTGTTATTGTTATTGTTATTGTTATTGTTATTGTTATTGTTATTGTTATTGTTATTGTTATTGTTATTGTTATTGTTATTGTTATTGTTATTGTTATTGTTATTGTTATTGTTATTGTTATTGTTATTGTTATTGTTATTGTTATTGTTATTGTTATTGTTATTGTTATTGTTATTGTTATTGTTATTGTTATTGTTATTGTTATTGTTATTGTTATTGTTATTGTTATTGTTATTGTTATTGTTATTGTTATTGTTATTGTTATTGTTATTGTTATTGTTATTGTTATTGTTATTGTTATTGTTATTGTTATTGTTATTGTTATTGTTATTGTTATTGTTATTGTTATTGTTATTGTTATTGTTATTGTTATTGTTATTGTTATTGTTATTGTTATTGTTATTGTTATTGTTATTGTTATTGTTATTGTTATTGTTATTGTTATTGTTATTGTTATTGTTATTGTTATTGTTATTGTTATTGTTATTGTTATTGTTATTGTTATTGTTATTGTTATTGTTATTGTTATTGTTATTGTTATTGTTATTGTTATTGTTATTGTTATTGTTATTGTTATTGTTATTGTTATTGTTATTGTTATTGTTATTGTTATTGTTATTGTTATTGTTATTGTTATTGTTATTGTTATTGTTATTGTTATTGTTATTGTTATTGTTATTGTTATTGTTATTGTTATTGTTATTGTTATTGTTATTGTTATTGTTATTGTTATTGTTATTGTTATTGTTATTGTTATTGTTATTGTTATTGTTATTGTTATTGTTATTGTTATTGTTATTGTTATTGTTATTGTTATTGTTATTGTTATTGTTATTGTTATTGTTATTGTTATTGTTATTGTTATTGTTATTGTTATTGTTATTGTTATTGTTATTGTTATTGTTATTGTTATTGTTATTGTTATTGTTATTGTTATTGTTATTGTTATTGTTATTGTTATTGTTATTGTTATTGTTATTGTTATTGTTATTGTTATTGTTATTGTTATTGTTATTGTTATTGTTATTGTTATTGTTATTGTTATTGTTATTGTTATTGTTATTGTTATTGTTATTGTTATTGTTATTGTTATTGTTATTGTTATTGTTATTGTTATTGTTATTGTTATTGTTATTGTTATTGTTATTGTTATTGTTATTGTTATTGTTATTGTTATTGTTATTGTTATTGTTATTGTTATTGTTATTGTTATTGTTATTGTTATTGTTATTGTTATTGTTATTGTTATTGTTATTGTTATTGTTATTGTTATTGTTATTGTTATTGTTATTGTTATTGTTATTGTTATTGTTATTGTTATTGTTATTGTTATTGTTATTGTTATTGTTATTGTTATTGTTATTGTTATTGTTATTGTTATTGTTATTGTTATTGTTATTGTTATTGTTATTGTTATTGTTATTGTTATTGTTATTGTTATTGTTATTGTTATTGTTATTGTTATTGTTATTGTTATTGTTATTGTTATTGTTATTGTTATTGTTATTGTTATTGTTATTGTTATTGTTATTGTTATTGTTATTGTTATTGTTATTGTTATTGTTATTGTTATTGTTATTGTTATTGTTATTGTTATTGTTATTGTTATTGTTATTGTTATTGTTATTGTTATTGTTATTGTTATTGTTATTGTTATTGTTATTGTTATTGTTATTGTTATTGTTATTGTTATTGTTATTGTTATTGTTATTGTTATTGTTATTGTTATTGTTATTGTTATTGTTATTGTTATTGTTATTGTTATTGTTATTGTTATTGTTATTGTTATTGTTATTGTTATTGTTATTGTTATTGTTATTGTTATTGTTATTGTTATTGTTATTGTTATTGTTATTGTTATTGTTATTGTTATTGTTATTGTTATTGTTATTGTTATTGTTATTGTTATTGTTATTGTTATTGTTATTGTTATTGTTATTGTTATTGTTATTGTTATTGTTATTGTTATTGTTATTGTTATTGTTATTGTTATTGTTATTGTTATTGTTATTGTTATTGTTATTGTTATTGTTATTGTTATTGTTATTGTTATTGTTATTGTTATTGTTATTGTTATTGTTATTGTTATTGTTATTGTTATTGTTATTGTTATTGTTATTGTTATTGTTATTGTTATTGTTATTGTTATTGTTATTGTTATTGTTATTGTTATTGTTATTGTTATTGTTATTGTTATTGTTATTGTTATTGTTATTGTTATTGTTATTGTTATTGTTATTGTTATTGTTATTGTTATTGTTATTGTTATTGTTATTGTTATTGTTATTGTTATTGTTATTGTTATTGTTATTGTTATTGTTATTGTTATTGTTATTGTTATTGTTATTGTTATTGTTATTGTTATTGTTATTGTTATTGTTATTGTTATTGTTATTGTTATTGTTATTGTTATTGTTATTGTTATTGTTATTGTTATTGTTATTGTTATTGTTATTGTTATTGTTATTGTTATTGTTATTGTTATTGTTATTGTTATTGTTATTGTTATTGTTATTGTTATTGTTATTGTTATTGTTATTGTTATTGTTATTGTTATTGTTATTGTTATTGTTATTGTTATTGTTATTGTTATTGTTATTGTTATTGTTATTGTTATTGTTATTGTTATTGTTATTGTTATTGTTATTGTTATTGTTATTGTTATTGTTATTGTTATTGTTATTGTTATTGTTATTGTTATTGTTATTGTTATTGTTATTGTTATTGTTATTGTTATTGTTATTGTTATTGTTATTGTTATTGTTATTGTTATTGTTATTGTTATTGTTATTGTTATTGTTATTGTTATTGTTATTGTTATTGTTATTGTTATTGTTATTGTTATTGTTATTGTTATTGTTATTGTTATTGTTATTGTTATTGTTATTGTTATTGTTATTGTTATTGTTATTGTTATTGTTATTGTTATTGTTATTGTTATTGTTATTGTTATTGTTATTGTTATTGTTATTGTTATTGTTATTGTTATTGTTATTGTTATTGTTATTGTTATTGTTATTGTTATTGTTATTGTTATTGTTATTGTTATTGTTATTGTTATTGTTATTGTTATTGTTATTGTTATTGTTATTGTTATTGTTATTGTTATTGTTATTGTTATTGTTATTGTTATTGTTATTGTTATTGTTATTGTTATTGTTATTGTTATTGTTATTGTTATTGTTATTGTTATTGTTATTGTTATTGTTATTGTTATTGTTATTGTTATTGTTATTGTTATTGTTATTGTTATTGTTATTGTTATTGTTATTGTTATTGTTATTGTTATTGTTATTGTTATTGTTATTGTTATTGTTATTGTTATTGTTATTGTTATTGTTATTGTTATTGTTATTGTTATTGTTATTGTTATTGTTATTGTTATTGTTATTGTTATTGTTATTGTTATTGTTATTGTTATTGTTATTGTTATTGTTATTGTTATTGTTATTGTTATTGTTATTGTTATTGTTATTGTTATTGTTATTGTTATTGTTATTGTTATTGTTATTGTTATTGTTATTGTTATTGTTATTGTTATTGTTATTGTTATTGTTATTGTTATTGTTATTGTTATTGTTATTGTTATTGTTATTGTTATTGTTATTGTTATTGTTATTGTTATTGTTATTGTTATTGTTATTGTTATTGTTATTGTTATTGTTATTGTTATTGTTATTGTTATTGTTATTGTTATTGTTATTGTTATTGTTATTGTTATTGTTATTGTTATTGTTATTGTTATTGTTATTGTTATTGTTATTGTTATTGTTATTGTTATTGTTATTGTTATTGTTATTGTTATTGTTATTGTTATTGTTATTGTTATTGTTATTGTTATTGTTATTGTTATTGTTATTGTTATTGTTATTGTTATTGTTATTGTTATTGTTATTGTTATTGTTATTGTTATTGTTATTGTTATTGTTATTGTTATTGTTATTGTTATTGTTATTGTTATTGTTATTGTTATTGTTATTGTTATTGTTATTGTTATTGTTATTGTTATTGTTATTGTTATTGTTATTGTTATTGTTATTGTTATTGTTATTGTTATTGTTATTGTTATTGTTATTGTTATTGTTATTGTTATTGTTATTGTTATTGTTATTGTTATTGTTATTGTTATTGTTATTGTTATTGTTATTGTTATTGTTATTGTTATTGTTATTGTTATTGTTATTGTTATTGTTATTGTTATTGTTATTGTTATTGTTATTGTTATTGTTATTGTTATTGTTATTGTTATTGTTATTGTTATTGTTATTGTTATTGTTATTGTTATTGTTATTGTTATTGTTATTGTTATTGTTATTGTTATTGTTATTGTTATTGTTATTGTTATTGTTATTGTTATTGTTATTGTTATTGTTATTGTTATTGTTATTGTTATTGTTATTGTTATTGTTATTGTTATTGTTATTGTTATTGTTATTGTTATTGTTATTGTTATTGTTATTGTTATTGTTATTGTTATTGTTATTGTTATTGTTATTGTTATTGTTATTGTTATTGTTATTGTTATTGTTATTGTTATTGTTATTGTTATTGTTATTGTTATTGTTATTGTTATTGTTATTGTTATTGTTATTGTTATTGTTATTGTTATTGTTATTGTTATTGTTATTGTTATTGTTATTGTTATTGTTATTGTTATTGTTATTGTTATTGTTATTGTTATTGTTATTGTTATTGTTATTGTTATTGTTATTGTTATTGTTATTGTTATTGTTATTGTTATTGTTATTGTTATTATTGTTATTGTTATTGTTATTGTTATTGTTATTGTTATTGTTATTGTTATTGTTATTGTTATTGTTATTGTTATTGTTATTGTTATTGTTATTGTTATTGTTATTGTTATTGTTATTGTTATTGTTATTGTTATTGTTATTGTTATTGTTATTGTTATTGTTATTGTTATTGTTATTGTTATTGTTATTGTTATTGTTATTGTTATTGTTATTGTTATTGTTATTGTTATTGTTATTGTTATTGTTATTGTTATTGTTATTGTTATTGTTATTGTTATTGTTATTGTTATTGTTATTGTTATTGTTATTGTTATTGTTATTGTTATTGTTATTGTTATTGTTATTGTTATTGTTATTGTTATTGTTATTGTTATTGTTATTGTTATTGTTATTGTTATTGTTATTGTTATTGTTATTGTTATTGTTATTGTTATTGTTATTGTTATTGTTATTGTTATTGTTATTGTTATTGTTATTGTTATTGTTATTGTTATTGTTATTGTTATTGTTATTGTTATTGTTATTGTTATTGTTATTGTTATTGTTATTGTTATTGTTATTGTTATTGTTATTGTTATTGTTATTGTTATTGTTATTGTTATTGTTATTATTGTTATTGTTATTGTTATTGTTATTGTTATTGTTATTGTTATTGTTATTGTTATTGTTATTGTTATTGTTATTGTTATGTATTGTTATTGTTATTGTTATTGTTATGTTATTGTTATTGTTATTGTTATTGTTATTGTTATTGTTATTGTTATTGTTATTGTTATTGTTATTGTTATTGTTATTGTTATTGTTATTGTTATTGTTATTGTTATTGTTTGTTATGTTATTGTTATTGTTATTGTTATTGTTATTGTTATTGTTATTGTTATTGTTATTGTTATTGTTATTGTTATTGTTATTGTTATTGTTATTGTTATTGTTATTGTTATTGTTATTGTTATTGTTATTGTTATTGTTATTGTTATTGTTATTGTTATTGTTATTGTTATTGTTATTGTTATTGTTATTGTTATTGTTATTGTTATTGTTATTGTTATTGTTATTGTTATTGTTATTGTATTGTTATTGTTATTGTTATTGTTATTGTTATTGTTATTGTTATTGTTATTGTTATTGTTATTGTTATGTTATTGTTATTGTTATTGTTATTTTGTATTGTTATTGTATGTTATTGTTATTGTTATTGTTATTGTTATTGTTATTGTTATTGTTATTGTTATTGTTATTGTTATTGTTATTGTTATTGTTATTGTTTTTGTTAGTAGGTAATCCTGCACTTGGGGATTGGAAAAAATTATGCCATATCGCACTGAAGACCACGCCCTATATTTTGATTGATGGGTTTAATGTAGGTTATTCTTGGTTAGTAGGTCAAAAACTTGTTTTGTTTGTTTTTGTTTAGGTTATAAGCATGGGTTGTTAACTTATAAGTTGCAAGTGGTTGTATAGTATGAAATGAAGGTTGTTGGTACTGTAGAAGTTGTTAGGCAAGGTTAATGAACTGAACAAGTTTAGGATATTTAGGTTTTTCAGTAAATTCATTGATACTTTGTAATAGGATATCATACAAATAGAAAGATGATTTTTTTCAGGTCAAATCAAGTTTATTTTTTTAAATTGTGCAAAATCGCATGCTTAATAAAATATACCTACATACGTAAAAGGAGATAAAAGAAACGAAAAAAACTTGTTTTTATTATTTAATTAGAAAAATATTCATAGGTACTTTTGAATACCAAGATGTAAATAATAAAAATAAAAACAAAACGTAAACAAGAAGTAGGTACAAAATGTATTTTTATTTATTAAAGAAGATCAATAAATTGTTGTTGTTATAGTTTTAGAGCTGCAAAATAAAAAAAAAATAAATATTATGGAATTATAGGTGCATCTGTTATGTAAGATTTTTTCTGTTCTGTAATAACATTGAGAAAATAACCGGAAATCTTTGATTTACTTTTGTTATTATTGCGTTACATTCTGTACTGTAAGGAATCAAAAAGGCAAATTTATTTATACGTTTGAAATAATTTTGTATTTGAAAATATTTTATAATTTTACAGAAATCTGTGTTGGAAAATTTTTTTACGATGATCAGATGTTAAGATTTTAGAAATAACGAGACCAACTTTTTCTATACGTCGTTGAAATCTACTTCTATCACTTGCGTATTCTTCCCAATGACCTTTCCTTGCTGATCTGTAAGCCTAGACCCATACATGCATAACGTGAATTTCTTGTTTTATGTTGAGTAAACTTTTTTTTTTGTTATTTAAATTCATATGGTGCAAGTATGAAAATTGAAGGTCTTAATCTAACATTTTTTCTTTTAAAAGATGCATATATACATTAAAACAATTTTTAACAGCACATCTGAAACTCTTGTTTGATAAGTGTATAGGACAATTTGAATTAAAGTTTTCAATCTTTTGTAATGATGGCAAGTCTCTGCTTAGATCTTCTATTTTAACACTGTCAATGTACTTTTGAAGGAAAAGTTTTTTTTGTTCTCCTTTAACATAATTTTTTTTCCGCTGACGGTAAATAGTGTTTTAATATACATTTTACATCTAAATATTCAACTAAACCGTTATTCCATTTAAGTTCATTCATTTTATTTTCGCAATACTGGTTATTACATTTCACATCTTGACTAAGCTCTTCTGCGGGGTACGGTGCTTTGAAATGATACACAGTTGGAATTAAACTTCCTTTTTCAAGTATGGCTAACTCTTTTAGGAAATATTGTTTTTTATTTCCTTGCAAAAATTGTAGGTCAACTATAAAAACTTGTTTAACCATGTCGAAGGTTTGTAAAAGAATGTTCAATGAAATAACTAAATTTACATTTATATTCATTTTGAAAAAGAGCTGTTCATATAAATATAGGTTAGCAATGATTGTTTTAACTAATACAACTGTGTTGTTTCACCCATTTACAATGATGGTGGCGGGGCCATCTTGCTGTGGTAAAATCACATTTATTCGTAATTTAATAAAATATAAAGAAGAAAATATACTACCAGATATTAATAGAATTATTTGGTGTAATCCAGACAAAAATGCTGTTCGCTCTTATGAAAGATGTTGAATATAGTAACACTATTCCAGATTTTATTGATAATCAAGAACCTTTGTTAGTTATTATCGATGATATGATGTTAAGTTCTCATGATAAGTTTGTATGTAATTTATTTACTAGAGGATCACATCATAGAAATTTATCTGTAATATTTGTAACACAAAATGTTTTTCACCAGGGTAAATTTTCAAGAGATATTTCACTCAACTGTAAATATTTAGTACTTTTCAAAAATCCAAGAGATAAATCGCAGATATTACCTCTAGCTCGCCAAATATATCCCAATCAAATTAAATTTGAAAAAGTATATAATGATGTGACGTCAGTCCCATATGGCTATATATTAATAGGTCTTACTCAAGACCATAATGATATATTTCGATTAAGAAGTGATATATTTGGGAAAGGTTTGTGTTAGTGTACGTGAGATCAATTAAAACAATTTGGGGAGGAATATGAAACGTTTGAAGACCAATCGACATATATTGCACATATTAAAAACCTCTAAACCAAAATTCCAGAAAGTAATTATAAAACACTGTGACCCTGAAGTAATAAAAGCATTTTGCGAAATCTGTTTAAATATTTTAAAAGGTAATTGTAATCTATAATAATGATAATAATGCTGAATAATAATTGTATACGAAAGTATAAAAAAGAATTAAGATCACTTATTTGGCGGAAAAAATCTATAAATAGCAAAAGAAAAATTATTATTCACCGTGGTGGATTTTTACCTACACTTCTTGGTGCAATACTATCAGGGATAATCGGAAATTTTATAAAATGAATAATACAACATTTAATAAAATGATAATTTTAAAACCTGAGATTTATGAAAGAATGAAGCAAAATGCAGACATTGAACTCAATGAATTGGATAAAAATATGAAAAAAATATTGTTAAATAAACATCTCACGGATACTCAAAAATGGTATTTATACAGAAAAAATTTATTTAAAATAAGAAACAAAAAACGACAACTTCCTAGAAATAAAGAGGAGAAAATAAAAGTTACGGAAGCAAAAGGTACTCAAACTCGTGCAAAACCAATGTATATAGATACGGAAACTCAATCGCATTTTTCTGAATATAAGAATATTGGAATACAAGTTGTTCCTGAAGAAGAAGAAGTATATGAAAAAGAAGCTGATGACGAAGTATTTGATGATGAAATTCAGGAAAATGTTTTAACAAAAGCATTGTCAGCTGCTTCAGTTGGAGAACGTCTTAGAAAAAGAAAATCAATTAGAAATCAAAATGTACAAATTTTTGAAACTGATACAGGAGACATTATGACTGTTCCTTTAGATAACCCAAGCCCACCAACGAAAAAAGAAAAAAACTATAATATTAAGAGTTGATAACTATAATATAAAATGAAAAAACTATAATATAAAGAGAATAATATTAAGATACTATAAAAGCAAAGAGTTGAATAATTCATCAAGACGTGTTTTAAGGTCAGCAGTAGGTACTACTCAAACAGAACTTAATTTTCCAATTCGTAAGAATAAATCCGCAAGCTCATGGACAACGTACAAGTAAATGATGAATTTTATGTCACTTTACTCAGTGATTCATCTATGAACTATTATCCAAAAAATTCATTATCATCTTTTACAAATAAAATGAATAAATACATGTGTGATTCGAGGTGGAAAGTCGGTATTTCAGAAATGTATGTTAATGATTTCGTTCCAAATGTGTATGGTGAAGAATGGGAAAAAAGTACTCAAATATTTATTAAAGGTATGCAGAAAGAAATGATAGGAGTTGGAACATCATATATTCCATACATAGAAAAACAAATGATATGCGACTGGAAAGTTTTTCTACTACCAACACTAATTCAAAATATACGCCCACTTAATAGGTTTACAAGAAAAGAAGTTGAACGACAATTGATTTGGGGAATTTTTAATTTTATAAGCGATGAAGTTCATTATACACAACCAACAAAAGCTGAGGAGATGCCTACAAATTTAAGTTACACCACAATATGTGTTACTAAGCCTAAAATAGATATAAAAATAAGAGCAAATTACGCTTATACCCTCGAAGGACTTTTGACAAAATGTGTCAATCAAGTATCTTTTAAAGTTAAAGATTTTAAAAAATATAAATCACGTGTAATAGAAGCTTTCAAAACTTTTATAGATAGTGTACAATTGATGCCCATTAGTAAACCAGATATGTTTTTTATATACACAGATATAATTGAACCGCAAAAAATAGGTGATAAAGATATAAGGTGTTTAAGATCTGTTAACATACAAAATTCTTTCACTGATACTGTAAAAGAATTCAGTAATATTAAATATTGCAATGTGGAGAAATCATTTAATAACATTTCATTACTTTTATGTGATTAATATGGATATAAAATAAACTTTTCCAATAGTTCAATTCCAACAAAAATTGTATTACATTTTAAAAAAGTATAAATAAAAGCGATTTTACAAAAGTATATATTATTTTATTTTATTCATTATGGAGAGAGCGTACTACAAATATTATTTAGTTCAATCAGGAAAAGGTCTTGAGGATATTGGTCCTTTGTTACACTCAATTGTACCTTACCAAAGGGGACGAGCGTTAGGGAGCTTTTTCGGTGGGCTTTTTAGATATTTAAAACCAATATTTACGTCTGGAGCTAATATATTAAAAAAAGAGGTTATTAACTCTGGTATTAATGCATTATCTGATATTGCCACAGGTGCAAATATAAAAGATGTGGTTCAAGATCGAAGTAAAGAGATAATGAAAAATGTAAGACGAGGTGCAGTTCGGAAACTCAATGAAATGTATGGGCAAGGCAAAAGAAAACGAAGAAAACCTGTAAAAAGACCTCTCATTAATAATTTAAATTATTTTACGTCGAAGCGACGCAAAGTTAGAACAAAAACAAACAAAAAGATATTTTTGAATAATTATGATTGAATGTATGAAATCAGAGCTTGATATTTTTAAAACACAGCCTATTCAGTCAAGTATTTTACGATCAGAAGAAGTTTCCTATAACCCTATCGCTTCTTTAGATAATCCATCTGTCATAGAATTTCTTTCACTAGGGCACGGTGATACATATAGAGACTTGTCTTCGACATATCTAAAATTAAAAGTACAAATTTTAAAAAAAGATGGAACTCAATGGAATAAAGATAAAAAAACTGATGGAACACCTATACAACAACCAAGTGTAGTTAATAATATGTTACATTCATTAATAAAACAATGCAATGTTCAACTAAATGGAAAGAATATATCTCCATCAGATGGCAATTATCATTACAGAGCTTATATTGAATCATTGTTAAATTATGGTACGGATGCCGCTACAATGCATTTGGAGTGTGGTGGATGGATGTTAGATAAGCCAAATATAGCAAAAACTGATAATAGTGGTTCAAAAGAACGTCAAAAATTATACCAAAATAGCAATGTAGTGGAACTTATGGGGAAACTACATTTAGATATGTTTAACGAACCTACACTTCTCTTAAACAATGTCGATGTTCGAGTTATCGTAACATTAGAAAAACCAGATTTGTACCTCTTTGCAGATGATACTGATGAATCTCAATTGAAAATTTTAGAAGCCATTTTATTTATGAGACATGTAACAATTAATCCTAGTGTGCTATTAGCACATAATGCTGTATTGGAAAAAACTAATGCCAAATACAATTTCAAACGGGTACAGGTAAAAACTTTCACCATTCCACAGAATAGTTCATCAATATCACTTGATAATGTTTTTGTTAGACAGTTGCCAAACACAATCATTTTTTGCATGACGGAAAATACAGGTTACTCTGGAAAAAGGTAAAAAAACCCATACAATTTTAAACATTTTGATATTTCACAATTTGTGTTAAACGTAAATGGTGTTCAAATACCTAATTCTGCAATTGAAAGCAGTTTTTCAGATGAAAATAATTGCTGTACAAGAGCATACAGTACACTTTTTTCAGGAACTGGAATTTACCATAATGATAAAGGTCATCAGATAACAAAAACCATGTTTAGTAATGGGTTTTTCATTCTAGCTTTTGAATTAACTCCAGATGCATCAGGAAATGAAGTGTGTCATGGTCTACTAAATCAAGGTACAGTTAGAACTGAGGCAAGGCTATTAAAACCACTTACGTCTACACTGACTGCTATTGTTTATGGAGAATTTGATGCAAGTTTACAAATTGATAAAAACCGAAATATATTCTCAAACCTATAAATAACATACATAAAAGTAAATTTGAATATTTGACAAAATGTCACTGTCTTGTGCACTTCTGGATGTAACACTTTGTAGTGATGATAATAATACCTTGTTTGCGAAAGATATTTGTGTAGTTGGTTTTAAAGAACCTTGTAAAAAGTTTGTAAAAGAGTTCAAGTGTAAGTTTCCAACTAGGGACTTCATAAATGATAATTTTGATAATTACTCTTTTGGAACTGTGTACAACGATAAAATAAATAAAGAGCTCTGTCAAATACTAGAAAAATTTGATGTTATTATAATAAATAAAAAAATCAAAAAAGAGTTTTTATCAAATTATATTAAAGAAACAACTAAAGTATATGACTTGAGTCAATTTGATTGATAAATACCCTAGAGATAAGTGACGTATTAAGATGTAACAAACACACACGTAAATTTTTTAAAGGAGTTTTTGCTCTGGATTAACTCCCCAGAATAATTGAAAAACAAACTTTTTTAATTGTAAACACTGATAAATCAAAAGATCCGGGAACACATTGGTTAGCTATTTTTAAGCCAAAGAATGGCTGTGTTGAATATTTTGATTCGTTTGGTAGAAAACCAGATAAATTAGAAATTTTAAGTTACTTAAAAAATCAATGTATAATTTTTAATAAGAAACAGTTACAAAGTAACTATTCAGATGTCTGTGGGCAACATTGTTGTGTTTATACGTGGTATAGATGTTGCGGTTATAGTATGAACGCTTTTTTAAAAAAATTTAATAAAGGAAATCAACTAGAAAACGATAAGTATATTTTAAGTACCTTTCAAAATGTATTTGGAAAATATAAGTCATTACAAATTTGTATTCCTAAAACGTTTAAATAATAAAAACAATATAAACAGGTTTTAGTAAAATTAAAGGAATGGAAGCACCAGGTCAGAACACAAATTTATTGCTAAATTACACATATTTTCTCAATAAGAGTCATACATTAAAAATTGCTGTTGGATTTGACTGTGAGTCATTTGAAGCCTCAAGTATAATTCACCGTATTGATAAAAAGTCAATTGTCTTAAAATATCATGAATGGAATAAATTTTATTACGAATTTAACAAAAAACTCTATAAGCTGATAATAAAAGATATAAATCAGAACTTTCATCATGGGCTAAAATCAGCGAACAGGCAAAGTATAAGTATTAACAAAGAAGAAGCAGAGCAGTTTTACAATTTAAGCGATTTTCTTCACGCAGTGATGACCTATTATAAATCTGCTGAGTTAAATGTAAAAGACTATGTTCGGGAATATCTAAATTTATGTGTCGAACAACAAGTATTTAGGTTAGAAAGAGAAATTTATGTACCAATACAATGCTTTAATGTACAATGTAATTTATTCAATGTTATTTTTTGAAATTCCTGTAATTTTAAAGGAACAAATCTGTAATATACTACATAAAACAAACAAAATAAATCACAACAAATAATATAAAAATTTTTATTTTTTATATATATGTTTTAGATAGACAAATATTTTTCTGTACACCTTTCATTAGATTATTTAATTAAAATTATTTAGGATTATTAAATCATTGAAATAATCAAGATCTCCCTGCTGATTATTTATGTCCCAAATTTCATTAAATGGAACTGCTTCCTCATCTTCCTCAATTTCTTCTTCCACTTCTTCTTCTTCGTCTTCTAATTCAACTATCTGGAACGGTGGTATAAATTCCTCAGTTTCTGCTAAATCTTCGTCGTCCATGGTGGATGTAATTTCATTTTCTTGTATCTGACCTTGTGTATTTACATCATCTACAGTTTCTTTAAATGGAAATAATGTGGAATCAGGCAGCATTTCAGTGAGTTGTTCAACAGTCAGAATGGAAATGAATTAAATTTGAAAATAAAAATTGAGTTATATACTCATGTAGAAAAGTATAAAAGCAAATTAAACTCAATTAGATGATTAGTTTAAACCATGCTTTGGTCTATCATTTTATGTATAATAATTATTATAACATTACCTTTAACATTTTTAAAACAAAATGTCAAGAGCTCAAATAGTGACTGAAATTTATAGACAGGCAAGATGTAAATTTCTTAGAAGAAAATTCAAACAGAAAGGTCTAAATGACACGTGGCAAATCGATTTAGTTGAAATGATACCTTATGGAAAATTTAATAATGGTTATAAATATATGCTGACGGTCATTGATACTTTTTCCAAATATGCCTATGCTGAACCTGTGAAAACAAAAAATGCTGAAAATGTTTTAAATGCCTTAAAAACAATTATTATTAGAGCTAAAGTTGTACCAAAAAATATTCACTCTGATCAAGGCAAGGAATTTTTTAATTTACAATTTAAAAATTATATGAAAGAAAAATCAATCAATCATTATAACACATTTAGCGAATTAAAAGCATCAATTGTTGAACGATTTAACCGTACATTGAAAAATTCTATGTGGAAAAAATTTAGTTTAAACGGGAATTATAAATGGTTTCCTATTATACAATTATTAATAAAAGAATATAATTCAACAAACCATAGCACAACAAAACTTGCAAAGAAAAAATTACAAAGAAAAACGAAAAAAATATACTGCGGAATGTATAAATTTAAAAAAATTATAAAATTTTTGAAAAAAGTAAATATAAAACTGGAAATTTTGTAAGAATAAGTAAATATAAAGGTCATTTCGAAAAAGGTTATCAACCGAATTGGTCAACTGAAGTATTTAAGATTGATAAAATCATTAATACTTATCCTGTTACATATCAATTATCGGACTATACTGATACGCCAATTTCTGGGCGTTTTTATCAAGCTGAGATTACACCTGTAAAATACCCAGATACTTATCTTGTAGAAAAAATTCTGAAAAAGCAAGGCAATAAAGTTTTTGTTAAATGGCTAGGTTTTGATGACACACATAATACTTGGATAAATTCAACAAATATTGTTTAATATCTGTAAAATAAAACTCTAATAAACACCTGAAAATAAAACTTGAAAACATCTGAAAAATAAAATAAAATCTTAACATTTGGAAAATCAAATAAAATCTTAACATCTGAAAAATGAAAATAAAATTAAAACAGTAGAAAATTTCTTTGAAATAAAATTTTTTTTATTCTATATAAAATTAGTTTAAAACTATTACTGATTTGTGGCGAATTCAAAATCACCACGTTCTTCTTTTAAATTTAATTGGCTTTCCACATTTATGAGGAAATATTCATTTTTTTCGATTTCCTCACGGAAATCTTTATCTTCATATACCCCAACTTTTTGATGCAGTATAAATATAATATTATTTAGGGTCTCGAAGACCCATTTTTTACCGTAAACGGTGTTTAACTTTTTAATTTTATTTTTTTATAGAGCCTACTTGGCTCCATATCTTTAACTTTTAAAAATTTTTTAAAATTTAAAAAAATTTTTTTTTTTAAATTAAATAATTCCAACCAGTTTCCTTTTTCTGATGGGATTTGATGTTGCCTTACTCTGATAATCTTGTTGTTGATGTTGTTGTAGTTGCTGTAGATGTTGCTGTTGTTGCGGTTGTTGCTATTATTGCTGTTGTTGTGGTTGTTGCTGTTGTTGTTGATGATGATGCTGTTGATGCAGTTGTTGTTGTTGTTGATGAAGATGAGTAGAAGCGTCATCTTCATTTTTCGCCTTTCTCCTTTTCGCAGGAAGACGCACTGCTGTACTAGTAGTAGCAGTTGTAGCAGTTGCAGCCTATTCTGCAGTCATGAAGAAGTTTAAATATTCCTGTGCCATATCTTGCTTGTTTGAAATTAAACTGATATTTTTTGTATAAAATCCCGATGTATTTATACTAATTAAAATGTATTGAAGATAAATTTAGATTTATTTTTGTTTTTCAATTCTTTCTATTTTAAGATAGTATTAAGATGGGATTCTAGTTAAACAACTATAATTTATTAAAGCGACCTTTGATTACAATGTAATTGTTCATTTAACAGAGTGAATCTGTATTAAAAATTTAATATTATTCTGTTATTCAAGCATTTAACATCTAAAATTCATTAAATAATTTAGTTCCTTTAAATCCTCGTGATGCATTTTATGGCGGAAGAACGGGAAATACTTACACATATTATAAATGTAAACAAGGAGAAAAAAATAAATACATAGATGTATTTTCCTTATACCCATATGTTTGCAAACGAGGAAAATTTCCCATAAACCATCCTAAGATTTATGTTGGAGAAGATACTTGCTCTAAGTTAAACAGAATGACTATTGACGGTATTATTAAATGTAAAATCTTACCACCAACAAATCTATTACACCCCGTGTTACCTGTCAAACAAAATAATAAATTGATGTTCTCACTATGTAACACTTGTAGTGAACAAAAATATCAAGGAAAATACTGTGAACATACAGACGATGAAAGAGCATTAGTAGGAACTTGGGTAATTGATGAAATTAAAAAAGCAATTGAAAAAGGGAATAAACTTTTAAATATTTATGAAGTTTGGGAATACGAAACAGTAAAATATGACAATTGCAATGGTATTGATGGTTTATTCACTAAAATGATGAATAAATTTATAAAGATTAAACAAGAAGCTTCTGGGTGGCAAATAAAATGTCAAACTCAAAAAGAAAAGGAAGAATGTATTGATAGTTTTAGAAGAAATTAAATTAGAATACGATAAAGTAGTTAATAATCCTGGTTTAAGATCTTTTGCTAAGATTATTTTAAACTCATTCTGGGGAAAATTTGGGGAAAAGGAAAATAAACAACAAACCACCATTATAAATTAACCTTTTAAACTTTACGAGTTAATAACAAACCCCTCTGTAGAAGTATGTCACATATTTCCAGTAAATGAAGAAAACATAGTGGCTAGCTGGAAGTATAAAGAAGAAGCAGCAACTTCTTTATCTACTGTCAACGTAAGTATCGCTGCGTATACAACAACACAGGCTCGTCTTCAACTTTACAGTTATTTAGAGAAGCTAGATGGTAGAGTATTATATTATGACACCGATTCGGTGTTGTATATTAGTCGAGAAGGAGAATATGAACTACAAACAGGAGAATTTATAGGAGGCATGACAGATGAGTTAGAGTGTTATGGTTATAATGAGTTATATTACAGAATTTGTAAATGGTGGTCCCAAGAACTACGCCTACAAAATTTACTGTACAAAAGATAATACCGAAAAAATTGTTTGTAAAGTTAAAGGATTCTCTCTTAGTTATGAATCTTCACAAAAAATTAATTTTAATAGCATAAAGGAAGCAGTTTTAAATACATTTAATAGCACAGACACATACGTCATTTCAGAAAATATTCGTCAAAATAAAAATCACGATTTACTTACGATTCCTGAAATAAAGGAATATCAACCAAAATCGGAAAAACAAAAATTTAATGAAGATGGTAGTTTTTTACCGTATGGATATAATAGGAAAAAATCACGTGTTGATAAGTAAATCATTCAAATTTGTTTACATATTAATCTAAAATTTTTAAAATCTTAACATCTGGTTATCGTAAAAAATTGTTCAACTTAGATTTAAATAAAAATATAATAATAAAAAATCTAATAAAAGATTTATGTTTTACAAAATAGGTTATTTTATATGTTTTATAATAGGAATTTTATATGTTTACAAAATAGGTACCAAAAGCAATTAACTTCTTTTTGATTTTTATTATTTTTTATTATTTCATTTCTTACAGCATAGAATGGAACGTAATAATAACAAAACAAAGTAAAATCGAAGATTTCAGGTTATTTTCTCAATCTTCTTATAGAACAGAAAAAAGAAATCCGACACAACAGATGCACCTATAATTATATAATTTTTTTCCTTCTTTTGTTTTTATTTTTACTTTTTTACTGCATTCATAAATTTTAACATTGTTTAAAAGAGTCAAACTAGTTTTAACAATTTATTTTACACCAGGTAAACAGAAATTAGAAGAATACAAAATATTTTCTAAGTTCATATGTACTTAGAACAAAGTATAGAATATAGAGAAACAAATCATATCCTAAAATAGGTAACATATTTTTCTTATTTTTATTATACATCTTAAAGCTATAATAACAACTTTTAACAATTATTAATCTTCTTAATAAGCAAAACTACACTTTGTACTTCTTGTTTACGTTTTGTTTTTATTTTTATTATTTACATTTTGGTATTCAAAATTACCTATGAATATTTTTCTTATTAAATAATAAAAACAAGTTTTTTTCGTTTCCTTTACATCTCCTTTTACGTATGTAGGTATATTTCATTAAGCATGCGATTTTGCGCAATTTAAAAAAATAAACTTGATTTGACCTGAAAAAAATCATCTTTCTATTTGTATGATATCCTATTACAAAGTATCAATGAATTTATTGAAAAACCTAAATATCCTAAACTTGTTCAGTTCATTAACAACTAACAACCTTGCCTAACAACTTCTACGGTACCAACAACCTTCATTTCCTACTATACAACCACTTGCAACTTATAAGTTAACAACCCATGCTTATAACCTAAACCTGTTCAGTTCATTAACCTTGCCTAACAACTTCTACAGTACCAACAACCTTCATTTCCTACTATACAACCACTTGCAACTTATAAGTTAACAACCCATGCTTATAGCCTAAACCAAAACAAACAAAACAAGTTTTTGAACTACTAATCAAGAATAACCTACATTAAAACCATCAATCAAAATATAGGTCAATGGGCGTGGTCTTCGGTGCGATATGGCATGATTTTTTCCCATCCCCAAGTACAGGATTACCTACTATTGTTATTGTTATAGTTGTTGTTATTATTATTGTTATTGTTATTGTTATTGTTATTGTTATTGTTATTGTTATTGTTATTGTTATTGTTATTGTTATTGTTATTGTAATTGTTATTGTTGTTATTGTTATTGTTATTGTTATTGTTATTGTTATTGTTATTGTTATTGTAATTGTTATTGCTGTTATTGTTATTGTTATTGTTATTGTTATTGTTATTGTTATTGTTATTGTTATTGTTATTGTTATTGTTATTGTTATTGTTATTGTTATTGTTATTGTTATTGTTATTGTTATTGTTATTGTTATTGTTATTGTTATTGTTATTGTTATTGTTATTGTTATTGTTATTGTTATTGTTATTGTTATTGTTATTGTTATTGTTATTGTTATTGTTATTGTTATTGTTATTGTTATTGTTATTGTTATTGTTATTGTTATTGTTATTGTTATTGTTATTGTTATTGTTATTGTTATTGTTATTGTTATTGTTATTGTTATTGTTATTGTTATTGTTATTGTTATTGTTATTGTTATTGTTATTGTTATTGTTATTGTTATTGTTATTGTTATTGTTATTGTTATTGTTATTGTTATTGTTATTGTTATTGTTATTGTTATTGTTATTGTTATTGTTATTGTTATTGTTATTGTTATTGTTATTGTTATTGTTATTGTTATTGTTATTGTTATTGTTATTGTTATTGTTATTGTTATTGTTATTGTTATTGTTATTGTTATTGTTATTGTTATTGTTATTGTTATTGTTATTGTTATTGTTATTGTTATTGTTATTGTTATTGTTATTGTTATTGTTATTGTTATTGTTATTGTTATTGTTATTGTTATTGTTATTGTTATTGTTATTGTTATTGTTATTGTTATTGTTATTGTTATTGTTATTGTTATTGTTATTGTTATTGTTATTGTTATTGTTATTGTTATTGTTATTGTTATTGTTATTGTTATTGTTATTGTTATTGTTATTGTTATTGTTATTGTTATTGTTATTGTTATTGTTATTGTTATTGTTATTGTTATTGTTATTGTTATTGTTATTGTTATTGTTATTGTTATTGTTATTGTTATTGTTATTGTTATTGTTATTGTTATTGTTATTGTTATTGTTATTGTTATTGTTATTGTTATTGTTATTGTTATTGTTATTGTTATTGTTATTGTTATTGTTATTGTTATTGTTATTGTTATTGTTATTGTTATTGTTATTGTTATTGTTATTGTTATTGTTATTGTTATTGTTATTGTTATTGTTATTGTTATTGTTATTGTTATTGTTATTGTTATTGTTATTGTTATTGTTATTGTTATTGTTATTGTTATTGTTATTGTTATTGTTATTGTTATTGTTATTGTTATTGTTATTGTTATTGTTATTGTTATTGTTATTGTTATTGTTATTGTTATTGTTATTGTTATTGTTATTGTTATTGTTATTGTTATTGTTATTGTTATTGTTATTGTTATTGTTATTGTTATTGTTATTGTTATTGTTATTGTTATTGTTATTGTTATTGTTATTGTTATTGTTATTGTTATTGTTATTGTTATTGTTATTGTTATTGTTATTGTTATTGTTATTGTTATTGTTATTGTTATTGTTATTGTTATTGTTATTGTTATTGTTATTGTTACTGTTATTGTTATTGTTATTGTTACTGTTATTGTTATTGTTATTGTTATTGTTATTGTTACTGTTATTGTTATTGTTATTGTTATTGTTACTGTTATTGTTATTGTTATTGTTATTGTTATTGTTATTGTTATTGTTATTGTTATTGTTATTGTTATTGTTATTGTTATTGTTATTGTTATTGTTATTGTTATTGTTATTGTTATTGTTATTGTTATTGTTATTGTTATTGTTATTGTTATTGTTATTGTTATTGTTATTGTTATTGTTATTGTTATTGTTATTGTTATTGTTATTGTTATTGTTATTGTTATTGTTATTGTTATTGTTATTGTTATTGTTATTGTTATTGTTATTGTTATTGTTATTGTTATTGTTATTGTTATTGTTATTGTTATTGTTATTGTTATTGTTATTGTTATTGTTATTGTTATTGTTATTGTTATTGTTATTGTTATTGTTATTGTTATTGTTATTGTTATTGTTATTGTTATTGTTATTGTTATTGTTATTGTTATTGTTATTGTTATTGTTATTGTTATTGTTATTGTTATTGTTATTGTTATTGTTATTGTTATTGTTATTGTTATTGTTATTGTTATTGTTATTGTTATTGTTATTGTTATTGTTATTGTTATTGTTATTGTTATTGTTATTGTTATTGTTATTGTTATTGTTATTGTTATTGTTATTGTTATTGTTATTGTTATTGTTATTGTTATTGTTATTGTTATTGTTATTGTTATTGTTATTGTTATTGTTATTGTTATTGTTATTGTTATTGTTATTGTTATTGTTATTGTTATTGTTATTGTTATTGTTATTGTTATTGTTATTGTTATTGTTATTGTTATTGTTATTGTTATTGTTATTGTTATTGTTATTGTTATTGTTATTGTTATTGTTATTGTTATTGTTATTGTTATTGTTATTGTTATTGTTATTGTTATTGTTATTGTTATTGTTATTGTTATTGTTATTGTTATTGTTATTGTTATTGTTATTGTTATTGTTATTGTTATTGTTATTGTTATTGTTATTGTTATTGTTATTGTTATTGTTATTGTTATTGTTATTGTTATTGTTATTGTTATTGTTATTGTTATTGTTATTGTTATTGTTATTGTTATTGTTATTGTTATTGTTATTGTTATTGTTATTGTTATTGTTATTGTTATTGTTATTGTTATTGTTATTGTTATTGTTATTGTTATTGTTATTGTTATTGTTATTGTTATTGTTATTGTTATTGTTATTGTTATTGTTATTGTTATTGTTATTGTTATTGTTATTGTTATTGTTATTGTTATTGTTATTGTTATTGTTATTGTTATTGTTATTGTTATTGTTATTGTTATTGTTATTGTTATTGTTATTGTTATTGTTATTGTTATTGTTATTGTTATTGTTATTGTTATTGTTATTGTTATTGTTATTGTTATTGTTATTGTTATTGTTATTGTTATTGTTATTGTTATTGTTATTGTTATTGTTATTGTTATTGTTATTGTTATTGTTATTGTTATTGTTATTGTTATTGTTATTGTTATTGTTATTGTTATTGTTATTGTTATTGTTATTGTTATTGTTATTGTTATTGTTATTGTTATTGTTATTGTTATTGTTATTGTTATTGTTATTGTTATTGTTATTGTTATTGTTATTGTTATTGTTATTGTTATTGTTATTGTTATTGTTATTGTTATTGTTATTGTTATTGTTATTGTTATTGTTATTGTTATTGTTATTGTTATTGTTATTGTTATTGTTATTGTTATTGTTATTGTTATTGTTATTGTTATTGTTATTGTTATTGTTATTGTTATTGTTATTGTTATTGTTATTGTTATTGTTATTGTTATTGTTATTGTTATTGTTATTGTTATTGTTATTGTTATTGTTATTGTTATTGTTATTGTTATTGTTATTGTTATTGTTATTGTTATTGTTATTGTTATTGTTATTGTTATTGTTATTGTTATTGTTATTGTTATTGTTATTGTTATTGTTATTGTTATTGTTATTGTTATTGTTATTGTTATTGTTATTGTTATTGTTATTGTTATTGTTATTGTTATTGTTATTGTTATTGTTATTGTTATTGTTATTGTTATTGTTATTGTTATTGTTATTGTTATTGTTATTGTTATTGTTATTGTTATTGTTATTGTTATTGTTATTGTTATTGTTATTGTTATTGTTATTGTTATTGTTATTGTTATTGTTATTGTTATTGTTATTGTTATTGTTATTGTTATTGTTATTGTTATTGTTATTGTTATTGTTATTGTTATTGTTATTGTTATTGTTATTGTTATTGTTATTGTTATTGTTATTGTTATTGTTATTGTTATTGTTATTGTTATTGTTATTGTTATTGTTATTGTTATTGTTATTGTTATTGTTATTGTTATTGTTATTGTTATTGTTATTGTTATTGTTATTGTTATTGTTATTGTTATTGTTATTGTTATTGTTATTGTTATTGTTATTGTTATTGTTATTGTTATTGTTATTGTTATTGTTATTGTTATTGTTATTGTTATTGTTATTGTTATTGTTATTGTTATTGTTATTGTTATTGTTATTGTTATTGTTATTGTTATTGTTATTGTTATTGTTATTGTTATTGTTATTGTTATTGTTATTGTTATTGTTATTGTTATTGTTATTGTTATTGTTATTGTTATTGTTATTGTTATTGTTATTGTTATTGTTATTGTTATTGTTATTGTTATTGTTATTGTTATTGTTATTGTTATTGTTATTGTTATTGTTATTGTTATTGTTATTGTTATTGTTATTGTTATTGTTATTGTTATTGTTATTGTTATTGTTATTGTTATTGTTATTGTTATTGTTATTGTTATTGTTATTGTTATTGTTATTGTTATTGTTATTGTTATTGTTATTGTTATTGTTATTGTTATTGTTATTGTTATTGTTATTGTTATTGTTATTGTTATTGTTATTGTTATTGTTATTGTTATTGTTATTGTTATTGTTATTGTTATTGTTATTGTTATTGTTATTGTTATTGTTATTGTTATTGTTATTGTTATTGTTATTGTTATTGTTATTGTTATTGTTATTGTTATTGTTATTGTTATTGTTATTGTTATTGTTATTGTTATTGTTATTGTTATTGTTATTGTTATTGTTATTGTTATTGTTATTGTTATTGTTATTGTTATTGTTATTGTTATTGTTATTGTTATTGTTATTGTTATTGTTATTGTTATTGTTATTGTTATTGTTATTGTTATTGTTATTGTTATTGTTATTGTTATTGTTATTGTTATTGTTATTGTTATTGTTATTGTTATTGTTATTGTTATTGTTATTGTTATTGTTATTGTTATTGTTATTGTTATTGTTATTGTTATTGTTATTGTTATTGTTATTGTTATTGTTATTGTTATTGTTATTGTTATTGTTATTGTTATTGTTATTGTTATTGTTATTGTTATTGTTATTGTTATTGTTATTGTTATTGTTATTGTTATTGTTATTGTTATTGTTATTGTTATTGTTATTGTTATTGTTATTGTTATTGTTATTGTTATTGTTATTGTTATTGTTATTGTTATTGTTATTGTTATTGTTATTGTTATTGTTATTGTTATTGTTATTGTTATTGTTATTGTTATTGTTATTGTTATTGTTATTGTTATTGTTATTGTTATTGTTATTGTTATTGTTATTGTTATTGTTATTGTTATTGTTATTGTTATTGTTATTGTTATTGTTATTGTTATTGTTATTGTTATTGTTATTGTTATTGTTATTGTTATTGTTATTGTTATTGTTATTGTTATTGTTATTGTTATTGTTATTGTTATTGTTATTGTTATTGTTATTGTTATTGTTATTGTTATTGTTATTGTTATTGTTATTGTTATTGTTATTGTTATTGTTATTGTTATTGTTATTGTTATTGTTATTGTTATTGTTATTGTTATTGTTATTGTTATTGTTATTGTTATTGTTATTGTTATTGTTATTGTTATTGTTATTGTTATTGTTATTGTTATTGTTATTGTTATTGTTATTGTTATTGTTATTGTTATTGTTATTGTTATTGTTATTGTTATTGTTATTGTTATTGTTATTGTTATTGTAATTGTTATTGTATTGTTATTTTTATTGTTATTGTTAGTATCAGTCCTTGAGGGTTCCATATCGGTCCTTGAGGGTTCGATATCGGTCCTTGAGGGTTTGGTATCGGTCCTTGAAGATCCGGTATTGGTCCTTGAGAGTCCGGTATTGGTCCTTGACAGTCCGGTATCGGTCCCTGACGGTCCGGTATCGGTCCTTAAGGGTCCGGTATCGGTCCTTGAGGATGCGGTATCGGTCTTTGCTACTGCCAAAAAAATTTTGTTATACATATTCTTGTATATTTAGTTCAGCTCCATTGTTATATGACATCACTGCTTGCATAAAGTCTAGCATAAGGCAAAAACGAGTGTGCTTTAGTGCACTCTGCATGATTAAATGTTAGCGAAAATCCTTTTGAATTTAATTTCGGTTCACTGTTATTAAAATCGTGATAAAATGTACACAACTCCAAATAATTCATTTCGCTTATGACTTTGTTTTGTCGTTGGAAAATTATTGACGCAGCAAAATTTTCAATATTAAATCGAATTTGAATTTTTATGGTTTGTTTTTTATCCAAAAAGTAAATATAGCTTAATAAAAGGTTCTGCGCTGGCTCACGTTTTTGTGTTTCAAATACTTCTGAATTTGTTGATTGCTCCATCTTTTTTGTTTTAACTGATGAATTTTATTTTAGAATTTTGTATTTATAGTTTTTCTCCCACATTTTTAAAAATTTTTCGAAATATTCTTTGTATTTTTTTATCCATTTTAAGTGGGGGTGGTGTGTCGAATAAATTAAGAAAATATTTTATTCTTTGCATCCATAGATATACACAGCAATAATGTCCGCAAACAGATGTTAAATTACTTTGTAAACGCTTATTGTTGGAAACAAAATATTTCGATTGATTTTGTAGAAATTTTATAATCTCATCGTGAAATGGCGGATTTCCAAATGAATTAAAATATTCTGCACATCCTTAAACTAGAACAAATATTGCTAACCAATGTGTTCCCTTTTAGACAGAAAAATTTACATCAATATACGGAAGTCATTTTGCTCTTTGTTCTTGGGCTTACGACAACTTGTCATCTGGAGCAGGTACATGTAACTGTTGCTGTATACAAAATTATAAAATAGAATTGAAAAATCTGATTAAATGGTACAAGCATAATGTAAAGGGCACATATAGTATCGGAAATACATAGACCAGCCAGACGAAACTTTCGTCGAAGAAGATTTATTCAAAAAGTTTAAACGATACATGGTAAATCGATTTAGTAGTAATGATTCCGTATGCAAGATATAACAAAGGAAATAGATATTTATTAACTATAATAGACACTTTTTCGAAGTATGCTTATTCTGAGCCAAATAAAACTTAAAATCATTAAAAAAAAAAAAAACTTCACTAAACTTTTCACTAAAAAAAAAATCATTATCAGACATATTCTGAAATGAAAGCATCCATAGTAGAAAGCTTTAACCGAACTTTAAAAAATTCAATGTAGAAACAGTTTAGTTTTCAGGGTAATTATAAACGGATATCTATTATACCCTCACTTATTGAGAAATACAACTCAACATATCATCACACAATTAAACTTCAACCAAAAAAAGTTACAAAGAAAAACGAAAAATTAATATTACAAACTGTCTACAGTAAGTTAAAAGTGTTTTTTAAAGAAAAATATAAAGTTGGAGATTATGTTCG
Organism: Poecilobothrus nobilitatus; assembly: GCA_947095535.1. Classification (NCBI taxonomy): domain Eukaryota; kingdom Metazoa; phylum Arthropoda; class Insecta; order Diptera; family Dolichopodidae; genus Poecilobothrus; species Poecilobothrus nobilitatus. The sequence continues at coordinate 154,566,689 of OX352772.1, read as the reverse complement.
TATAAACAAATTTAAAGGTATTTTTGCAAAAGCTTATCAACCCAACTGGTCAACAGAAATGTTTACAATTGCAAAAATTAAAAGAACTGATCCAATAACGTACAATTTACTTGATTACACAAATAATCCAATAACCGGTTCTTTTTAACTAACATCAAAAGCTTTTTAATAGAATTTTTCCAAGCTTCATTACATTTATATATTGCACATATAAATAATTACAATAATACTAATTTCACGGTAAACCACTTAATGCACATTACTGTAAATAAATTCACATATTACTTTAACATTCTGATAACGTCACTTCCTGTGGTCAACCATACCCATACTTTAATACTACATGGTCATGACTCATGACGTCACTTCCTGGAGCATATATGCATAGCTATACTACTTTTCTAATATCTCATTAATAAATCTAATTGGTTTTTTAATTTGAAATTCAATAAAATCATTAATTTCTAAAAAAATTTCATTTAACATTGTAGAAAATTGGTGATGAACTATGTCTAAACTATCTTGTACTTGTTCTTCTAATATTTTCTTCTGTTAATGTAAGTTCACTAGTCAAATTGATAAACATTTCTCCTATGTAGCTTTTAATGTGTTCTTTGTGAAAAAAGATTTGGTTATTCACAAATGTTTGTGTTGCAGCATCACTTCCGTTAACTGGATCTTGAACATTTGATAAAATTTTGTTATCTAAATCATAATTTCCTTCAGAAGTTAGTTTGAAACCTATGCCTGGAGGACGTTAAGTATGCAGTTTTCTAGAAGAAGCTGTACTACGTCCAAACTTATCAAGTGGCATTTTACTTTTTACTGATTGCTAATGTAAAATACTATTGAATTATATTTGCTTCCCTCAATTCTTCAATTATAGATACAATTTCATTATGATGATTATTATTACCAGCTGATTGTGATGCAATTAGAAGTCTTAATCTATCAACTAACTCATTAGCATCATCCCAATAACCATATTAATTTGATTCATGTGTATAATTTAATGGGGTTTCTGGTGCTAAAGATTTATGAAAAAACTGTCAACAAAACAATCAAAATATTTTTATTAATTTCATCTATTTCAAAATTAGCATTGCCAAGTTTTCACACATTTAATGATTGATCAAAATAAGGTCCATATGTGTTATCGAATTCTGACTGGTTTAGAAACAAAAATTGTGAAATTGATGATGATTCATCATTATCAAATTTTATAGTATTTAGTGTTTTTTTTTTCTTTACTTCATTTATTCAATATTAATTTTGTTATGTATTTAAAATTTAATATGTATTACAAAATATAATTAACTTATATCTACATTTTATGTTAATTCGAAAAAGATAAAAGATAAACAAATATAAAAAAGTTTTTAAATTAGATATATAGTTACATTATTTTATATATATTTATTTAATTAGATTTGTTCAGACCTTAGCCTAAGCTGTGTGGTCGTATAGGTTAATATTATTGTTAAGCAGTTTTAAGTGTTTAATTTAAAAAAATAGGTATTATAATTAATATGTAGAAATAATTAAAAAATTTAATAAAATTTAATAATTTAAAAAAGTATGTAAAGTAAATAATACAAACAATATACTATATTAATAATCATAATAATTGAGCACTCCGCCATTTTTGTTGTTTAATTGCGGGGTAAAAGAAAGTTTTTTATTCTTTTTTTAAATAAACTATATAAATGTATATTTGTAAAATCATCAGTTAAACTGTTGAAAGCACTTAAACTAGTATATACATAGTTCATTTTTTGTTTGTCTATTTTAAACAACGAGAGATAGAAATTTGCCCTATTTCTAGTATTGTAGCTATGTATATCAATGTTCCGATTAACTAAAAAATTATGTTCGATTAAATTGTTAATTATTTTATAGGCTAAAAAGTATAACACTCTTTTACATATAATTTCAAGACTTAAGTATTGTGACGAATATATTAAAATAGAGGGATGTCTAATAGGATAAAAATGTATTTTTTTATTGCCCTTTTATGTATGACATCAAGTCTTTTTATATATGTTTGTGACGCATTGCTCCAAAGTGGGTTTAAATACATTAAATTTGATAATATATAGGATGAATATATAACATACAATGTTTTCCTATCAAAGTATTTCCTTAATCTTCTTAATATAAACACGTAAGGTATAATTTTCTTAATAATATAATCTATATGATCCTGCCATTTAAGCTTACTATCTATTATTAGTTCTAAATAATTAAAGCTTTTCACAACCACTGATGGGGTTGTTTCTCAAATTGATACTAGTAATATTGAAGGTTTTGTTCTCAAAGTGTAGTACTTTGGTCTTCTTTATATTTAAAGACATCTTATTTTTAAGAAGCCACTCCTCAATAATACCCAAATCATGTATAATTGAATCTCTTAAATCTAGCTCACTATCTGTAGAATATTTAACAACCGCATCATCTACGAAAAGCTGTAAAGCTCCTTTTAGTCCTAATCTAGCTATGTCATCGACATAAACTTTGAACAAATCAAGACCGAGAATTGACCCCTGGGATACTCTTTTTTTTATATATTGTACATTACTGTAAGTGTTGTTACAGCGTGTCTATTGTTTTCTGTTGTGTAAATACGACTTAGAAAGATTTAATTGAATTTCGCTAAGTTGCAATTAGGACAACATAAAAAGAAGAATACTATGATCAACACAATCAAAGGCTTTCTGCAAGTCTATGAATAATCAAGCAGTATATTTTTTTATTACCCATGCTCTTTGATATGTAATTCATTAGGGCTAAACAAGCAGCCATCGTGTTGGAGTTTTCTTCAAACCCATACTACTCTTTATGTAATATACCATTTGAGTTCAAGAAATACGTGAACCTTTTTTTAAAAATTTTTTCAAATATTTTTGAAATTGAATTCAGAACTGAAATTGGGCGATAATTGGATGGATGTGTTTTATCACCGGCTTTATGTATCGAAGTAATAATGGCCTGTTTGAGTGAGTCAAAGAACGAACCAGATTCGAAAGATAAGTTGATGAACTTAACTAGTATTGGACTTATCTGGTTTAAAAACTTTTTCAGTACTTTAGATGAAATATTATCATGGCCAGTTGCAGATTCCAACTTTAATGAATTAATTAAATAATTTTATCCCATAATTTTTGGGATCGCTAGATATTATCTTATCACAAAAATCATGCTCAGCCTGTTTTATTTGCCTTTTAACTATATTTTTGTATTTTTCATAATTTTCCATAATTTTTCATATTTTTGTATTTCTCATTAACTCTCATGTCATTGTGATATTTTTTTTGTAATTAAAAAAAGAGTCGCGAATATTCATGTTACAAATGATTTCATTATTCATCCACTCATATTTCTTCTTGGTGTTTTTTGGAAGGATGATCTCAGTGTAATTTTGGATTTTTTCAGAAAACCATTGAATAAATTAATTCAAGGTATTAAAATGAACTAGATTTTGCCAGAAGGTGTCAGTGGAAAGCTTTTCATAATTTAATATTTTTTTTTTTAAATTAATTTCTTCCCTAACAATACTAAGATCAGTACTAATAAAAAGCAACTGATGGCCCGACAAAAGTGAGTTAGCAACGTGAAGATTATAATTGTATTCAATTAAATCTGTACAGAAATGGTCTATTATAGTTCAAGAAGTAGTGCCTATTCTTGTTGCATATTTATCATTTATGTCGTTGTAGACCACGAAACCATTGCAGAGTAGTGCATCACTGTTATTCTTGTCTAATAAGTTAATATTGTAATCTCCTAGGATTAAAGATTTCTTATATTTGCATGTTATTTCATCCATTCTATCAATAAAATCTTTTGAATTTGTCTGATGTGCTCTATAGAAACACATTATATGAAGATTTGGTTTTAGCAATTTTACTCCAAGGATATTTGAATTAAAGATTAGAAGCCAGATTTCGGTTAATACAATTACATGAATCTCACAGTGTGAAGAATTAATCAATACCTCAAAATTACTTAATTTATTTTGAAGGCTTTGAATATTTAAATAAATTATATTAAAGTTATTTTTATATTTGACCATAATATTCCTATCTAACTCTGTAAAATAATTAACTTTTATGTTTTCACTAAGATCGAACAACATTTTTGTAATTAGAAGCAATAAAAGTATTACGGAATAGCAATATTAAACAAGAGATAGCTTTTTACATGCAGCTACAATTTCTAACGATAAGATTTCTATAAATGATAAATACAGTAACTAAAAGAACGTGGTTTAAAACAGTACAATATTTATACTCGTGTAGTATAAATTTATGTTCAAGAGTATTTTCGAAACGCGTATTAATTTTAATTGTAAAATTTATGAACAAAAATGTTTTAATATCATAAAATATAATTTTAATATAATAATTAAATAAAAAAAGAATAAATGTAAATGGATATAAATGGTGTAAATAAATTTTTTTTTTTTTTTCATTATATACATAAGTGAATTGATATGAATGAGAATTCAACTCATTCAAAAACCAGCAATATTTAGTATGTGCAGGCATAGACACATATTTTTTCATGCACATACATCCATGAACAAATAGACATATTACACATATATAATGTTCTCAAAATAATAATGAAAAAAATTATAAGTCGAGTTGGTTTAAAAAATGTATATAAATGTATACAAAATGTATATAAAAAATGTGTAAAAAATGAATAAAATATGTAAGTGGATATAAATAAATACAATGATTTTAAATATTCTTAAAAATGGTACAATCCTCCAATTATTATAAAACAAAAGCAACCATTTACAATAATTTAAAAATTCAAAAATTAAATAATTACTAATATAAAATTATTATATAAATAGGTGTATATGATTGCATGGTGTTTTAAAATTAGTGAAAAAATTTATGTATTTTATGTAAAAAATATTATTAGCTATATGTTTGTAAGAAGTATATATATAGATAGGTAAATTGAAAAAAACCAAACGTAGTAAGTAATATATGTTAAAATAGTATATATAAAAAAAAATTAATTAAATAAAAATCTTTAATATATATATAAAAAAAATTGTATATAGGGATATTATATGATTTTTGTTCTTATATTTTTACAACACACTAGGTTATGTACAAACAAACATGTATGTAAATCTGTATAGAAGTATTTATGTTTGGATGCATAAATTACTATATAAATAGAAAGTAACTACACTTTATTTTAGAACAAATAAATATTTTTTTTTACCTGAAAATAAAAAAAGTAACATTGCAGAAAGCTTTTTCAAATTTTTAAATTTGATTCCTTTAATATACTAAACAAACACTAAAATAAATATACGTAAGTTAAAAAAAAAAATATGTAAAAGAAAATATAATATGAAAAACATAAAATGCCTAACCAAGAATTTTTAAAAATTCATGCAGATACCATTCCAGAATTTAATGGTAATGTCAATGAACTTAAAATTTTTATTGATAGTGTAGACAACATTGTTTCACAATTTTATGATAATACAGACCCAAATAAATTTGAGAACACATTAATATTTAGAACAGTAATTAGTAAACTAAAATGTGCAGCACGCGAAGTTGTCAATATAAGTGGAGCGGATTCTATTAATTCAATTAGAAGAGAATTGATTGAAAATTTTTCTGATCCGAGAAATGAAGCATCTCTATGTTTTGATTTAAACAATCTCAGACAAAAATAAGAAGACAACCCTTTTCAATTTTATGATAGAGTACGTCAGATTTTAAATACGATTTTAAATTTTTTATCCCTTAACGAGGAAAGTGCAAATAATAAAATATTCAAACAATATATGTCTGGCTCTCCAGGTTTTCATAGCAGGCCTTCGTAACCCTTATGGATTTATACTCTGAATTAAAGAGCCCAAATCCTTAGTAGAAGCACTAAACAAAACAAAGCACAAAACATAATTTATCTTCAAAAGCCACAATACAATATAACACATACTAGATCTTATAGGAATTCAAACCATAACTTAAGTTACACTCAACCAAATTTTTCAAATAAATAATTCAATAATAATAAATTTCACAACCAAAATCCGTCTTTTCAAACGAATACAGAAACTCTTAATCCATTCACTAATCCTATTTCCGAAAATCCGAATGCAAAGTTTAGAAATTCACAAAGTAATTTTACCCAAAAATTGCAAAAACCATTCAATAATTTTGTAATTTATTTAAAATCAACAAATTTTAAAACCATTCAATAATAAAAATTCCAAAATCAAATACTGCATTTTCCTCTGTTCTCAATTCTTATGTTCGAAATTCATTATTAAATACATCCCAATCGATTCGTAACAAAACAATACAAAAAAACCAAAACAGAAATATACCAATAAATTCTACTGTAAGCTCAAGACCTCGTAGCTCTAATATGAACTGACAAAAAATCATAACACGGAGTGTAATTGTCAATATGGGGCGAAAGGAAATCCTCATATAATTAACGAAAATAAGACAAATTTTGAATATGATGATCCTTTAATAAATGAAGATAACCAAAATTTTTTTCGTACCGGCAGGAGTTGAAATACATAATTATTCTATGCAAGGTATAAATTTCACTCTTATTCACCCATTAAAAACTATCCCAGTAAAACATGATTTTGAACCTTACAATATGGATATCCAAAAGTCCAATAGTAAATTGAAATTGTCTTTGGAACAGATAATTAAAACCAATCACATAAATGAAGAAGAAAAAGCACAAATAATCCCTCTCTGTAATGAATATAGTGACATATTTTATGATGAAAATGAACCTTTATCTTTCTCAAATGAAGTTAAACACATAATTGTGACAGCATACGATATACCTGTGTATCGCAAAAGTTACCGATATCCGTTCGTCTACAAAGAGGAAGTTCAAAAACAAATACAAAAAATGCTTTCACAAAATATCATTAGACCTAGCAATTCGCCATGGTGGTCTTCAATTTGCGTCGTAACAAAAAAAGCCGATGCATCGGGCAAAGTCAAGTGGCGAATTGTGATAGATTATCGGAAGGTAAATGACAAAACGGTCGATGACCGTTACCCCATACCCAATATAAATGATGTGTTAGATAAGCTAGGATGATGTAATTATTTTTCGACATTAGATCTGGCCAATGGCTTTCACCAAATTCAAATGCATTCTGATCATGTTCCCAAGACCGCTTTCAATGTGGAAAACGGCCATTATGAATTTTTAAGAAAGCCATTTGAGTTGAAAAATTCGCCAGCAACCTTTCAAAAGACAATATTTTAAAAAGTCTTAATAATGAAATTTGCCTCGTCTATGTAGAGGATATTATTGTATTTTCCACATCTGTACAGGAGCATGTACAAATTTAAGAAAAGTTTTTAAGAGACTTCGAAAAGAAAATCTAAAAATTCAGATCGCAAAAGCAATGTTTCTAGAGAAAGAAACAAGTTATTTGGGCCACCTCATAACACCATATGGTATTAAACCAAACCCAGATAAAGTAAAATGAGATTAAAAGTTTTTTAGGTCTTGTAGGGTATTATAGACAATTTATTCCTAATATGGCACAACTAACAAAACCAATGACAAATTGCCTAAAAAAAGGGAATAGAATCTCTCTGAATAGTGAATATATTCAGTGCTTCGAAAAGTGTAAGCAACTGCTGGTGAATGAGCCAGTTTTGCAATACCCAGATTTTTCTCGACTGTTTAATTTGGCAACTGATGCGAATCAAGTTGCAATCGGTGCTGTCTTGTCGCAACGACCTCCTGGTCAAGATAAACCGGTTGCCTTTGCTTCTAGAATCTTAAACAATTCAGAACAGAAGTATAGCACGATTGAACGCGAACTTCTGGCTATCGTATGGGCGACGAAATATTTCCGCCCATATCTGTTTGGAAGGATATTTTCTATATTCACCGATCATAAGCCCCTTAATTGGCTTTTTTCAGTTAAAGATCCAAACGCCAAACTTACAAGATAAGACTCAAATTGCAGGAGTTTGAATACGAAGTTATGTATAAAAAAAGTTTAATGAACTCAAAAGCGGACGCATTATCAAGAATAAAGATTAAAGACTTTAATATTCGAATGTGGTTCAAAAATCAAAAAAATATTTAAATAAATATGAGGAAAAAGAACAGCTTGATAGATTATCTATTCAAGTAAATTTATCAGAAAACCCGAATATCGATGGAATTCCAGGAAGTAATTCATGTAACAATGACACAATTCATACAAGTAAAGAAAATCCAATTTGCGAAACCCCAATGTCCGAAATGCCCATTAATTATTTTAAAAATCAAATAAATTTGAAAATCGTCCTCCATGTTTCCAACGCACCAAAAATAATTCGATTTTTTAAAGATTAAATTAGAACTATTATTCAAGTAGCACAAAGTAATTTTGAAACAATATTATTAATATTTTTAAAGAGCTTATTTCAACAAAATAAACCTTACAAAAAAAACAAAACCAAAAATCTCACTTAGACAAAAAAGAACTAATTCCAAAATTTTGCAATGTTATAATAAATACTTTTGAAAAACTGGGTTTTAAGTTATTACTATGTTCTCAAATTTTAGAAGATATTAAAGTAGAAAGTGCGCAAAACAATACCATAAAATCATATTACAAATCATCGAGGTATCATCGAAATTGTTTCCCAAATAAAAGAATATTTCTACTGGCCTAATTTACCCCAAAATATTTCTGACTTCATAAGCTATGCCAGATAATGAAGTATGACCGAAATCCTACTCAACAAGTTTTTAGTCTCACACCAACTCCAACTTCCATTTGAAGTTATTCATGCTGATACATTTACAATTAAAAAACAAAAGTTTTTAACAATAATTGACAAGTTTTCTAAGTACGGCCAGACTTATCCAATTGATAGTTTAACGGCAATACATGTCATGGAATCGTTTATGATTTTTATTTCTCACCATGGTATTCTTGTTTTGGAAATGGTTCAGAACTAAAAAATACACTGATTAACGATTTAACTTCTTTGCATAAAATTCAGATACATTATACAACACCCTTTAATCTAAATTCAAATAGTATTGTTGAACGATTTCACTCTACTATTATTGAACATTTACGAATTCTAACCGAATAAAAAAAAATAATTAAATATAATCAATCAAATGTTGTATGCGATTTTAGCGTACAATAACTCTATTCATTCTTCTATTAAACTCAAACCTACTAATGTTTTATATGTACACTTAGACCTTAACAATACATTTGATATTGATATAGAAAGGTTATTGTACTCTAATTACGTAAATGATCACAAAAGAAAAACTATTGAGCTATATAAAAGTCTTAAAGAAAAAATGTGTTGGGAAAAGCAAAATATTATCAGCAAAAAAAATAAAAACAGACATGCACCACTACTTTACAAAAAAAATAATAAAATTTATCATAAAACAAAAGCCAGAAACAAAGTTAGTCCACATTTTAAATCATTTATATTAAGTGAAGATAAAAATGCTAAAATTAAAACTGCGCAAAATATATTAATTTAGCATTTATCTCCAAAACTATAATTATTGTAAACTGAAATATTAGAATATTTAAAATTGTAAAATTAAATCATTTACCACATGTCTAAAAAAGAAATGATCAGTCGGAAATAGACAGTCAAATAAGGAAGAATTAGTTTTGTACATTCCTATAAATTGTTCTTAACAAAAAATATATAACACTAAAGTGGTTTAATTTATAAATTGTAATATTCTTGTGTATTATAAACTTAAATTATTGAATTTTAATAAAATAATTAAAATAAAGTTTTGTACATACATACATACATATATGTTCTGGGAAATATATATGGAAACTTGAATCTATAAACATAAGAACGAAATATCTCTTATTACATATGTTATCACACTTAAAACTACTATTATTAATTAAGTGAAAACAAATGAATTATATTTATATTTAAAAATTAAAAGCCGATTTGTGTGTATAATTTTATTAATAAATTATGGCTGACAAAAATGAAAAAAGTTCCTCTCGTAAGTATGACTTGTATGACCTACTTTTTTTAATTCTTCATTTTTCTATTCATTATATCAAATTCTACTTAAATTTTTTCTGTGATTTTCTGTAAATTAATATCTACTTTGTTCGATAAAAATGTTTTTGTTTTCCTCCACGCAATTATTTATACATTCAATCTTTTCTAACAAACTCTTTTTAAAGTTTATACATAACATACATAAATAAAAAATCTGCTTACTTTCGTTGATGTAATTCAAATCCATTTCCTTCACTCCTACACATTTAATATGATAATAATTATCACACAATCCACCTAACTTTCTTCTCATTTCCACTTAACTTTCTTCTCATTTCTACTATCAAGTAATTTACATTCCGCTATGCAACTTATTTTCGCTCATTTCAATTAATGTATTTGTAATTAAAATAAAAAAAATGTTCAATCCGTTTTTATTTATTATAATTAAGTATTTGTAGTTAATCTTTTTATATTTAATTTTTCTCTTAAATTTTAATGTGAACTATATTATATTGTTATATATATGTATATAATATTAAATTTTTCTATCACATGTAATTAAGAACTATCTTTTTAATTCAAATAATTTTTAATTCATTATTTTTTAATTTTCAATTCAAATAATTTTTAAGATTATTTACTCTTTTGTTTTTATAAATTCAATTGTCACTATCTTTAATTATAACTACTTATAATTGACACTATTTCTCTCCTTTATGTTTTAATATTTTTAGTATTTTTCATATTTGAACATTTGTATTTGTATAATATACATTTATACACTATTTCAAAATTTATGCACTTTTAATATTTTCTTTATCATCATTTTAATATTTCTGCGTTTTCAAAAATTTATGTACTTTTACATATTTAATATTTTTAAAATTTTTATTTAAAATATTTTTAATATTTTCTAATATTTTTTATTTATTTAAAATTTACTTTCCTCCTCTTGTTTATACAACCATTCGTTTTTGAGATCATAACATCAAAATAAATTACCAATTGATTACCAATTGAAGCACATTTACCTGACTATAATTATTGTGAATCGGGAACAAAATTAAAAACACGATTAGCTAGCGATGATAAGGGAATCAATGGTTTAAATGAAGCTTGTCGAGAACATAATATAGCATATTTTCAAAATACTGAACAAAAGCAGCGTCATATAGCTGATAACATATTAGTAGAAAAGGCATGGCAAAGAGTTAAAGCTAAAGACTCAAGTTTTCGTGAACGGTTAAATACATATTTAGTAATAACTAAAAAAACACAATGAAAGATAAAGTTTTCAAATACAATGAAAGATAAAGTTAAAATCGTTATGTCTCTAAAAAAGAAAACAAACAAGTCAAAGAAAAAAACCTTTGAAAAATGTTATAAAGGAAGCTAAAGCAGCTTTCAAAAACTAAACCTTGGAAACATGAATGTGGAATTATAAATTTGGATAATTTAATTCGAAATGAAACTCATTGGGTAGCATATTATAAGAATTTAAATGGTATTAAATATTTTGATAGTTTTGGAAATTTACAACCACCAATTGAGTTGTAGTAAAATATTTTGGTGATAATCTTTCATATAATTATAATATATATCAGAAATTTAACACGTATAATTGTGGACATTTATATTTCACTTTCTCATCTAGTTCTAGTTATTTTAAATACAATATTGGAAAAATTTAGAAAATAACAAGTAAATGTAACAGTAAGTCGATGCAACCAACTTATTAATACCCTACACCTAAATAATTCGAATAAAATTAAAAATCCATAAGTTTTTTGGCAGCTGCTTGAACTTCTTCCCTTTTCTGAACTTGAACTTCTTATGCAACTCAAATTTCAGGAAAGTAAAAGAGGCATCCTCTTGGAATATGCTTGATACCCTTGTAAAAAATTTCAAGTTTCTATATTTATTAATTTCGAAGATATGCTTGTTAGTCCTTGGGAGGCCTGCTTCAGGTACCCGCATTGCCACTACAATTCATCAAATCCATCTAAGGATATAAAGAAAACATGCCAGAACACCATTGTACTAAATTTAAAGGTTCTACTTTTGTTGGCCAACCTAATTCGTAATACCAAGAATCTTCCATTTTGTTTATTAAGTTGATAAAAATTAATACTTATTTGGTTTAATTTTTCAAATTTTCCAATATCTACTCTAACAATGGGAAATGAAATGCCATCCAATTTCAAAACTGCGCAATAATGTGGTTATTGGATGACACAGATGAAGGGCTGAAACTACCGTCCAAGCAAAACATGCATTGCTTGTATTTTTTACATTAATATACACGTTTTTTTTATTTTTACTCGTTGTGGTAACTCAGTAAATTATGAGCCGATTATCGGAGTGTACTTATTAATATTAATTGTCAGATTTATAATTTCTCTTAACGCCCATCCGGAATCTCGTTTTTGAAATTCCTCCAAATCGTTAATTATTTTTTTTTCCAAAATTTGTTTTAAAAAATTCTTTTAAATTATCATTGACTCAAATAACAAAAGTTTTTGTGTTTAAATATTTTAAATCCTCGATTTCACTTCCCCCACTAGCTTTCACAAAATTACCGCAAACCACAACATAGATTTTCAAGAATATACTATCTTTTAAAATGTTATTAATATTTTTATCAAAAATTGTTTCACAATCTTTTAAAAACTCATAAATATCTATACGAATTAAATTTATTATAACTGCAGTTTGTACTCGATTTTTAAATACACTCTATATTATTTTCCATTTTACACGATTTTTAATGTTATTTAAATTGTTTTCGTAAAGGCCACGCCCCCTTTTTTTTGCAATAACTTTTTTAACTTAACTATATTATATTTGTCCAGAAAAATTATGTGTAACAAACGCATTCACTTTAAAGGGTTGTGTTGGATTCATTCTATTATAGACAAAAAACGAGGAAGAAAAAAACGTGCGGTAGAATAGACAATATCAACTCTGGGATACTTGTATGAACGTAATATATCCTGTTTCTATAAAACTTGATCATCTTTTAAAAACATTCAAATATTTTAGCACCGACGTTAATTAATTTAGTACAACGTTAACGTTCGACGACTTTAGAGATATATTTATGTAAATTGTGGAGTAGTATGACAGCTACCCGAATATATTGCACCAGCACAACCAAATTTTATAGAAGTTGTGGCCATAAAACTTGATCATTTGTAAGATTTCAGACCCATAGCTTGATTAAGTTCTAAGAGGTGCAAGAAGCTTGAACCGGCTGCTCTAGACCAACCAAATATTACAAAAAATGTAGGCATGTAACTCGACACCTCTTTACTAAAGTTCAGGCTGCTATCTTCAATAGACACTGAGTTATTTTCATTTAAAGAAAGAAGTTATATGGCAGCTACTCGAAACCGGCGGCCGAAAATGATGGATTAAAAGAGCAAAACTAACAATTTTGCAAAAGTGACGTTAAAAAATTTCAGCCTCCTAGCTCCTTTAGTTTTTCAGTTATCGTGCGGACGAACGGACGGACGGACGGACATACATGGCTTAATCGACTCAGAATTCGATTCGATCGAGATTGAGCACATGGTCAACAATAACGCTATATCTAACAGATTTAGTGAACTCTCTGAGAATGTAAATTATGGTGAGTAACAATTAACGAAACATAACGAAATTTCATTGGTAATGCCAAATACTGTCAATCAGCAACAAGAAGAAAAAAATCCAGATGGCTTTATTGAAGTTATGAAAAAAAGAAATAAAACTAAACCATCGACAATAACAAAAAGAATCAACAACAACAAGCTTCAACCAGTAATTCTGAGTTAATGGATTATGATGTAAGTCAGTTAACGAATCCTATGAAAATTTCTGATGTAATTGAAAATAATGATAACCAATATCAAAAAGAAAAAACTCCAGATGACCTTATCGAAAAGAAGAAAAAAAGAAAAAAATTAGAAACAACAGAGACAAAAAAAAGCAACAATAGCAAGCATCAATTAATAACAACAAAACGTCAATAATGAATGAAAAAGTAACAAGTAAAACAATAAAAGAAAGTAGTATTATTAACTGTTTTGAAAAATATTTTGTAGAGTTTAAAAATAAATTAGCATCTATTAACACTTTTGGTTTAGAATCAATTGACATAATACAATTATTAACAAATAGTTATAAGTTAACAAAAAATTCTTTTTTTATTAAAAAAATTAATAATCAAAAGCATGTTATATATGTAGATAATATTAATAATTTTAAAACTGTCAAACAGGCTTTAAATGAAATAGAAGCTAACTTCTTTTCCTATACACCTAGAGAAGAAAAATGTAAAACAATTTTATTGAAAGGTTTACATGTAAACGAAACAGAAAAATCTGTTAATGAATATTTAAATTAGTTTAGGTTAGAAAATGTTGAAATTGTAAAAATCACAAGACTTATAACTAAGAAATCTCAAACGGAAGGTAGACTCTTACCCATTTTTTAAATTCAGATTTCGGCTAATTCAAATAACCTCGAATTATATAAAATCAATATATTTAATAAAAAAATACGAAACAATGCAATGCAAACGTTGTCAACGTTTCGGTCATACTGCAATTAATTGCTATGGCCTATAGATGCATGAAATGTGCGCAAAGTCATGAACCTGGTAAATGTGAGATCGTGTCCGCTACGGATAGTACACAAAACTTACTACGCGTACTATGTAATTCTAACGGGCATCCCGCTTCCTTTAGGGGATGTCCTAAATATAAATAAATGGTTAAAGATATGCAAGATAAAAAATTAAAAAACAAGAAGAATTTTCGAACAAGTTAAATAGTAATAAGATCTCAAATAATTTCTCTACCTGTAATGAAAAAAGTTTCGCAGACATATTGAAATCAAACACAAGCTCTTATAATGGTAAGGGTAACCATTCCATATAACATTCGCTAGAAATCATCCTAAAAAACTAAACTCTTTAGAAGATTCAATAAAAGAAAACGCTAAAAAAATTGATTTCTTATTTACTACTTTTGACATATAAATAATGACAATAGGAAATATTCACTATATAAAAAATAAATTAAATATAATAACTATTAATCCCAACTCTATAATATGAATACAAAAACAATATTCTTTAAAATATTTTTTAAATGAGCATAACCCTGACATTATGTTTCTATCTGAAACAAAACTAAATTCATCAAAAAAATTGAATCTATCATATTACAATATTGTTCGCAGAGACAGACCTAAGGCTCAACAAGGAACAACAAACAACAAACAACAAAATTAAAATTAGAGAATTTACACGATTTTTAATGTTATTTAAATTGTTTTCGTAAAGGCCACGCCCCCTTTTTTTTGCAATAACTTTTTTAACTTAACTATATTAAATTTGTCCAGAAAAATTATGTGTAACAAACGCATTCACTTTAAAGGGTTGTGTTGGATTCGTTCTATTATAGACAAAAAACGAGGAAGAAAAAAACGTGCGATAGAATAGACAATGTCAACTCTGGGATACTTGTATGAACGTAATATATCCTGTTTCTATAAAACTTGATTATCTTTTAAAAACATTCAAATATTTTAGCACCGACATTAATTAATTTAGTACAACGTTAACGTTCGACGACTTTAGAGATATATTTATGTAAATTGTGGAGTAGTATGACAGCTACCCGAATCTATTGCACCAGCACAACCAAATTTTATAGAAGTTGTGGCCATAAAACTTGATCATTTGTAAAATTTCAGATCCATAGCTTGATTAAGTTCTAAGAGGTGCAAGAAGCTTGAACCGGCTGCTCTAGACCAACCAAATATTACAAAAAATGTAGGCATGTAACTCGACACCTCTTTACTAAATTTCAGGTTGCTATCTTCAATAGACACTGAGTTATTTTCATTTAAAGAAAGAAGTTATATGGCAGCTACTCGAAACCGGCGGCCGAAAAAGGTGGATTAAAAGAGCAAAACTAACAATTTTGCAAAAGTGACGTTAAAAAATTTCAGCCTCCTAGCTCCTTTAGTTTTTCAGTTATCGTGCGGACGAACGGACGGACGGACGGACATACATGGCTTAATCGACTCAGAATTCGATTCGATCGAGATTGAGCACATGGTCAACAATAACGCTATATCTAACAGATTTAGTGAACTCTCTGAGAATGTAAATTATGGTGAGTAACAATTAACGAAACATAACGAAATTTCATTGGTAATGCCAAATACTGTCAATCAGCAACAAGAAGAAAAAAATCCAGATGGCTTTATTGAAGTTATGAAAAAAAGAAATAAAACTAAACTATCGACAATAACAAAAAGAATCAACAACAACAAGCTTCAACCAGTAATTCTGAGTTAATGGATTATGATGTAAGTCAGTTAATGAATCCTATGAAAATTTCTGATGTAATTGAAAATAATGATAACCAATATCAAAAAGAAAAAACTCCAGATGACCTTATCGAAAAGAAGAAAAAAAGAAAAAAATTAGAAACAACAGAGACAAAAAAAAGCAACAATAGCAAGCATCAATTAATAACAACAAAACGTCAATAATGAATGAAAAAGTAACAAGTAAAACAATAAAAGAAAGTAGTATTATTAACTGTTTTGAAAAATATTTTGTAGAGTTTAAAAATAAATTAGCACCTATTAACACTTTTGGTTTAGAATCAATTGACATAATACAATTATTAACAAATAGTTATAAGTTAACAAAAAATTCTTTTTTTATTAAAAAAATTAATAATCAGAAGCATGTTATATATGTAGATAATATTAATAATTTTAAAACTGTCAAACAGGCTTTTAATGAAATAGAAGCTAACTTCTTTTCCTATACACCTAGAGAAGAAAAATGTAAAACAATTTTATTGAAAGGTTTACATGTAAACGAAACAGAAAAATCTGTTAATGAATATTTAAATTAGTTTAGGTTAGAAAATGTTGAAATTGTAAAAATCACAAGACTTATAACTAAGAAATCTAAAACTGAAGGTAGACTCTTACCCATTTTTTAAATTCAGATTTCAGCTAATTCAAATAACCTCGAATTATATAAAATCAATATAATTAATAACCAGGTCATACACTGGGATAAATTAAAAAAATACGAAACAATGCAATGTAAACGTTGTCAACGTTTCGGTCATACTGCAATTAATTGCTATGGCCTATAGATGCGTGAAATGTGCGCAAAGTCATGAACCTGGTAAATGTGAGATCGTGTCCGCTACGGATAGTAAACAAAACTTACTAGCGTACTATGTAATTCTAACGGACATCCCACTTCCTTTAGGGGATGTCCTAAATATAAATAAATGGTTAAAGATATGAAAGATAAAAAATTAAAAAAACAAGAAGAATTTTCGAACAAGTTAAATAGTAATAAGATCTCAAATAATTTCTCTACCTGTAATGAAAAAAATTTCGCAGACATATTGAAATCAAACACAAGTTCTTATAATGGTAAGGCTAACCATTCCATATAACATTCGCTAGAAATCATCCTAAAAAACTAAACTCTTTAGAAGATTCAATAAAAGAAAACGCTAAAAAAATTGATTTCTTATTTACTACTTTTGACATATAAATAATGACAATAGGAAATATTCACTATATAAAAAATAAATTAAATATAATAACTATTAATCCCAACTCTATAATATGAATACAAAAACAATATTCTTTAAAATATTTTTTAAATGAGCATAACCCTGACATTATGTTTCTATCTGAAACAAAACTAAATTCATCAAAAAAATTGAATCTATCAAATTACAATATTGTTCGCAGAGACAGACCTAAGGCTCAACAAGGAACAACAAACAACAAACAACAAAATTAAAATTAGAGAAACCTGAAAATTACTATGTTATTGGAGGCGACCTTAACGCTAAGCATGTTAACTGGTCTAACCGCTCAAACAACACAAAAGGAAATTTTATTAATAATTGGCTAATAAATAATAGAGTAACGTACAAATCCGAATTATGGCATAGCGAAAACCGTTGGCGACAAATTTCAAATAGTTTTTTAGATGTGTTTTTAGTTGATTGTAGATTAGAAGTGAAGAATAGGCTAAGTAGAAATAGATTACCAACATTACATTACGATAGCGATCATTGTGCAGTTCAGTTAGAAATAGCTAGCGATAGTAATCAAACAATTACTTTTGAAATAGTAGAACAAAAATAAAAGGTTTAATTTTAAAAAAACAAATTGGAAAATTTTCAAAAAAAATCTCAATAAACATTTCAAAGAAGAATTAGGAAGGGAGCCATACCTTATAGATAATGCGCGCAAGTTAACTGAAACAGAAATAGATAATCATGTAGTAAAACTAAACCATATTATTAATAAAACTATAAAATGTACAGTACCAATTCTTAAGGACCAGCAAATCGTAAATAACTATTCTAATAAATTAATTGAGAAACTACATAAAACAAAGAGTCAATTTATTAGCAAACTAAATACATTATACCGAGCCGGTTTCAGAAAAGGTGATCCTAGAATATAACCTTTAAATCTCAAATCAATAACCTTAACATTTTGATAAAAGATAACTTAAAAAAATATTAATAGCTACTGGGAAAACAGATTAAAAGCTATAAACACTAATTCACAAAATATATTTCCAGAGATAAACAAAACATACAGAAAAAAAAGAAACCTTAAATATTGACAAGTTCATTATAGACAAACAGAATTCGACCTTGATAAATAAAATAAATAAGAAAGCTAGCCCAGCAGAAATAGATAATAATAACAATTTTGTCATAAAACAGCCAAATGACTTAGTGTTAGTACTAGGAGAAACATTTCAATCCAAACATAATGACGTTAACAATGTACAAGATACCAATACAAAGAGAAAAGTGAATGATTTAATAAACCTAAATAAAGCCTATTTGCTAAACAAAAATGGATTAATACAATTTTCCGAAAGCACTAAAGCAGATAATGTAAAAGATACATATCAAAGCAATAAGTTTATATCAATAAATGACCTTCAAAAATGCCTCCAAAATTTGAAAAATAAAACATCAGTGGGAATGGATGGGATCCCAAATATAGTTCTAAAAACCCTTACAAATGATTTTGTAATACAGTATTGTATTATTTTTAATAACTATATTAATATAGGTTATTTTCCTAGAAAGTGGAAGGAGGCCAAAATAATACATCTCAAAAAACCGGGTAAAGAGAAACCAGAACCGACAAATTACAGGCCTATAAGTTTACTATCTAATATTGGGAAAGTTTTTGAAAAAATAATTAAACATTAATATTCCATACAGAAAAACTAAAAATACTTTCAAATAACCAATTTGGCTTTCGCAAAAACATATCTACTACATATGCAGCTAACAAATTGATGAATGACGTTTGTTGGCATATTTCAAAAAAAGAGTGCGTGGGTTGCATGCTACTAGATCTGACAGATGCTTTCACATCGGTATGGATCGATCAATTTCCGAAATATTTTATAAGACTAATCATTTCATTAGATCATTTATAATAGAGGCAAACGGCGAGATTTGTGATAACTCATATATTATCTTAAACGGCTTACAACAGGGGACCGTTAATTCGGAAATTCAGTTTCTAATCTACATAAACGAACTTTTGCACATAATGAATAACCAAAATGAAAATACATACGCCATATATTTTGCAGATGATTTGACTATTGACGTAGCGTATAAGAACCTTAATTTTCTAACACCCGAAATAAACAAATTATTTGACGAGGTAATAAATTACACTAATTCTTGGAGATTAAGAATTAACTGTAGTAAATTCGAACTTATTCTCTTTTGCGATATTGTAGAAAACTGCCATATTTCTATCAAAAGAAATTGGAAACATTTTGCACTGTTTAAATAAAAATAGTTCGTCTGAAATAAAAAGCAAACAATCTTTAAAGTTATTGGGGAATTGGTTACAACATAACTGTAAATTTATACATCATGTTAAAAAACAAATTGAAAAAGCCAACAAAACTTTTTTCATAGCAAAAAAACTGTTTTATTCAAAAAATATTAACCCAAGAGTAAAAATAATAGCTTATCAATCAATTATATTGCTATTGATTGATAAGGTATTGCTGCCCAATATGGTTTAATATTAGCGCCTCCCTAATGGAGAAATTCAGAAGTTTTGAAAGAAAATGCCTTAGGTTATGTCTGGGAGAACACAGAAAGTTAGATACACAAGATAAACACTTCATTTCAAATAAAATAATATTAAGTAAATCAAAAGTAATCAGAATAGATAATTTTATAATCTCACTGATAAGAAAATTCTGGAATGAAACTTATGAGATAGAAAATAATAATATGGTAAAAATTCAATTTACTTCAACAACTTATTCATAGAACACACAATGTCTAGAGGCTTCGTTCCGCTGGTAGGATTCATTTATTTAGATAAACACAATTATATCCAAAATGCAGATAAAATTCCAATATTTTACCATTACCATACAGAAGAGCTACCGATGCAAAAATCTATTTAGACTATAATTTTATAATTTAAAACCAAAAATATGAAAAATCAATCTCGGATTGATATAGCAATAAAAGACAACTTTTACTGGTGGATGAATGAACAACCAGATTGAGATTTCTTAGTTTGCAAGTTAGGTTAAGATTAGATTAAGTTAGGGTATAAGTTTTATAATACATAAAATTCAATTTGATTTTTTCTTAATTTTTTACAAATGAAATATTTATAAATTAAAGCTGTAAAATAGAAAGCTGTAAACAGATATATATACGTATTGTGAAAAGCTAAATTCATAAAAAACATAACAATATAATATAGAGTACTCCTAATAAGAGGGTCGTTATATTAAATTAAAATCTTAAGTAATTTGGTGTTATTTAGATTCTTCTCCAAATGTATATAATAATAAAACAGAACAAATAAATCTAAAAAATAAAAAAAAATAAAAAAACACAAACAAAATGTTATTAAATAATTTTAAAATATCATTTTATGGTTTTTAATAAAAAAAGCCAAACAAATATTTTATTCTAAGAAGCAAACCAACAAATATTTCTTTATAATTGTTTCTGAATTGTAAATTGTAATGGGTAATTATTTGTATTTTTTTGTTTTGTTAAAAAGAAATTTTTTACTAAATTTTTTTCTAAATTTTATTATAATCTTCTATATATCTTCTGGACTTCGATATATATCCCATGGGACTTCTGTCTCTTTGAAGTGAGTCCTAATTTTCCTTTTGTAATGATAATAATTAATAATGTAATAATATCGTTTAGACTAAACTTCAATTTATGCCGCGGCCAACTATAAAATCAGATACAGTTATTTTCCAAATTCTTACCAGTTTGGATATATACATCTATTGACAGTATTTTATAGTCGGTTTCGAAATCAGATTTGCCCCTTTTTCTAGAATATGCACATTATATATGTATGTCTGAGAATCTGAATTAAGAGGGAATTTGAAGTGAGTAAAAAGTACCAATGGAACTACTTTTTACTAAACCTAATGCGTTTTTCATAGAACAAAAAAATCTATTTTCAAGAGTACCTAGGTACAATATATTTTTCTATTTTTCATATCCGCTGTGCATCTCTATAGTGCAAACATATAAAAAAAACAAATAACACTATATATTTTTAGATGGTCATTTTATTACGGGTACCTTACCTACCCAAATGAATTTGTTGGTGTGCGAGTATAATGTATTAACACAGGGATAACTGAAATTGGAATTGTGTGTAGATATGCATAGGGTAATGGGTACCCAAATGAGTATTTTATTCTTTTTGGTTTCAATTTCAAATCGTTTTTTTTTTTTTGTTCTGTCTTTTTCGTGCATGATAATTTTTGATCACTATCCACTTTTTACATTAAGTTAGCTATTTACTTACAAAATATTTTTATAGTGTTTTTTATTTCTTCTTATTAGTATACATATATTTAGTGTCTGACTCTGGTACGATTCCGGATGGAAACATAATATTTTTTTTGTATATAAATTACAAATAATAAGTTTTTTCCTTTTTATTTGACAAAGTATAAATTATACATTATTCTGAAATTGCAAAAACAAATACCTATGTATTAAAAATAAAATCTACCGTAATTAACTCCGTCATCTATGGGCCAGCAGCTGGTTTTATAAGACTGAATTTGAAAGAAATCTCTTATTATCAATTTTTTTAATTTTTTTGAAGAGTACTTTTGATTTTTTTTAAATTTTATTACACTTTTTAATAATTAGAAGCACAATTTTTAAATTATTCTACTACGTACTTCTAACTAAACAAATAAGAATTGGAACTCTATATAAAATTTTGTATGGATCTTATAAAAGCACTTTTCCGCTATCATGGATTTTGTTTTTTCATATATAAAATGTGTAAATAATACGTTATTTTGTCTCCTTTTTTGTTTTTAATTTTTTTTGTTTTTGTTTTTCTATTTTTGTTTCTTAAATTCTATGGCATAACAACCTTCCAAACCAAAATTCAATTCCATAATACAACTCATTGTGCCAGGATCGGCACAGCTATACTACTGGTATCAAATTGTTAATGCCCTCGTATAATATTTGAGTAAATTTTTTTTAACCAAAATGATTGTATATTAAAATTAATGCAATATTGTCATATCATTTGTATGATTTAAAAATATTTTTTTTTTTTTGAAACCTAAGTTTTGAAAACTTTGTTTTCAATATTTATATTTATTGATTATTGATTTATTGGATTCAGTAACATCAATCTACACAAACGTTCTGTTTTTTAGAATTTAAAACTGATTAAGAGTTAGAACAGTTTTAAAAATTTTAACAAATGATTTTTTTTATTGTATTTTTTAATATTTTAATTTTTAATATTCTTTTTTAATATTTTAAATATTTTTTAATGATGTTAAAAAATTATAATTTTAATGATGTACAAGTATATCCTTGAATTCTTTCAACCGTAAGTTTGTGGAACATCTTTATTAGATTTTATTGAGTAAAAAATTGTTTTTTTTTTTATACTTTTTGTCCACAAAAAAATTTTATTTTTATAATTGTTAAAATATTATATTTATTTTTTGGTCTATTTGGTTAAAGAGGTTAAAGCCAAAAAGTTACAAAAGAAAAATTCAAACTTAAATTTGATCGGTAAGTTGTTCGTTTTATTTTAATAAATTTTAAAAATATTAGGGCATGAATGCTGAAAGATATATGCGGATATGTTATATTTAAATTAATGAAAAAGATTTCTTGCAATTTATGTAATGTCTCGTTCTTAAGATAATATACTATCACTAGATTATGATAAATGTTTGTATCAAAAAAAATACTAAAAGGATTCTGAAATTTTTTATTTGAATGCTGTAAAATCACACAACTTCACATAAAAATATTTGACAATATTATATGACTGAAAATGACGATAAAAATATTATGTTGTTATGTTACTTAATAATATTTATTACATAATTTCATTCATTATAAGTTAACAATATTATAATACAACTAATGTTGTTTGATAATAATAAGCTATAATTAATTTTTTTAACGACCCTAGCATCAGCTGTTTGGTCTCATAATTTTTTTAAAAAGCTCGTTATTAAAAATCAAAACAAAAAATATAAAATTATAATATAAAATAAAAAAAAACAATATAGCTATATACGCTATAATTTTATAAAATTAATTCAAAACTACACATTTATATTAAGTAAACAAATTTATCTTTATATGTCAAAAGATCAAAAGAAAAAAGAAAAAACAAACAAAAAAAAAAGGAAAAAAACAAAATATTTTAGTTTGCACAAATTATTATAATCATTTTCACACTTTTAGAATTCTAAAATGAAATCTTTTATACTTTTTTTAAAACTTGCAAGATTTTCGATTATTTTCAATTCATTTGGTAATTCATTAAAAACTTTGAGACAATTATACAGACAGTTACTTTTTTGATTATTGGTTTTGAAAAATTGTAAATAAAAATTTGCCTTGATTCTAGTGTTATGATTGTGCATAACAACCATTCTATTTAATATAAAATTATGCTTTATTTCATTATTAACAATTTTGTAGGCTACTATATAAAGTTCTTTTTTACAAATATTTGACGAACTTAAATATTGCTCGGTATATAAGTTGCTTGTAGGAAATCTTGCAGAATAATAGTGAATTATTTTTATAGCTCTTTTATGTAGTATGTCTAACTTACTTAATGCACACTGAGTGGATTTGCTCCGGATAGGATTGAGATATGTGATGTTCGATAGAATATATGATGAATATAAAATAGAAAGACCTTCCCGAGAGAAGAAATTCCTAAGCCGTCGTAGGATAAAAATATATGGAATAATTTTCTTATTCACATGTTGAATATGCTTTTGCCAATTATTTTTGCTGTCTAAAATTAATCCCAAATTGTGGAATATTTTTGTTACCTCCAGGCTATAATTTTTGTAGAATATGTTAAAATTATGAAAAATTTTATTATTTTTTAAAAGTTAGAATTTTGATTTTTTTTGATAAGAGTTTATGATTATTAAGCCATTAATAATAATAGAGCTTAAACATATCCGGACCCAGGATAGAGCCTTGTGGAACTCCTTTTTTTACTGCTGCAGCAGAACTAAGACAATTATTATTTCGAACACTTTGATTCCTGTTGTCCAAATACGACTTGAAAAATTTTATCTGATTATCCGTAAATTTGATCATGAGGAGCTTATATAGGAGCACTTCATGATCAACACAATCGAATGCTTTCTGGAGGTCCAGCAAAACACAAGCTACAAATGCTTTTTGTTCTATATTGTTGGTTATGAAATGATTTAGTTCTAGACAGGCAGCAGTAGTGTTGGAGTTTTTTTCAAAACCGAATTGTTCCTTGTGCAAAATCGGATTTGTTCGGAGGAAGATGTCTAACCTAATTTTTATAATTATTTCAAAGATTTTTGAAAGAGCAGTTAAAATGGAAATAGGACGATAGTTAGATTTATTAGTTGCACAACCACCTTTAAAAACTGGGACAATAATTGCACGTTTTAAAGATTCTGGGAAAACCGAAGTTTGAAATGATAAATTAACATATTTTACTAGAATTGGTATTAAATAGAACGAACATTTTTTAATAAATTTACTAGATATGCCATCATATCCAGTAGCTGCAGATGATTTTAATCGATTAATAGCTGCTGCTACCTCCTCATTGTTTGTAGCAAGTAAATTAAAACTATGGTACACATTTCTTGAAATTGGTTCAGGTAAAAGTAATCTATTTGATTACAAGGTACATTTAATTCATCTGTAACATTTGTAAAAAAATTTATTCAATGATTCAGCTATTTCTTGTTCGCTAGTTAATGTAGTTATATCACTCTTAAGTACTTTCATTGAATTAAGGTTTGTGGAATTTGTATTAAACATAGCTTTTTTGTAAATATTCCATAGTATTTTGCTGTTTGTAGGATCGCGAATTATTTCATTCGATTAATATATTTTTTTAGCTTTAACAATGAGGTTTTTAGCCCATTTCCAAAAAAATTTTGAAAAAATGTGCTTATTAGTTTCACTCTGTCCGTCCGTCCGTCCGTCTGTTTACAAAACTTCTACACCGTTAAAGATAGAGAAAAAAATTTTTAACCATAGGTAGGTCTCATAAAAAAAATAATTTTGTGGAAGAACTTTTTCATGTAGCCCCCCCCATTACGGAGCTACAGCCCCTCAAACTTTGAAAAAGCCCTATTTTTAAATGCATATATCTTATGTTCTGCTTAAGATTTTTTCAATCTGAAAACGTCATTCGACAGGTATTTCTTTTATCTCTGTAAATTAATATCAAAATTATACAATTTTTTTAAATTTAGTATTTAAATTTACCGTTATGTGAAAACCAAATTTTGCATGATTTTTCTACTTTCATAACTCCGGCACGCTTCTAGATAGAAGCTTGAAATTTTGAGGCAAGAAAGAACTTTTAGAATTAGTATAAGTTTGCTCAGAAAATTTTATTGGACCACCCCCTGTTTAAGAGTTATTACGCCTCAATAATTGAAAATTTGCTATTTTTAGACACCTGTAACTTAGGCACCTGTACAAATTTTTCTTCGGCAAGACATGAAAATTAAAGGTTCAATAATATATTTTTACGTGTGTTAACGGCTTTTCTTAGTTATATAGGATTCCGGACTTACAGCCCCTCAAAATTTCAAAAATGTCCTATTTTCACATTTTTTTTATTACATGAAATTTTCAAATTTTTGTGTAAGTCACACTTCTAAACAGCTTGTATTAAGTTTTGGAAATGTGCGCTTTTAAAAACCGTTGGTTTACATTCTACCTTGTTTATTTCATTCTTACAATTCGCAAACAAGTTTTTGATATTAGGATCAAAGAGATATCTTTTCTTATGTTTGTAATAAGATTCCCGTATCTTTATTTTTTGAATAATTTCACTGGTATGCCTATTTTTAGCACATTTCCAAAAAAAAATTTTAAAAAAATGTGCTTATTAGTTTCACTCGACAGAGTCCGTCTGTTTACAAAACATCTACACCGTTAAAGATAGAGAAAACAAATTTTAACAATGGGTAGGTCTCATAAAAAATATAATTTTGTGGAGCAACTTCTTCATGTAGCCCCATCCATTACGGAGGTACAGCCCCTCAAACTTTGAAAAAGCCCTATTTTTAAATGCATATATCTTATGTTTCGCTTAAGATTTTTTCAATCTGAAAACGTCATGCAACGGGTATTTTTTCTTTGTAAATTAATATCAAAATTATACAATTTTTTTAAATTTAGTATTTAAATTTACCGTTATATGAAAACCAAATTTTGCATGATTTTCTACTTTCATAACTCCGGCACGCTTTTAGATAGAAGCTTGAAATTTTGAGGCAAGAAAGAACTTTTAGAATTAGTATAAGTTTGCTCAGAAAATTTTTTTGGGCCACCCCCTGTTTATGAGCTATTAGGGCTCAAAAATTGAAAATTAAACACCTGTAACTTAGGAACCTGTACTCATTTTACTTCGGAAAGATATGAAAATTTAAGCAACAGTAATATATTTTAAAGTGTTAAAGGTTTATTTTAGTTATATAGGGTTCCAGAGTTACAGCTCTTCAAAATTACGAAAAAGCCCCATTTTCAGATGTATATATCTCAGGCTCAGGTAATAGTTTTGCAATGTAAAACCGCCAGAAGACCGGAAATTTTATTATCTACATAAAGCAATATTAAAATTATGCAATATTTTGTAATTTACTATTTAAATTTACCGTTATGTGAAAACAACATTTTGCATGAAATTTCTTTTTTCATAACTCCGGCACGCCTTTAGATAGGAACCTGAAATTTTTAGAGCAGAAAGAACTTTTAGAATTAGTATAAGTTTGCTCAGAAAATGTTTTTGTGCCACTTCCTGTTTAAGAGGTATTAGGGCTGAAAAATTAAAAATTTGCTATTTAGGCATCTGCAACTTAGGCACCTGTACACATTTTTTTCGGCAAGACAAAAATATTAAAGCTCAAGTAACATATTTTTACGTGTGTTAATGGTTTTTCTTATTTATAAAGGGTTCCGGTCTTATTTATAAAGGGTTCCGGAATTTTTAAATTTTTGTGCAAATCACAATTCTAAACAGTTTGTATTGATGTGCGCTTTTAAAAACCGTTGGTTTACATTCTACCTTGTTTTTTATTAGTATTGTATGTGTATTATCATTGATTAGCAAGGTGAGTTCACGAACAAAATTATCAGTTGAGTCTTGTCCAGGGATTACTAGCTACTATTTTCTCGTAATTAATGATTGTTTTGAATTTCGGTGCGCTTTCTATAGTTGGCTTTT
Organism: Poecilobothrus nobilitatus; assembly: GCA_947095535.1. Classification (NCBI taxonomy): domain Eukaryota; kingdom Metazoa; phylum Arthropoda; class Insecta; order Diptera; family Dolichopodidae; genus Poecilobothrus; species Poecilobothrus nobilitatus. Next base: position 154,538,802 of record OX352772.1, on the reverse strand, counting down.
GGTTAATACTAATAAAGAATCTTTAATGATCTGAGAGTGGGGTGCTAAGAACGTAGAAAAAATACTCAAATTTTATCACATCTGTTATAAAATGGTCTATAATAGTTTTGGATGTATTCCTTATTCTAGTGGCAAAGTGTTCAGAAATCTTATTAAAAATAGCAAAACCATTGCTAAGTAAAGTATTTTTATAATTTATAATATCTTGATTATTTATATTTAACAAATCTAGATTAATATCTCCTAGTAAAATCGCATTTGAATATTTTGAACTTACTTCTTCTATTTTCAAAAGAAAATCATTTACTTTAGTTTCATCTTCATGTGATCTGCATATACCAACAATGTTTATATTTTGTTTTAACAATTTTACTACTAATAAATTTGATTTCTGGAACTCTTCCACTATAACTATAGCACTAGATATTTTATTCATAACATATATTGCTACACCCCCATATGATTCAGTTCTATTTGCAAAGTATGGTGAATACCCAGTTAAATTAAAAAATGTACTTTCAGAATCACGTATCCATATTTCTGTCAATACTATAACATGAATATCATATTTGTAGGAATTTATTAATATTTCTAATTCATCTAATTTATTTCGGAGACTTTGTATATTAAAATATAAAATGTTTAAATTAGTTTTATAAGTCAAGTTGATTGAAGGGTTTTCATCCTTTGAAAAATAATTGACTTGTAAATTATCCACAATATTTACATTATCAACTGAATCCATTATTAAGCAACTAAGTGTGAATTAATTTGCAAGTAGTGCTTAGAGGCAATAATAATATCGTATTTAGTATATAGCGTGGGCAGGAGAGCGAGATCGATATACCATGTATAAGAACAGAATGTGTCAAATTTAATATTATCATAACTAGTTTTAGTAGGAAGTAAATTTTATTAGAGTAGTTTGTGAAATTTTTTTTTTTTTAAATTAGTAAAAGAAATATAATAATTAATGGAAAAATAATAATTAATAATTTTTATTAAATTTATTATAATTGTTGTTATTGTTTTAAGTTTAAGTATTGTGTGTTTAGTAAATTTGACTTTGAAATTGAAAAAAAAAAAATGTATGCAAGTATAAAATATGCCATAGAAAATTTTGTGTCTTTTTTTTTGTATAAATTTGTATATTTTTAAATTTTTTAAAATTTGTAAAATTTCTATATTATTGTGAATATGTTTAAGTAATAATTGTTCTGAATAATGTAGTTTAAATTTAATAAAAAAGTTTGTTGTCTTTATTAATATAAATTTTAGTTTGAATTTGTAGAAAATATAAATATAAGTGCTATAATAATATATTCTTGTAATAAGTTTGTTTATAAATATGTATGTAAAAAGAATATATATATTTTTTAAATTGTATAGTAATACAAAATAAAAGAAAGAAGAAAAAAAGAGAAAAAAAAAAAAAAGTTATTTATGTGTTTACCAATTGAAAATAATGAAAATAAACAAATTATAAAAAGTGTATTTGTTGTTTGTTAAGTGAAATGAAAAAACTTGTAAAAAAGTGAAAATAAAAATAAAAATCAACAATATTGCAAATACAAAAAAATTGAGAAATATTATTTATTTTACTGTACTTGATTATGAATTTGAAACTTTTTTTTAATAAACAATATATCATTAATTGAAGATACTTTATACACTCTGCTAACCTTATGCTGGCGGAGAAATATTTGGCCATCCTTGACCCAAAAAAAATCAAAGTTCAGTAATTCCTTGATTTGTTTTGCTTCATTATACAGCTTTGACTGCAAAGGGGTGAGGTGATGTCGAAGAAATATTTGCTTGGTGTTTCCTAATCCTAGATTCAGCTCTGCAGCGTAAAAGTGAGGATATTTTCGTTTTTTTATCAGTAGTTCATTCTTTATCATGGCTGAAGCTAGTTCAACAATGTAGAGTGTATTGATTACATCCTTATCATCATTTACTTTTTTTGTTTGAATAATTTTAGAAATATTTTTAATATCGCATGTAACAACATTTGCACCAATTTTATTGGTGATGTTTATTACTGTGTTGGTAGGGGATTCTATTTCTGCTGGAGGTCCAGCTATAACTATGTTGTTTATATTTTTACTTTGTTGTGTTTCATCCAGTATGGATTCAAGCTTGTACACTTTTTGTTCCAGGTAGGATGATTTATATCTTCTGCTGCTTGAAGGCGAGTTTTAATAACTTTATTTTCTTTAATAATGCTCTTATTCTGAATTTCGATATCATTCATCTTCAAGTTAAAGAAGTTGAGCGATTGTTGGATTTTAATTATAACAGACCCTAGGGTTTTTAAATAATTAGCCACTTTATCCATGGTACAATTCAATAAATCAATTGCATTTAATTTGTCAGCTGCACTAATTTCAGGAATTTCAAAATTATTATTAGGAGTCTCGGTTTCGCTATCACTTTCATCTTCTGGCTATATAACCATTGACTCGTTATTTTTGGATGGGTATTTATCATACTTCCAAAAAGTTATGCCTATTTTAACAGCATTAAAAATTTCATTACTGACATTAGCGTATCTGAAATGGTAGAAACTATTACAAATGGAGGAACATTGAATTCCTTTTGAATTGCCAGTTATATTTTTTCCACAAACTGGTAGTTAATTTAGTGCTCATTTTTCTGTTCTATTGTAGTTAATTTAATTATATTAATAATAATGTAAATGAATTTAGCTTTGAAAATTATTTTTTTTTATTTTTCTTTTTATTTTGGCGCACTTTTATTTATTTATTTTTTTAGAACCAAAGCAAGGTCGTTACAAAAATTCTTAAAGTTAAACTTAAAATTATTATTACACAATACAATGCAAAAAAAAAAGTACATTATTTTGCTGACTTAAGACTACAAAAATTTTTAGATTACAATTTATTTTTAGTTTTTTCTTTTGTTTTCTCTCTTTTTTTCTTTTTTTTTAGATACATTTAAAAATTATATGTCTGAATTATGAATCATTCAGAGCAATATAAAGAAGCTAAGTTAAGCCTTTAGCTTAGTCTTACTATTAAGAAAGAGAGAAAAAAAAATAAAAGATGTAAGATGATACAATAATTTTTTTGTACTTCGTTAAAATTAAATTAATTATGATAGGTACAATAAAGACAAAAGTTATTTTTATTTTATGCATGTAAAATGAGTCAATGTTTTTAATTATGGTTTTTTTTTTTCTTTCTTTTTATCACATATTACTTATGCTAAATTTTTATTACTTAGACTTTATAGTTCGTTAATTATATAAAAAAAAGAAAAAAAAAAAAACAAGAACAAAGGAAATATTATTATTAATAAATTATGTCATTTAGAAATAAATTCTGTCCATGTTTTACGATTGTTTAAGAATGTTGTGTAATTTTGATTTGTAAGCATTTTTTGAAATTGTGTCACAGAAAAGGTTGTCGAATCGATTAAATAATACGCAACACCTGTTTATGGGTTCGTTTTTCCCATATTCAGTTCTATATATTGTTTCAATTAAGAATTTGGTATATCTTGTAGGCCTGATATTATTGTTGACTTTGATTTTATCTTTAATAAAATCGAGGTTAATCTTATTGGATAAGACATCAAATGTAAAGCTGTTAGATAGTAAGATTCTACGGAAACTTAAACTAAGCAAATTGACTAACTGCAGCCTGTCATTGTATGATGGAAGGTTATGAAAGTCTCTGGGATTATGTAGATGTCTTAAAGCAAAGAGGAGGAACTACTTATGGATTGATTCAATTCTTGTACTATGAATAAGAAAGGCTGGATTCCAGATAATGCTACCGTTTTCTAAAACGGAGCGTACAAGTGAGCAATATAAAGTTATTGTTACCCAGATATTGTTAAATTCTCTTGCTCTTCTTTTGATAAAACCTAGCATTTTATTAGATTTTGATAACATTGATTCATAATGAAGATTGTAATTCAGTTTGTTATCCAAAATCATTCCCAAATCTGTAATATGATCTACACATTCTAGGTTGGAGTTTTGTATGGAATAATTATGCATCAATTTGGATCTTTTCCGTGAAAACATCATAGTATAGCACTTACTAATGTTGAGATCTAGCATGTTGTCACAGCACCATTTTTCTAAGCACTTCAATTTTGATTGAAGAAAACAGCAATCAGTATCATTCTTAATTACATGATACATCTTAAGTTCAACAGCATAAGTAAGGTGGGCACTTAAAGGTGGGCACTTCGAAAGATCACTTATATATATTTTCTAGTAGTGAATTAAAAATCACAGAGTATTTTATATTGTTTTTCTTTTTTTTCTTTGGTAGTTTTGTTTTATAATTTTTTTAATATTAAAAATAATTAATTTATAGTTTTTTTCTTAAATTAAAAATTAATTTTCTTTTTTTTCTTTTTTTAAATTTAATATTTTTTTATGATTTTTAAATTTCCGCGAAAAAGGATTATACCTTACACTTTGACGTTTTATATGACGTTTTTTAGGAAAACCAAAAAAATATTGCAGAGTGCTTGACAAAAATGATAAATGCTATGATTACAAAATAAAGTTTTTGGGCCTATTGATTGTCCTTTTATTAAAAAAGGAGACTAAGGGGTTAAATAAAAAATTATTATCGAATAAAAATGAAAGCAAAAAAGCAAAGAAAGTTAATAAAAATTAAAAATATTCAATTATAATTATTTCAAAAAAATTTTTTAGTAGATTAGATTTTTATACTTTTGAATTCTTTTTCAGCAATCGTACTGTCACGTGTTTTTTTTTTTTTTTAATCTTTGAATTTTAATTTTAGTGTTTAAAGAAAGTGACTAAATTAATTATTAAAACCAGCAAAAGTTTAAATACACAAATTTTTTTTTTCTTTTGCTTCTTTTGGGTGCTTCAGCTGCATTTTCAATGGCGGCAAGATAAGTATTTTTTTTTTCACTTTTTCTTTTGTTTCAAGTTTTAATTCTGATTTTTAAATATTATTTTGAATTTAAATATTAAAATTTTTAAATAATATTTAATTGCGTTTATTCTACTCTACTTATCTTTTGTTTTTTTTGTGTTTAAATTTAAATTTTTTAATACTTTAAAAACACGCGTTTTAACACTATTAAATTAAATTTTTTCTTTTTTAATTTCATAATAACTACTATTTTTTTTTCTTTAATGTATACGTGCGCGGCGGTTTTGTTTTGTTTACATTAACTTATATTTATAATTTTTTTTATGTTCGATTTTCTTCATTATATAATTCCACTTGCAGTAAACAAAACAAAAAATACATCCATCTCCCTCCCACCCACGATAAATGTTGATGTTCTAATAAATACTCTCATTACTCTCATAACTAATACAACAATTAAGAACACCGTAATTTTAATTTAATATCTGGCGTGGTTTTGCTTTTGGTTAGTTTTTGGTTGTAACTGCTTTCAATAAGGTCACTTTAAAGTGTATGCTGAAAACTGTTGAACGTTTGTTATATATTATTTGCTCACACAAAGCAAAATAATAATTTTAATAATTTTAATTTAATAAAAAACATTGTTGTCTCGTGTTGTTTTATTTCGTACATTCTTTATTTAATTTTTTTTCATAAATATCCAGTTTTTTTTAATTTTTAATATATAATATTGTTTACAAAATTACTAATTTTAACGTTAATTTTTGTAATATTCGCGGATTGCAAACGAATTTCCATGCCGTCGAATGTCATTTAAAATCCACCAAATCAGCAATTTTAATCCTTTGTAAAACAAAAGTCAGTGGTCATAATGATAACTATAATGTTACTGGCTACACACTTATTTCACACTTCGTACCCAAAAGAGGCATCGCTGTCTATATTAAAAAAGATATTATTTTCAACACTCTACGCAAATACAAAAATTCAAGCCCATCCTTCTACTATGTATGGGTAAAAACTTCCGTTGAAAAGCATGTCATACATTTCTGTTTCTAATACAGATCACCCAACTCTAGTGAACAAGAAACTGCAGTGGAAATTGATAATCTCTCCAACCAGATCAATGAAATTCTGGAATCATCTCCAGAAACTGAAATTGTTCTGGCGGGTGTTTTCAACGTCCATAACAGGGGCTGGATTCACATTTGCAGCAATGCTTCTCCGAGTCAAAACTCAATTGGGAAACAAGTTAAACCTTTTTCCTCACTGTTCCAGCTTTCTCAACTTGTCAAAAGTCCCAGTAGGATCCCGGACCACGCTGATCAAGAGAGTCACTTCTTGTATCTGTTTCAATCCACCCACTCTGAAAAATATGTGTTTTCAGTTGATTGTCCCATGAAAAGTTCCGATCATTGCTTGGTTAAACAAGCTTGCTGATAAGAAAAATCCCCAATCAAGGGATCCCTCCTAAAAAATTAGTATGGCATTATAACTCTGCTAACTGGGAGGATCTAAATAATTTTATCAAATCTTTCCATTGGTCATTGTGTTTCCGTAGAAGGAATGTTCACTTTCGTGCAAATGCGATTAGTGAAACTATCCTACTCGGGATACGGTTATTCATACCTCATTCCAGAATAAACATCAAACGGAAGTCCAAAATTTTGGTTTAATCGCATTTGCAAATAAGCCATTCTCAGAAAGGAGACGGCTTCCAAACAGTACCAAACCAACAGGTCGGAGACTCTCAGGGCCAAATATATAGTGGCTCGAAACAGATGCAAAAGAGTTATCAACAAGCAAAAATTCTTATTCAACCAAAAATTGAAACATAAAATTCTCCACATGGCAAAGAATTGTAAATCCTTTTGGACGTTTGCCAAAAGTTTAAAAGAAGATACCAAGGGTCTTCTTTCGCACCATTTGTTGATATAAACAACAAAAGTGTATCAGATTCTAAAGAAAATGCGAACTTGTTTCGCAAACAGTTCTCCTTCAACTCAACACTTCCTCAGTTAACTCTAGAGCCACCATCCGTCCCAGAAATTGACTGTTCCTTTGGTAGAATCTACTTTATAATGAGAGCTGTAACAAAAATCTTGAAAAGTCTTGATACAAACAAATCAGATGGTAGTACTACAGTTCTCCTTCAACTCAGCACTTCCTCAGTTAATTCTAAAGCCACCATCCTCAAAATACTCGCTCCACTAAAAATACGGTCGCTAAAAATACTTGCTCCACTATTTCAAAACCTCTACTTTTGTACCTTTCCTTTACTTTTGGTATACATTCTACCCAGTGGAAGGTTGCGCATGTTTTTCCTATTCCCAAAAAAGGTGACAAAAGCGATCCCTTAAACTACCGGCCTATTGCTATTACTTCGGTCCTTTCCAAAATAATGAAAATAAAATGAATAATGGAATAATAATAAAAAGTTATCAACCATACCCATGATCGACAATACGGGTTCAGAGCCCCTCGTTCAACGGGTGATCTCATGACATACCTTTGCGAGAAGCTTGAGATCAGTCTTCACTACGCTGGTGAGTCTGATGTTTTGGCTCTGGATATTTCTAAAGTTTTCGACGAGTTTGGCATGATCCTTTATTGGCAAAAGGCAAAGCATTAAGTCTAGGTAGGGCTTTTCTTAAATGGATTGGAGATTTTCTTTCGAATCGCACGATTAGTGTTCTGGTCGATGGATATTCATCTGACAAATATAAAACAAATGCTGCGGTCCCGCAGGGATCAGTTTTATCTCTTACACTTTTCTTAATATTTATTAATGACCTCCTTTCAATAACCTCTTATCTATTTCACAGTTTCGCGGACGACAGCATCCTTGTAGCTTCCTGTGAATTTTATAGCCGATGTAACGTTAATCATCAGATTAATACAACAGCTAAAAATTTCACTGTCAGTGAACTAAATAATGATTTAGCAAAAATCGAAAAATGGGGCGAAGTCAACATAGTTGAGTTTTAACACCAAAAAAACTCAATGCTTTTGATCTCGTGAAAAATGGCAACTTCGATACCGAATCTGGTATTTCAAGGTGAAGCTCTACAACACTCGACTCACTTAAGCATTTTGGGTATCGATCTGAATCAAAAATTGACTTGAGAAGGCACTTTGGCCAGACGGCCCGACGTCATCACCCGACGCCAGTCTTATATTGATCTAAAAAGTTGTTGTACGAAGGTCAACTAGATAATGTAGTAAGTGCAATGATCTAAATAGGTGTTGTAATATGTAGTATGTTTTACCGCGTGCATAATTAGTTTCCGGAAAAGCTTTTGTAAATCATAGACAAGGTTAACTAGATAATGTAGAACAAGTAAGTGCAATGATCTTGTTATGATAATATAGTAACATAGATAATTGTAAATAATACGAATTTATTTTATTTTTAATAAAAAGCTTTCATGGCCAATCAGTTATTGTAACATAATATTAATGCAAAAATGCAGATTGTAAATTGTGATTTTAAAAATATGTGAAATAAGATTTATGCAAAAGAAATTGGAATGCGGAATAATTTCAAATATATTATATAATTGCCGTTTTATATGCATACTATGCAAGTGTGATAAAATGTTGAAAAATTTATTAAATTTAATTGTTAACTAATGCAAATTAAAATAAGCTTATATTCTTTTTAAATACATACTTTGTATAATGTAAATGAAGCATGTAAAGTAAGATTTATGCAATGTAGTTTTTATTATTAATTTATAATTTTTAAAATATATATTTAGAGATATATTTTAATATATTTTATTCTATTTGATGCCTTTTAAACCCATACGGTAATGAACTGCGGTCCTCAAGAAATTTCTTTTTTTCTGCCATTGGTCGATGTTTTGTTTCAGGAACCGTAATTACCTCGTGATTCTGACTACGACGTGTATTATTTGATAAAATATTTATATGTTCCACTTCATTACACTTAACACAGCATTTTTGATTGTACTGAAATTGACTTTTTGCGATGCTGAGTAATAAAGAGATATTCTCTTTACTTTACATGCAGTCTTTTCTGTATTATCTCGAGTAGAATGAACTTTAAAATCATAATTTTTTGGTCCACCACTTACGAATTCTGATATGAAACTTTTAATTCCATAGTCTAACTCATCGGTCATGTCTCCGATAAATTCTCCTGTCGGTGGGTCATATTCGCCTTCCCTGGATACATATATAAACGAATCCGTGTCAGAGTACAACACTCTGTTACTTAAATCTTCTAGATAATTATACAGTTTTAAGCGGGCCTGAGTGTTGTATATGCCGCGATACCAATGTTTACAGTTGAAAGGCTATCCGTCGCTTCTTCCTTATATTGCCAGCTAGTATTGAGATTTTCTTCGTTAACGGGTAATATATGACATATTTCTAAAGCTGGATTCGTAAGCATAGTATATAACTCTGAAGGCTCATTTATAATTATGGTTTTTGTTGACTTTTTCTTTGGTAAAATTTATCCCAAAATTAATTCAACATCAATTTTGCGAATTTTTATTAAACCATAATGTTTAACAATTTTAGAAAATTCTAATTGAATCTTTTCATTTTGCAACAAATATTTTATATATTTATTTTCGTCTGCTTCTGTAATGTATTTAGAAGGCCACTCTGATGCTTCCGTCTTCATTTTTAAAAATTTGTCCATCATCTTAGTAAATAAACCATCATAATTGGTTAGTTTGTCATATAGAACAACATTGTATTTCCATATTTCATAAATTTCCAGTATTACGTAGTTTTTCTCGACTGCTCTTAAAACTTCATATATAACCCATTTTCCGATTAAAGCTCGTTCTTCATTAGAATGTGCACATAATTCATTTTGGTTTTTTCTTCTCCGCATTTGTGACACAAAGAAAACATTAACTTGTTGTTTTGTTTAATTGGCAATACTGGATATAATAGTTCTGCAGGTGGAAGTATTTTACATTTAATGAGACCATTAATGTTTTCTAAATTTTGTTCCATACATTTAGAGTTACCCACGTAAATTTTTGGGTGACCTATGGGAAATTTTCCATATTTACATACATATGGATACAACCAGCGTACATCAATATATTTAATTGTTTCTGCTTCTTTGTATTTATAATATTGATAGGTATTTCTGGTGCGGCCTCCATAAAAAGCATCTCTGGGATTATTAACGGTTGATTTTTTGAGCAAACTGAAGAATGTTGGCATTGGGGACATGTTCCGCCACATCTATGGCGATTTCGGTTCTAAAATGACTTATGACACCTTTCACAATAATAAGTTCAGCAAAATTCCGCAGTAAGCAAAGTTATTACGTTGTAATGACCTTTGTCGTATAGGAGATTGATCCTCTTTTCACTGCCATTTCCCTCGAATAAAAGATTTCTACGTTTACTTCCATATTTATAAACGGTTATGGTGTATTCTTTTAAATATTGTTGGAACTGCTGAAGTTCTGGTATTCTACAACCTTCTTCATGTATATTTACGTTCGCGTTGCTGATAAATTCTGTTATCTTCATTGTTTGTAATTTCCCAGTGTCTTTCCGAATTTTAATGTAATCTGAATGTTTATCAATGTAAGACATTGCAACTACTGATGCTCTTGGAAGGCATAAGTTATCCTTGTTACTAATAGTAATAATACCCTCTTCCTTGGCATTTTCGCCATCAAAAGTATTATAATTTTTTTCTCCCCCTCTGCTCTGAGGGAGTTTAACTTACTTAACTACCTATGCAAAATGTATCAGTGCTAAGTCCATGACAGTTGCTTTGAAAAATGTTTGATATTATTTCCCAGATATCTCAAATTTTAATTTTTGAAGCGTCTCTAAAATTTATCCACCAGAACGTCGCTCTTCACAGCTTCTTGCACAAAATGTTATACCCACCTTATCCGAAGAGTACAATCGCATTTTCCAATGCCGACGCTATCAACATCCAGTACAGCTTTCATTTTGACGTTCTCATGTATCCGCAATCGCTGGTAGTGCTTTACCGCAAACGTTCTGTTACCAATTTGATCTGTAGATCCCGATGTAGGTTTTTGTTTCGCGTTTACAACTCCGCCAAGGGGCGTTTACAACTCCGCAAGGGGCGTTTACATGATCTAGTGTTGAATGGTTATTTCTGAATCCAAATTGATGTGATGGAACTAGATTTCTTTGCTTAATAATTACATTAAGCCTTTTCAGCAATATACCTTAATTTGAAGCAAGCGTTAATAATATGCTGTAGTTTTAGAAAACCTGCATCTGGCAGTTTTTTTATAATTTTCCGGGAAATTACGATTATAACCTGGACTTTTCTTGTCCAGGACTGAGGTTATTTATACACCCAACCTTCAGTTCTTTCAAGGTGACATACGGTATTTTCTCTACATCAATTTTTGCTATGAGATCTGTATTTCTATCAGTTGCACTTTGCGGGAACGCTTAAACCTTGTTATTTGCTATTTCCTTCTTGCCCTTCTTTTTTGCTGGATAAGTTCAATTATTTCTCTTGGATAGCTGGTTCTGTATTGCATGCTCGCACACACTAACGATGCAATCTTCTCTGATGCCGTTTGAATTTCTGATGTGAAACATTCGACTTCTCAGTCTATTTGGATTCTTGTTTCTAGCAATGATCTTGGGTTTATTTGAAGTTTCCTTGTAAATTTATTCAAATTGGTTTTTTTGTTTGCTAGACTTCGTATATTTTCCTTTTGTATTACATCTTTACCACACGTTAAAATTACTGGAGTGTGATCTGATGATAAATCATCATAACTTTGCACATCTATTTGATCACTTGTCATTCCTTTTTTAACAAAAAAGTCGATAAGATGCGGTGTTTTTACGGATCTGTAGGCCCATAGGTTGGTGAATCAAATGAGAAAAAGTCGCATCTATATTTTCGGACCTGTTTGTAGAGCTTCTTACCTTTTGCAGATGTTAGTTAAAATCACCTCCTACAATGCAGCTATTTCCTAGTGATTTGAACAAGTTGAAGTGACCATCTTTACTTAGCGAGTGATTTGACGGACAGTATATGGCTACTATCTTAAAGTTTTTATTTTTAGTCTTCCAAACGTTATTGTTGAGTGATTTGTACTTACATTCCTTGTTTGTTGTTTGGTTGATAATATTCTTTTGTTCATTAAAATCTTCAATACCCGAAACCATTATAGGTGGTGGTAAATATGTTTTCCCGGTATTTTTTTTGTTAGAGGTTTTATTTTCCGGTGTTCCAGATACTGTCGTTGCATATATTTCAGGACTAGCTTCAGGTTTACGTTTTTTTGATTTCCTCTTTAAGATCCAGTCGGTTTCTCTTGTAAGCTCTTCCTCATTAGTTTCATAGGTAGTTAGTGCCGATGGTGTAGGTGGCCTTCTTTTTTCATCCATATGAGTCATTTTTTCCTCTAGAGCTTTAATATGTCTGTAATATACTTACCGTTTCTTCCAATTGTTTTCTGGCTTGTACTTCTTTCTGCCATTCATGATAAAAACTTTGCTCAGTCTGCGAATTTATTAGTCTGCTCGGATTCTCATTTTCAAAGTTAATCATCGTAATAGGTGTTTCTGTTTGAACAGATTTTACTGGTGTTCTATATGTTTTACTTCCTTCTGTTGATACTTTACTTCTTGTTGTTGTTTCCGGAGGAATTCTTTTCGTACGATTACTCCTCCCAAAATTAAAACTATTAGGCAATACATGGTTCCCCCAGAATCCATGGGACCTTCCTCCGAAGACAGTAGATTTTCCAGATCAACTGGTCTGCCACCTGAGATATTCAATCCTTGAGTTTTGTTCATTGCATTTTGGTTCCAATTCTCCCATTTATACCTTGGGTTAGCAACTTTCACTGCCGCCCCTCCGGGATCAGATGCAGACCAGAAAGCCGCCCATTCTGGGTCAAACGCTACTGGATTTGAGTGGTATTTTAGTGGACTCTTACCACAAGCATACCTTATTACGGGTATTTCTATCTCCCTACCCGCCGGAGTCACCAAGAATTTGTAACTCTTTCCACGTTTTTTTTTTTTCTAAATATACTTTTATTACAATATGCAGCTGCCTGACCATGGTTGGTGAGATTAGATATAAATAAGAGGCTTCTAGCTTATTTTAAAATAGTGCTGTACAAAATGAGCAACAAGGCAGTAGCAGATCTACAATTTATTGTTGAAAATAATAAGCAATATTTCTTGAAAGAATTTTCTTTGATAATTGATGGGTCACTGATACCCATGCTGTTTTTGTTTAAAACACCTTATTCGTTCGAAGAGTTAAATAGTGATGTTAAACAGCAAAATGAATTCAATAAAACGCAAATAAATTTTACTGGGCCTGGGCCTTTACTGGGATGATGGGAACATTCAGCAATATTAAATATTAATATTAAATATTAAATCCAATATTATTTTAAAATACAATATTAAAATCCAATACAATATTAAATATTAAATCCAATACAAATATTAAATATTAAATCCAATACAAATATTAAATCCAATACAATATTCAATATTAAATCCAATTTGAATTCTTATGATTTTTTTTATTCTATTTTAGAATTTTGTATTTATAGTTTTTCTCCCACATTTTTTAAAAATTTTTCGAAATATTCTTTGTATTTTTTTATCGTTTTTAAGTGGAGATGATGCAGGTAATAAATTAAGAAAATAGTTTATGCTTTTATGGATATTTCGCGTCCATAGATATGCACAACAATAATGTCCTCAAACAGATGTTAAATTACTTTGTAAACGCTTATTGTTGAAAACAAAACATTTTGATTGATTTTGTAGAAATTTTATAATCCCATTGTGAAATGGCCAATTTCCAAATGAATGAAAATATTCTGCACACTCTTGAACTGGAACAAATATTGCTAGCCAATGTGTTTCTTTCTTAGCAGAAGTGTCGGTATTTATTACTAAAATAGCAGGTTTTGAAATATGAAATATTTTTTGGTGTTTGACCAAGAGCAAAAACATCTTTAAATAGTTTACGTGTTGCAGTTTTACATTTCAATACTTTCGTTATGTGAAGGGTATTCATTATTTTATAAACTAGAAATATCAATTAGACGAGTATTTCCTCTTATATGTTGACAAAAATTCTGCTTTAAGTTTGCCATGTTAGGACTAAAACGAATTTTTCAAGCAAGTTTATTAAATTATTAGTTGTTTTTTCGTTATCAATATGACCAAAAGAGTAATTCTCAATGTCTATTGTTTTGAAATCTATGGTCAGAAAATTATACTTTAATGCCTTTAAAATAGTTTTACATTTTTCTTTTATTCCAGTTACAGCTGAATAATTGTTACATTTGAAACTTATTCCAGTTTCAAATTAATAGAAATGGAACACTGAACTTCTTTTTATATGTTTACGTAGACGTTGCGATGTTTATCAATTTCGATATTGGCATCGAATTCTGCAAGCACAATACATGTTAAGGTTTAAGTTAAGGGCGCACTGAGTCTTATTTCAATCTTTGCTACCCCCTGGTTTAATAAACTCTGGCCTGTATCAGTTCCACAGCCGTCTGGTGTATAGTATAGAAAATAGTTCTTTTGAAATTTGATGTCCTCTATCAGAATGATGTATACCTGTTCCGTTAAATAATGTTAAATATTCACGAGAATTGCAAAGGTTATTCAATGTAAATCTTTTTGCAATTGCAGAGTTTGGTGTAGGTACCCCATTTAGATATAATTGAAATTGCGTAAGATTTTGATGATCGAAATGGTATGGATTTTCTCATCTTTTACCCTTAAAATTTTAATTATTAACCATACAAAACACAAGCGCTTTTGGTATTTGCCCTATAAATATATTATCCAATGATATGTTTGAAGTGTTAGCTGGAATTGTAAATGTTTTGATTTCACTTCTCGTATAAAAATATTTTGAGTTAGTCTTTTCCAATACAGTGATAAATGTAATTTGGGAGTGTTTAAATTTTCCCATTAATTCTACTATTGTAGAATTGTTGTATAATTTTTCTCTTGATTTGGAATCAGAATTGTTAAAATCATTTACATTTGGTTTATCCAATTCCCAACCAGATGCTTCCAGGTGTGTTTGACTGGAATCTCTACCAAAATTTAGTAAGGTAGCTAAGTATGTTTTATAATGGTATAAGAAGTCTGAAGGAGTGTTGTTTTTTCCATTTAGAGTTATATAACATTGTTTAATTAAAGAGTGGAATAAATTATTTACAACACTGGACTGCGGAGCTGCCTTTGTTTAAGTTCCGGTTCCTACTTTATCCTTTGCACTGATCCACCTTTTTTAATATTTGAACTTTAAATTTGATGTAGGTTGAGGATAAATCTAGGTATGTATCTCCATTTCCAAACGAGACAAATTAAATAGTTGAAGGTGATGCTTCTAAAGAAGCTAAAAAATGGTATGCTACCTTTTCTGAACGCAAAATACTTGTTTGTACAGGTAATGATGCAAAAGGATCAAGTTCGGATTTCATACACCCCATTTTTTAATTGAATATATCAGAGGCTTTACTTTGCTTTTTTCGTCGATTTTTCAACTTCAAATGTGTCTTTTTAGAAACAGCTCGTATTTTTATAGCTCTTTGTCTTTTTATAGCTCTTCGTCTTCCACCATACAAAGAAAGCAGTTAGTTAACTACTGATTTTCCTAAATTTTTTATGCCACCTTTGCTTTGATTAATTACGGTTTTTTTTATGTTTGCACCAGATGCTATATCATTAAAAATATTTTTACTTGTGTTTACTTCCTCTTCCTTAATTAAGTCCCAACATGATGTAAAAATTGGCTTTAGTAACGAATTAAACTTCCAAATATATTTCCAAAACCACGACCTCTGTATAGTTGAATAAAATTGTAATAAAGGTCCAATATCGTTGATTCCTCCACCTACTTAAGAGGAATATTATCTCACGTAAGCTCTTTCCATGTTTGATATCATATTATATTTGAGTAGTAGTATTTATATATTTTAGGGCAATCAATGCTTTTTAAAGTGTAATACAATTTTTGTTGGATAGTAGCTGGAAACAAAATTTATTTCATCGATGTATTGGTTGCAAATTTTAATCGCTATCATTTCAAAACAATTTTTTTCCATAGGTATGTAATGGACATTTTCAAATTCAATATTTGTAAGTATTCTACAATTTTCTATGTTAATAGCTCTCAACGCCCGCACTATGCTACTTCTAAACACAGATGATTGAACTATATCTGAATAAATCATCCCCATTCTATTCAATTCATCTTTATTATTAGCAACAGCTAATTTGAATAGTTCAGGTAATTTTGTTTTGAAATATTCTACATTTTTTTTCTGTTGAAATAATTCAGGTAGTAATGTTTTTACATTATAACTTTGATTAACTATTATATAGAAACTATTTTCATCGAAAGTCTGCGATATTCGAATTAAATTCCCTCGGTTAGATTCTGACACTTTTTTAAATATAACATTATCATAATTTTTAGTAGTAGAGATATATGTCGGAACTTCATTAAAAAATTCTTTGAAAAATTGATTTCGAGTAAACCCGGAAGTTAAATTTTTAATAATCGTTGGTAAAAAATTAAACTTCCAATCATCCAAATGTAATTCCGAATCGTCATATGAATAATATGTGCAGCCTATAGATTTGGTTACTTTAATTTTTTCGAGAGGTTTTTCAATGTTTCTTACATAAACATTATACTCCGCGATATTAATAAGAGCACAATTCTCTTTGTTAAATTTTTCCGTTTGTAGGAAATCGTTCAGATAAATTTCTGAAAGACCTACTTTCCAGTTTCCGTTTCTTAAATCAAAGTGAATAGGTAATTTATTTTCGAATGAAGCTAAAGTGTTGTATGGAAACAGTGGTAAATTATCATTACTAAACAATGTTACATAGAAGTCATCTTGACTATCCATTTTTGTTAACTTCTTCCAAAACATAAAATGTTGTACTATTTATATGTTGTCCATTCCGGTGTTGATGAAGTTCTTTGTTTTGGACTTCTAAGTAATGGTTTTAGTTTTCGTTTTTTTGTTTCAGGAAACTATGAAAGAATAGTGTAGGAAATTGTACTACCGGCCGATCAAAGTGTCTTCTTTTCCGGAGATGGTACAGCAAAGGTAATTACATCACCACTTGGTGTTTCAAACATTCTATAATCAGAGCTTGGAGATGGTCTTTTTACTAATTTTCCATCTTTCAACATTTCAGTTTTAGCTGATTTTTTAAATAAATTTTCATCATCCAAATCATAATGTGTTAAATCGATATCCATACTTGAATGTTCTTTTTTATGATCATATTGAAACACATCATCAGTAACCAATGGTACAAAATTGGTCTGTGTTGATGTTGATTTATATAGGTAATTCAGCTTCTGTATATGAATTTCGTTTAGAAAAGAATTTTGTTTGAGTGTATCAAATGTAAGATTATTAGCCTTTCCTGGTAATATTTTTGTGAGCCGTTTGTTAACTCCATATTTGAGAAGGTTTTGACGATATAAGTACCATTTTTGTAATGGTTTTAATTTTTTATCATATAAAACTTTTTTCATTTTTTAAACTAATAAATCCAAGTTTTTATCATCTTGAAATAATTTGCTAAATTTTGAAAATATTTCTGGTGACATAACAATCATTCGCTGCATTATGTCTAACTGAACAATTTTCCTATTACACCAGATAATATAATTCCGATTAAAGTTGGTAAAAATTCACCATGTTGAACTAATAATTTGCGTTTGTCTTTTATACTTTTCTTACAACAGGTTAGAAATCTTAATTGTTTTTTATGTTTTTTTAATTATGCTTTTTATGCTGGTGATATTTTATTATTTACATTTAATATATTGATTGCAATTTCAGCAATAGTTTTTATAATATCATCATCACAATATTTAAGAATATTTTCACGAAATTTCTTCTTGTTACACTTTCCTAGGACATGTAATATATGTTTGTTTTTCTTGAATCGTTTCATATTTTTGACAGCTGTTGTTCAAATCACGCGTATCACAGAAACATATACAATATTATTTTGAAAAAGTATTGGTTCTAATAGGAAACAAATCATTAACGTCTTGTGTTAAATCTAACACAATATAACCTTGTGGACTTGAGGTTGATTTATTATATACCCCCAGGAAACCTTTTGTATTTTCCGGATATAGTCTAGCTAGAGGAAAAATTTGTGATTTGTCTCGAGGGTTTTTAAAAAGCACCAAATATTTACAATTTAATGAAATATCTCGGGAGAATTTCCGCTGATGAAAATCGTTTTGCGTCAGTAATATAATAGATGATTAAAATATATCATTTTTGGTTCGCGTTTTATAAGTCACTAAAAGGTAATCAGATTTGTTCTTCAAATATATAAGAGCAGCAAAAGTGTATAACTAATTCTCATTTTAAAAGATGGAGGTGAAAGAAGTGGAAGAGTTTTCAAAATCATATCTTATTAAATGAGCATAAGCAACGTATTTTTCACATGTATAAATACATTAAAGAATTTTCAACAACAGAAAAATTTACGCCAATATACGGAACTCATTTTGCTCTTTGTCCTTGAGTTACATATTATGAATCTTGTATAGGGTTCCCCTCTATGTAATTAATTTTTAAGAATTAGAAAAAATATAATATAATATAATGCTGTAATTACTTTTTAAGAATGTATACACATGCATATGTATAAAAAAAAACAAACAGGCATTCATATATAAGTTGCCAAACAGAAAGGTCTAATTAAGTCCTAAATTATCAAAAAAAATTAAAAATAAATTTGTTAATTAAAAATTGATTTGTAGTTTTTCATATTTAAAATTATGTATACACAAAAAGGAATTATAAAACTGGCACACGAACATTTATATAAGTACGTATTTGATTAAAAAAACTATATAAAATATTAAAATACAAATTAATTTAAAAATAAAAGACATTTTTTGTTTTTTTTTTTCTCAATTCAAAAAAAAAAAATAAAAATAAATAATTTCAATTTCTAAAATGTGTAAAAATCAACATACATACTTTACTTTAAAAATTTAAAAACAATTATACATGCATGTAAATACAAAAAAAATTTAAAATTAAAAGTGAAATATAAAAAAAAAAAACATTTTTTTCACCTAATAAACTAAATTAAATTAAATCAAAGAAAAAAAAAAAATAAAAACAACATCAACATAGAAGGAATTATAGGAGAAAAAAATGCAACTGCTATCAATAAATTTAAATAAGAATTAATTTAATGTCAAGTTAAGGTTAAGGAAGTTATCAATTTTAATAATACAACTAATATTTCTATATGAAAGAAAAAGAAGGAAAATAAATCTTGTTTCGGAGAATTTTTTTATTTTATTAAAATTAAATTTGTTAAAAAGAAAAAAAATTTTTATAAGAAATTTATATAAGAAAAATTTGATTTTAGTTTCTAATATTAGGAACTCAAAAAATTAGAATATATTGTACCGTACATTAAAATACCGAACATTAAAATATTTTGTACCGTACAAATTGTACATCATATGTATATAAGAAAAGAATAATAACATATTTACTTGTTGCTTATTGTAAATATATAGAATTTTAGAATTACATGAATGTATATTCTTGTTTAGTTCATAGTATGTATATATTATTATATATATAAAAAAATAAATAAATAATAATTTCGATATTATTGTTATTGTATAAATATGTTAATTTGATATTTATATACCAATTAGGAAAATTTAAAAAAAAAATAATAATTTAATTTGTACCTATTGCTTCCTTTAATTGGAAACATTTTTTACAACCAATTATTGAATTGCAAATTAGCCAAAAAATTATGCTAATACAGTTTTATTTAATAATCATAGTCGTACCAATTGAAATGTAATAAAAACGATACTAAAAGAAAACTTTTCTATTCTATATTATTATTCAGTATAGCATTGAAAACATTATTTGTAAAATTAAAAACTTAGAGTTTAGGGGACTATAGAAATATTTTAAAATAATATACTAGAATATTTAAGCCAAATTAATATTAAAAATTCTTTTTCGTCAGAAAATTCCGGTTGGAGTAACACTAATTTAATGGCTTTGCAAATTTTCATCAATAAACTACCAAATGATCCAAAACTTATATTAAATGCTAGTAATCCACCCACTCTCAGAAAATCCAAAGAAATATTAATAGAAACAGACTATTTTTTTAAAGAATTGAACAATTATTCAAATCAATCAAAAAACCAAAATTTTTTTAGAAATCAAACAAATTCTCATTTCAATTCTACTTCAAGAATTAATAATAATAGAGTTGTCTCTTATAATAATGAACTAAATCGTAATAACGCTAATCAAAATAATAATAATTACTCAGCGAATTTTGTAAATAATAGACAATCTAGATATCCCAAATCAAAGTTCTCACTTTTCCAACAGTGCGAAAACTTAATGAAAAACAGTAGTAATTCTCAGCCAAATATTGATACCTACTCAAGAAACAACCGAAGAGATTATGAAAACAGACAGGAAGAAATGGATGTTGGTAATAGTTGTATACAAAATTTTCTTTTATCAGCCTCAGAATTGTTCCCGTTATAATATGTAGAACGAAAAGCATTCCAATTAAACTCTTAATAGATTCCGAAGCCGCAACTTCATTTATTCAAAAAGGCTTATTCCACAAATCTTTTCTTTCAAAATTAGAAAACGCAGTAAAAATTAAAACAATTAACTCAGCCACAATATCTGAATACAATGTTACAATTCCACTTTTCAATTAATTTAACCGACCAAATGCACAAATCGAAATGATAGAAACCGATATAAATAATAAATTTGACGGTATTATAGGTAATAATTTATTAAAACCATTGAAAGGGGTTATATATTATAAGAAATGCAAACTAATAACAAATGAGGTTGAAATTAATTTATGTTTTGATAATTCTTTATCCGATTCCGAACTAACTGCAGAAGAACTAAATAAGTTTAGTAACGAAATTTTAGGCTTTGCCTTCAAATGTCGAGATATACAAGCGATATTGGACAAATTGAACATTAAATATCTAAATAAAGAAGAAAATCCTTTAACTTTAATCTTATACATAAATATAAGAACATTTTTTTTAAAGAAGGGGACGATCTATCCTCAGTAACAACGTACTCACACAAAATACCGACCATAATTGAAATACCTGTGTTTACTAAAACATACAGGTATCCCGAAGTACACAAAGAAGAGGTAATTAAACAAATTAATGAGATACTTAAATTAGGGATAATTAGAAATTCATCAACTCCTTACAATGCACCCTTATGGGTTGTACCTAAAAAATTGGACAACTCAGGTTGCCAAAAATGGCGTTTGGTTGTCGATTATAGGAAATTGAATTACATCCTCGGTCACAAATAGAGGATAAATACCCAATTCCTAATGTAGCGGAAAATTTTGACAAATTGGGTAGGGCACTTTATTTTACCACATTAGATCTAGTAAAAGGGTTCCACCAAATTCCAATACATGAAAAAGACATTCACAAGTCTGCATTCTCGACATCAAATGGGCATTACGAATTTACTCGTATGCCTTTCGGTCTTAAGAATGCGCCAGCTTCATTCCAAAGAATGATGAATGAAGTTTTACACGACTACATCTATAAAATCTGCGTTGTCTATTTAGATGACATTCTTGTTTTTTCTACATCGCTTCAAGAGCATATTGATTTATTACAAAAGATTTTTGAACGTCTAAAAAATATTACTTGAAGGTTCAAATAGATAAGTGTAATTTTTTTAAACATGAGACCGCATATTTGGGGCATATCATTTCTGATGCGGGTATAAAATCTAACCCCAATAAAGTAAAAGTTATTAGTAAGTTTAAACTTCCTAGTACGGTTAAACAAATAAGATTATTCCTAGGAATAACGGAGTACTACCGTAAATTTATGAAAGACTACTCAAAAGTAGCAGTTCCAATGACAAATTGCTTAAAGAAATACGACAAAAAACAAATTGCTTAAAGAAATACGGTAAGATAGATGTAAATAACAAAGACTACATCGACTCTTTTACAAAATTAAAAATTTTAATTACTCACAGTCCTGTATTAGCTTATCCTGATTTCCAAAACGAACTTACGCTGACAACCGATGCCAGTAATGTAGCTCTAGGAGCTGTATTGTCCCAGCAAGGCCATCCAATAGCATATGCGTCTAAAACTCTCAAAGAACATGAGGAAAATTATGGTATCATTGAGAAAGAACCTCTCGCAATTGTTTGTCCTACCAAATACCGTATTTATATGGTAGAAGATTCAAAATTCAGACAGATCATCTTCCATTAATATGGTTAAATTCTGTAAAGGAACCCTCTTCTAAGCTCGTAAGGTGGAAAATTAAGCTCAACGAGTATGACTTAAGTAAGTATGACGAGTAAGCCAAACTACTTATAAAAATTTGATTAAAAATACCCAAAATCCCGTCAACTGTTTTAAAATACAACTAGTATTAAAAAACAGTCAAAGAAATCTAAATAAAAATAAATTTTTGTATAAAACTAAACGAAGACTATCCATCAATTTGAAAAACTATGATGAAGAATATTTACTGGAAATCTTAAAAACATTTATCCCTATAAAAGGAACTATTGGGCTCTATTGTGAGGATGAAAACCTACTCTTCATATTTCAAAATATTATTCAAAAATATTTTCCCGAAGCATTAAAATGAACGTTTTGTAAGACATATGTAATATGCAAAGATTATTAGAAATAATTGAAACATTTCATGAACAAAAACATCATTGAGGCATAGAAGATATTCTGAGATGAAAAACATATATTATTATCCCAAAGTGAAAACAGAGATTCATAAATTTATTAACAATTGCATATTGTGTAATATGAGTAAATTCGATAGAAATCCCATAAAACCCAAATTATTAATTTCCGAAACGCCTTCTCAACCTAATGAAATAATTCATATTGATATTTGGTTTCTCGATAAAAATACTATGTTTTTAATCTGTATTGACAAACTGACGAAAGATGTTTCGATCCATCCAATATCAAATAGGAATTCGGTTACTATTACTGAAGCTCTAAGACATAGATTTTAAATTTTAAATATACCACACAAAATTGTAGCTGACAACGAATTTAATACAGCTTTTATAAAATCCTTTTTAACTGGAAACCAAATATTATTTCACTTTACTTCACCAAATAAATACATGGGAAACGCAGACATTGAGTTTCCATAGTACGTTAAATGAGCATATGAGACTATTTAAACTCAATAAAAGTATAGATACAAAGACGAAGAGAGTCGAGCGTTCAAAGCTGTAGAAATCTATAATCGTACAATTCGTTCGACAACCAAACTCAAACCTTTTGACTTATTAAAAGAAAATTTGTCAAACATCGAATGGAATGCTTTAAAGGAAATAATACATAGACAAAAAAATGATTCGGATTAATGAACTGAATGAAACACGAAAAGAACCGGGTAAATTTAGAAATAGAGAACTTGTTAAAAGATACAAAGAACACATCGCAGCAATAAAACGGAACGACCCGTTAAAACAAGCAGTTGCGGTCCATGTTTTGGATACATGTCACCGAATAATAATAAAAAAAAATTTGCAATTACTAAAAGAAATTGATTAACCACATCGGTTGAACGTAGCTGAATCCATTTTCATATACATTAATAAATACAAATATAAGAGAAACTTGATAAACAGAGAAAGTGCACCAGTGTATGGGTATATTATACCCATACAATTAGAAAGATAATTGAGAGAAATTTGCAATAATATTTAATATATAATTATAGTATATAAGATTGAAATAAATGTATGTTAGTTTAGATATATAGCGGCGCTGAAGATGACAGCTAGATGCTGTTGAAATTTCAATTCGCATAAATAAATAAAAATATTTTTAAACTCAATAAAATTGGAATTTTTTTTTTATTTTATATTTTTAGAAAAGCGGAATAAATTAGAAATTTTTAAAAATTTTAAATAAATAAAAAGATAAATTAGATTAAAATTTTTATTTTATATCTATCTTTTTTTTTTTAACGAGTGAAGGTGGGAAGCATCGCACGCCATCTAGGGAACTACACGAAGTTCCTTTAAGGTAGTGTTGGGCTTTAACCAACTAAACACCACCACCCTTTTAAACCAAACTTTAGGATGGAGTCTTTAATACAAAATGTATAGTTTGGTTTTAGGAATAAGGATGTAGGAAGGATTTCTGGGAAATTTGGGATGAAGGTGGATGTGTATGAAAATTTGGAGGGGAACTTCGAAGAAAGATGTTAATGTTCTTCTTAAATCTTTTTATATCTTACGCATATGAGTCACCAATTTTTGGAAACACATAGAATGGTATATGGTTCCAAATCCGCGATGTGCGCAGTACAAACGAACTTCCATAAGCTGTGTTACGATATCTTGAAAGCTCTACAGTGTAGGGATGAGCATCTGATTCACTCCTTGTTTCGCGGTGAAAAACTTTGAAAGGAGTTATTAATTGTTTAATTTATTTTTTTTTTCCTAAGGGAGGTGGGAATCTTCCAAAGACGCCAAGAATTTCTCCCTTGGAAGTGTCAGATTCTTACTGACTAAACCCACCTCCCCCTTTAGCCAATATAATGGGATGAAACCCTTACCTGCGAACGCAGTATATTGGCT
The DNA here is from genome assembly GCA_947095535.1 of Poecilobothrus nobilitatus. NCBI lineage: Eukaryota > Metazoa > Arthropoda > Insecta > Diptera > Dolichopodidae > Poecilobothrus > Poecilobothrus nobilitatus. The sequence goes on along the minus strand of OX352772.1, from coordinate 154,514,208 downwards.
AGGGAGTAGGGATAGGAAAGGATAAGAAATGGATACGGAAACATTGAATTGGGAGTGGGACTGTAAGGAAACAATGAATACGCCTATTATTATTACTATTTTGCTAACAGTAACTAAAGCCATCACAACAAATACAACATGTAGTAGTAGTATATATACTACATGAGGTAATTATTGAAGGCAACCCCCTGTAGTCAACTGTCACTGTAGGTTACTATTATTGGTATTAGTATTCTTATTAATATTATTATTATTTTACTACAGAGTCAGCGCCATAAGTGGATTACAACGTGCAGCAGTATATAACACCTTACTTGCATGATATAACCAAAGATTGCTCCACTGTAGTACCTATTATTATTATTACTATTATTATTATTATTATTATTATTATTATTTTTATTATTATTATTATTATTATTATTATCATTATTATTATTATTATTATTATTATTATTATTATTATTATTATTATTATTATTATTATTATTATTATTATTATTATTATTATTATTATTATTATTATTATTATTATTATTATTATTATTATTATTATTATTATTATTATTATTATTATTATTATTATTATTATTATTATTATTATTATTATTATTATTATTATTATTATTATTATTATTATTATTATTATTATTATTATTATTATTATTATTATTATTATTATTATTATTATTATTATTATTATTATTATTATTATTATTATTATTATTATTATTATTATTATTATTATTATTATTATTATTATTATTATTAATATTATTATTGTTATTATTATTATTATTATTATTATTATTATTATTATTATTATTATTATTATTATTATTATTATTATTATTATTATTATTAATATTATTATTGTTATTATTATTATTATTATTATTATTATTATTAATATTATTATTGTTATTATTACTACTATTAAGTATACGATATACATTATTACGATATAAAAGTACTACATATTTTTTATTTATGAACTGACCGGGGTTTGAACCGAAGACCCTTCGATTGAAAGGTTGGCGACTTAACCACTGCGCCATGAGTCAGCTATTTAGAACAGGTGCCTACTCCTACGAGGTATCTATAAAATAAGGTCAATGACCAAACTGTAAGTCTATAACATAGGGTCAATGAGCGATGAGGTAACTGGTACCACTAATGAGACAAATAGCTCTTTTTTACACTTTATCGAGAAGTCCCAATGCTGTTTGTGGGAATCCTGCCCAAATGTGCATTATACTCCACTTTCAGCCTAATGTACGTTTTATAGATATTGAGAAGGTCAGAAGGGAAGAAATAAGCTTTGCAGCGATACAAAAAACCTAAGCACTTAGCTGCATCTTGGGCTATACCAAAAATATGATTTGACCAAATCAGTAGGCATTTTGGCACTTTGGCTAGACGGCCTGACGTCATCACCTGGCGCCAGTTTTATATTGATCTAAACAGGTGTTGTACGAAGGTTAACTAGATAATGTAGAACAAATAAGTGCAATGATCTTGTTATGATAGTATAGTAACACAGATTATTGTAAATAATACGAATTTATTTTATTTTTAATAAAAAGCTTTCATGGCCAATCAGGTATTGTAACATAATATTAACGCAAAAATGCAGTTGTTAGAAAAGTGTTAGGATTTTTGACTCGAGTAAGTGCAGACTCGTAAAAAGAACCTAAAATCTGTGTTTTTGTATAATCAAGTAAGTCGTAAGTAATTGGATCTGTGCGTTCTATTTCTTTAATTGTAAATATTTCTGTTGACCAGTTTGGTTGATAACCTTTTGCAAAATTTTCTTTATATTTACTTATGCGTACATAATATCCAACTTTATATTTTGTTTTCTTATAAAATTTCGGTTGCATGTAATTGTTCTTCAAAATATATTGCCCGTTTGCTGATGCTTCCACATTGAATTTTTTAAAGTACGATTAAAACGTAATACTATGGATGCTTTTATTTCAAAATTTGTATGATAATGATTAATTTTTTTTTCTTTTCATAAATTTTCTAAATTCCTTGTTAAAAAATTCTTTACCTTGATCAGATTGAATATTTTTTGGGAGTGTTCCAGCCCGTTTTAAAATGTTTTGTAAAACCCAGTAAGGTGTTATTGGCATTTTTAGTTTTAATTGGCTCAGCATAAGCATATTTCGAAAAGATGTCTATTACAGTTAATAAAAATTTATTTCCTTTGTTATACATTGCATATGGAATAATTCCTACTAAATCTATTTGCAATGTATCATTTAAACCTTTTTGTTCCGATACTATTGTGCTCTTGACATTATGCTTGTACCAATTAATCAGGTTTTCCAATTCGATTTTATAATTTTCTATAGAGCAACAGTTACATGTATCCGGTTCATATGACGAGTTGTCGAAAGCCCTAGAGTTTTATAATCCCGTTTTGTATATATATAATTTTAAATATGAAAAACTACAAATCAATTTTTAATCAACAAATTTATTTTTAATTTTTTTAATAATTTAGGACTTAATTAGACCTTTCTGTTTGGCAACTTATATATGAATGCCTGTTTGTTTTTTTATATATATACATGTTTATATATTCTTAAAAAGTAATTACAGTATTGTATTATATTATATTTTTTTAATTTTTAAAAATTAATTACATAGAGGAGAACCCTATAAAAAGATTCATATTATGTAACTTCACCACGCTTTGTTAAAACATTACTCCTATGGAATGTTATTATATAACAAAATAAAAACAAAACATAAAATAAATTCATTCTGCAACATAAAAATTTTTTTTTTTTTTATAGAAGGTTTCTTTAATTATTTTGAAATGGTTAATTAATATTACTTATTATCTATTTTAATTTTTAAATTTAATTATTATGTTTTACTTATAATTTAATATTTATGCTTTTTTTTTTTTTTTCTAGTTTAACAATTTTTCCTTTTTTTTTTGTGCATTAAATATACTTTTATTCACAACTATATTTTGATCGATTTTTTCCTGTTAGTTTCTTAAATAATGCATTCTAAGTAAAAAGTTTTTTTTTTAATAAAATAAGTTTTTCGCTTATCTTTTACCTCTTTTGTTATGTATCTTGGTAAATGTTTTAAATTATGAAAACCTAAGTTTTTAACAAGTTCTCTATTTCTAAATTTACCCGGTTGTTTTCGTGTTTCATTCAGTTTATTAATCCGAATCATTTTTTGTCTATGTATTATTTCTTTTAAAGCATTCCATTCGATGTTTGACAAATTTTCTTTTAATAAGTCAAAAGGTTTGAGTTTGGTTGTCGAATGAATTGTACGATTATAGATTTCTACAGCTTTGAACGCTCGACTCTCTTCGTCTTTGTATCTATACTTTTTATTGAGTTTAAATAGTCTCATATGCTCATTTAACGTACTATGGAAACTCAATGTCTGCGTTTCCCATGTATTTATTTGGTGAAGTAAAGTGAAATAATATTTGGTTTCCAGTTAAAAAGGATTTTATAAAAGCTGTATTAAATTCGTTGTCAGCTACAATTTTGTGTGGTATATTTAAAATTTAAAATCTATGTCTTAGAGCTTCAGTAATAGTAACCGAATTCCTATTTGATATTGGATGGATCGAAACATCTTTCGTCAGTTTGTCAATACAGATTAAAAACATAGTATTTTTATCGAGAAACCAAATATCAATATGAATTATTTCATTAGGTTGAGAAGGCGTTTCGGAAATTAATAATTTGGGTTTTATGGGATTTCTATCGAATTTACTCATATTACACAATATGCAATTGTTAATAAATTTATGAATCTCTGTTTTCACGTTGGGATAATAATATATGTTTTTCATCTCAGAATATCTTCTATGCCTCAATGATGTTTTTGTTCATGAAATGTTTCAATTATTTCTAATAATCTTTGCATATTACATATGTCTTACAAAACGTTCATTTTGAATGCTTCGGGAAAATATTTTTGAATAATATTTTGAAATATGAAGAGTAGGTTTTCATCCTCACAATAGAGCCCAATAGTTCCTTTTATAGGGATAAATGTTTTTAAGATTTCCAGTAAATATTCTTCATCATAGTTTTTCAAATTGATGGATAGTCTTCGTTTAGTTTTATACAAAAATTTATTTTTATTTAGATTTCTTTGACTGTTTTTTAATACTAGTTGTATTTTAAAACAGTTGACGGGATTTTGGGTATTTTTAATCAAATTGTTATGAGTAGTTTGGCTTGTAACTGCGGAGTTAACAAGTCGAGTTAAGGAATCCGCTACATTTTCTTTTCCTTTCAAGTACTCTATTTGAAAGTCATACCCGTTGAGCTTAATTTTCCACCTTACGAGCTTAGAAGAGGGTTCCCTTACAGAATTTAACCATATTATTGGAAGAAGATCTGTCTGCATTTTGAATCTTCTACCTTATAAATACGGTCTAAAGTATTTGGTAGACCAAACAATTGCGAGAACTTCAATAATACTATAATTTATCTCATGTTCGTTGAGAGTTCTAGACGCATATGATATTGAATGGCCTTGCTGGGACAATACAGCTCCTAGAGCTACTTACTACATTTTTTTTTTTTTTATGTAAATTTTTGTTTTAAATATTTTTTATTTTTTAGAATTACATTGGATTAGTAAATTCACATATGTATGTATATTATACCCATACAAATGGAAAGACAATGATAGAAATTTGCAATAATATTATATCTATGTATGTAATTACAGTACATATATAAGATTGGAATAAATGTATGTAGTTAAGTATATAGCGGCGCTGAAGCAGACAGCAAGATGCTGTTGAAATTGCAATTCGAATAAATAAATAAAAAATTTTGAAACTCAATAAATGGTATTGTTCTTTTATTAATAAAAATATTATTTTTTATTTTTTAATTAAACCAAATTTTTCAGATATTATTTTACATTTTTCACTAAGACCCTACTTTTACTTACTTAATTTTATTTGTCAACAATTATTCAATTTCATATATGATGTATACGGTATATTAATTGTACACACTAAATATCAATTTTTCGTTTAATAAAATTCCTAAATTTAGTCTATTCTTAAAATTCATTTGATAGACAAAAAAAAATTATTTTGCCTCTTCTTCACTATGACCATTGACACTGCATATATTATTTTAATACCCAGAGAAGTGAAATGAATATGTTTTTCAAAGTAAAACAAAAATTTATTAAATATTAGACGTTTATACTTATATATGTATACATAATATTATATTTTATTTGATTAATAGTTAAGCTAGTTAAGTATATTTACATTTTAATCTTTAGATGAAAGAATACTTAAAAGATACAAAATTGAAAAACAAGAACACTCTTGAAAAGGAATCGATAAACTTTTAACTCTTTACTTTAAAAAACTTTAATTCAGTTCATTAATGCTAATTTATCAATGAGTAAAGTAAACACATTTACCAATTTCATTCAAATTTAAGTTGTATTCTTAAAAATAGATTCAATCAATATCCTCTTGAGAATTTTTTTTCTCAAGTAAGAACAGGAGGCACTTCACACTTTGACAAGCTCGATTGAAAGATCTTTAAATTGCAAAGAGTATACTCTTGCAGCTTTTATAGACATTGAGGGAGCGTTTAATAACGTCAATCAGGTAGCAATTGTGGACGCACTCATAAGCCTAGGAGTTGAACCGGAGCTAAGAGCACTGATAGCTAATATGCTAAATAGCAGGGCCATCAGTGCCAACTTGGACAACGCTTCAGCAAAAAGGTTTTTGAAAAGAGGGACTCCGCAAGGAGGGGTGCTATGTCCCCTTCTTGGGAATATGGTGGTAAATAAACTGCTTAAAATCCTGGAAGAGGTGGGCTGCACAACAATCGCCTATGCGGACGATATTGCTGTCGTGGTCAGTGGCAAGTTCCCAGACAGTCTCAGGGATGTTTTGCAACTTGCACTAAACAAAATCACAACATGGGCTACAAACTGTGGGCTGTCAGTTAATCCACAGAAAACAGAACTGGTTCTCTTTACAAGGAAATATAAAATTCCTAAAATAAAACCGCCTTCGTTAAATGGCTGCACTCTTACCTTTAGCGAAACGGCGAAATTTCTGGGTCTAACTCTAGACAGGAAGTTAAGCTGGAAGACTAACATCTCAGAAAGTTTAAAAAAGGCCAAAATAGCACTTTATTCGTGTAAAAAAGCCATTGGTAGGAAATGGGGGCTTCAGCCATAGATGACTTACTGGCTATACACATCCATAGTAAGACCCATTCTTATGTATGGAGTTCTAGTATGGTGGAAGGCAATCGATAAAGAGGTCAACCCTAAGGCAATCGCTAGGATCCAAAGAACTGCCACACTATGTATTAGTGGCTCTTTAATAACAACCCCTTCTGCGGCGTTGGACATCATGCTTAATCTGATGCCTGTAGAATATTATAGTAAATTTGCAGCCGCAAACACAGCTGTGAGATTAAAAGCTACATCCCAGTGGATCAATTCACGAGAAGGTCACTCGGATATCATAAACCAATTCAAGTCAGCTCCCGGCTTGGTGGACTACACGTTCCCCCCTTACTTCTTCGGGAAATCTCATGTGACGAGCATACCAAGCCGTGAGAGTTGGAACTCGAACACAGTGATGATCTTCGAAGGAGTGCAATTCTACACGGATGGTTCAAAAATGAACAGCAGTGTAGGATGCGGGGTCTTCTCAGATAATCTGAATATCAGTCATAATTTCCGATTACCAGACCATTGTAGCGTCTTCCAAGCGGAAATTATGGCAATTCAAGAAGCCTTGATTCTACAGAATAGAAGCGCTTTGACTGTGAAGTAAGTACGTATTCTGTCAGACAGTCAGGCTGCGGTAAAATCTCTGGAATCAACATGCAACCTCGAAGACTGTAATAAACTGCCGAAAACTTCTTAACGAGATGGCCAGGCAGTTTAGCATTCAGCTTGGCTGAGTACCAGGTAATCGAGGTATTCTGGGAAATGAAAAAGCGGATGAACTCGCAAGAATTGGTAAAACCGTACAAGTTCTGCCGGATAGGGCAGGACTAGGGGTACCTCTATCCACAAGCAAAACATTTTTTCAAAAGGAAATAACGGATATGGTAAATTGCAAATGGTCAAACTTAACCTCATGCAATACCATAAGATTGATATGGCCCAAAACCGATTTAAGACGATCCAATGATCTGCTTTCCCTCAAAAGGACAGACATTGGAATGACAATGGGAATAATCACCGGTCACTGTCTAATAGGGAAGAATGCCAGAAGACTTGACTTATCCGCAAACGACTATTGTAGAGCCTGCAAGGATGAAGAAGAGGAGGAAACTACTCTCTATCTCCTTTGCACATGCTCGACCTTATCGGCAAGATGGAATACCCATTTGGGGCAATATCTTTTCGACAGCCTTAGCTATCTGGCAGGTAAAAATGTAAAGAGTATTCTTCGCTTTGCAAAAAGCTCAAATTGGTTTTAACGAGTGGGATAGAAAAGCTTCTATGTGGTATCACAATGGACCAAATACGGTCTAAGTGTGCCCTTATGGCAGCCACCTTAAGCTAACCTAACCTAAGAACAGGAGGCGGAGCCTCGGTGGCCTAGTGGGTAAGAGCCTGTAAACACAGAGGGTGTATTGTTCGTTCGAATCTCACACACGTCGTGGGAATGGAAACCTTACGACATTTACAGCAATCGTTTATCAATTTAATTCTTCAATAGGTCGCATAATATCCTTAAAATTAATTGTTGATAAAACTTTAAATAACAACTGTGAGTCTGGTAATAATAAAATTTTACATTGGGAAAACTATAATTCCATAAAGAATGAAGAAGACATAATAAATTTGATTTAAATATTGAATTAGACGAAGAATTAGGGGATGAAACATAGTTTTCCGATAAATACATGCAGCAAAAGTTTTATTTAGATGAAACCACTCGAAGATATTTTATTATTTTTACTATTTTTATAATAATACTGTTTTACTATTTTTAAAATTTTTAAAATAATTATAAAGAAACTTAAATGTCATAGTTGCAAAAAAGATATATTAAAACCATCCTCAATGTTAAGTATCTATTCTTTCCGAATATAATATTTTAAATAAAAATTATTTTGGCGATGGAAAATGTAAACTCAAAGATCCATCAGATAAATTTTTTGAAATTTGTAAAAAATTTTTCAAAACTTTTTTGCATGTAAAACATATAAAAGCAAAATTATTGAAAGTTGTGCAACAGAAAGAAATTTTCTCCTGAATGGTTAGATGACAGCACAAATGAATGTGTAAATCATAGAAAACATCTTCTTAATTATATTATTTCCGAGAAACTGGTTTGGAAAAAAAAAGAGATAAATTAAATAATACAAATAATAAAAAATTAAGAATTTTGTAAGAATAATCTACATAAATTTATTTTATTTTATTTATACGTACCGTGATTTTCAAATAATTAATGAATATTACAGTATGAATATTACAAGACAGTATAAATAATATAATTGATACAAGGTGTTTAAATTTAGTTTTGAAATAACAACAAATTGAAAACAAAATTTAATCCAATCAAGTAATATAGTTTAAATTTGAGATTTTTTTCCCCACCACGAAAAAGCTAACTAAAAATTTTAGAAGAACTTATTACTTTTTGACGACATACAGGACACAAAAATGGTTGATTTTTATTACTGCAATCCTTCAAAAATTTTTCATAACAAATTTCATATAATTTGAAATGATTACATGGTAAATAAAATTTTTCGCATATTTTCAAACATATAATACAATATAAAGAATGTTGTTGAAAAAAACATTCTATATTTTGGGCTTGATCAAGATTTTTTTTTTTTTTTTGGCACGTACATTTGAACACTCCCGTTCAAAGTTTTTACGAAATCTGAAGTTTTAGTAAATTCTGTATCTGAAATAGTATCCAAAAACCTAAAAAAATTGCCTTGTTTTGATAATTTCTCTGACAGTTTGCTGTTAAAACTTTCAATTGAACTTGTTGTCCTAGTAGTAAATCCATGGCATGATATTGCAGATGCACCTTCCTGGAACAAGATGAAATAAAATAAAGAACTTATTTTAAGCATTAAAAAAATATTAAATATTTTTTAATTTTTGCTCTTAAAATCCATTGCCTTTCAATATGTTATAAATTTTTTTAACATATTTTTTGATTCATTGAGACATAATGCCTCATTTTGTAACGTTTTATAACTAACTGATAAATCTATTTTTTGTAATAAGAGTAAAATTAAAAATTTTTTATAAAGCCTAAATGATTGCTCATTTTTCCTAAGATGGGGTATAAAAATCGATTGTGCGTATTGCTGAACAGCCTGCGTAACGTGAAACCAACAACCAACAACCAGCATTTCTCAGCGCTGTTTCACAATCAGTTGTTATAGTATTTGGATGAAAGACTACAACATTTTCTCGATAACAGCACGTAAATAAATGGATATGTCTATATAAAAGAAATCATTATATATTACATATATATATATATATATATATATATATATATATATATATATTAATACTTACATGCTCCGCTTGAATAATATGTATTGTTCACAACTGTTTGAAAACGTTAGAACGTGGAACTGTTCTAAAAGTTCCATCAATCATACAATTGAGAGACGATTCAGACGTATTATTATTGTTTATATTTCGATGTAATTACAAATAGTTGTTGAAATAAACAAAGGGTAGGCAAAATCATTGTTTATTATTGTATTATAATAAAATGTTTCACTCGGATTATATCTCGACATTGCATAATTTTTATATACTCGCTCATTTTTAAAAATATTAATAATGTCTTTAAAAGTTATTGGAGATTTTGGCAATTCTTGGTTTTTTATATTTAAAAGCTGTAGCCGGATTCGTCCAAATTCAACTTTGCTTGAAATTTCTAGAGATGCTTTTTCCCATGTTTCATCGAAAATATCGCACTTGGCCTCTTAAGAGATGCATTTTTACATTCATATTTTATATTATTTAGTAATCTTAATTTTTCATAGAGTTCTCTTTGGGATCCGTGAATATGATCGGAAGAATTTTTTTGTTTTTCTGCATATATTCCCATTATTAAAATCAATCATTATATTTACCTTGCAATTTTTTTCATAACACTTGTAGTATTTAAAGGTATTAACGGCTTTATTAAACTTAAAAATTTGATGTTGGTCCGGAATATACAACAAATTACTGTTTTTTCGGAATCTCCGAATTATTTCGTATTGAAAAATATTATTTTCTTCCATTTAAATTTTTTATTTTAATTTTTAAATATTTATGCCACACTATGTATTAGTGGCTCTTTAATAACAACCCCTTCTGCGGCATTAGACATCATACTTAATCTGATGCCTGTAGAATATTATAGTAAATTTGCAGCCGCATACATAGCTGTGAGATTAAAAGCTACATCCCAGAGGATCAATTCACGAGAAGGTCACTCGGATTTCATAAACCAATTCAAGTCCACTCCATGCCAAAAGACTTGGCTTATTCGCAAACGGCTATTGTAGAGCCTGCAAGGATGAAGAAGAGGAGGCAACTACTCTCCATGTCCTTTGCACATGCGCGGCCTTGTCGGTAAGAAGGAATGCCCATTTGGGGCAATATCTCTTCGACAGCCTTAGCGAACTGGCAGGTAAAAATGTAAAGGGTATTCTTCGCTTTGCAAAAAGCTTAAATTGGTTTTAACAAGTGGGATAGGAAAGCTTCTATGTGGTATCACAATGAACCAAAATACGGTCTCAGTGTGCCTTTGTGGCAGCCACCTTAACGTAACCTAACCTAACCTACTTTTAGTTAATTCTGAAAAAGAAAGTTTTTTAAAAAATTTTTAAATAAAACCCATGTTGAAATTTATATTAACTATGCACTATTTATTTATCAAATTCATTCTTAAAATCTATCATTCCCGGCCTTTTTCCAAAATTTTTAATTAAAACTTCCATTGTAAAACAGGATAATCGCAGACTTGTTTTTTCGAAATTTGAAAAAAATATATTTTAAAATATAACTTTTTTTCATTCAAGTCTTTTACCATATTTTCGAATATTGCCATTACAAAAACTCAATAGACCTCTTTGAACATTATATTATAACTATAATATTTATAACCAAACGATGGATTGGTTAAAAGATTACTAATTTTTGTTTTATCCTTATTCTTCAATAATTTTTTCTTTAAGAGATGAAATAATTGATCTAAGTTTATTCCATTAACAAACGAAAAAATCGTGACTAGCATTCTTGATTTATAATTTGCTTCGCCAAAAACAGCTTCCACAATATGCGTTGGTACTTTAGTAAAATCTGTGACATCCATTTTATTTAAGAAGTTTCTCATTGTATCTGCTCGGTTTTTTTTAATAATATTTTGGATATTTGAATTCATCTTTAATGGGAAACTCACTTAATTATTTAAAAAAAAAAAAAAATAAAAAATTAAATTGTGTACTCAAGAAATATTGTTGGCAAACTTTTAATTTCGCAGAATAAATAGGGAGTCAGACTTTTTGTCGAAAAAAAAAATGTTGAAAAAATAATGCTGAAATATGCACACCAAAATAAATATCTTGTTTCTTATATCAATGGTAAGTGATAATAAAACGATAACAAAGTTTATCAAATTATGAAAGTAGTACCTGCTATTAAATGATTATTTAATAATATTAATAAAATCCAGTTTAATATTTTTTGTAAGTTATAAAAGTGGGTCGGAGAATTTATGTCGCTTTTCAAAATATAGATTCCCAAAATGTCGACTGCCAAAATTTTGATTTCAAAATATCGACTTGTACAAAATGTGGACTCCCAAAATGTCAACTTGGACAAAATGTCGATTAAAAAAATGTCGGCTTGCATAAAATGTCGACTTGGATAAAATACAAATTTGAACAACAAAACATTTAAAATTATCCCTATTCATATATATATACATATTCTGGAAAGAGCGGAATACCCTAATTTTGAAACGAACTCTAAAATCCCTCAATTATTTTTATTGTACGGATATTTGAAATAGAGGAAATAAACGGATTATTGAAACCATAAAATTAACAAATCAACATTTTTGCCGATATTTTGGAAGTCAACATTTTGGGAGTCGACATTTTGAAAATCGACATGAGCTCCGTATCCCAGTCGATTCAACTTTATTTTATTCATTTTATTTTTTGAGCATTTTTTTTTAGAAATAAGATAGAATTGCTAATTCGACTTTATTTTCATTGTTTTTGGTAATAAAGTCGAATCGGCTTTATTTCTTTTTTTTGCATTCGACTTTATTTTTTGAACATGTTTTTTGGAAATAAGATAGAATTGCTAATTCGACTTTATTTCCATTGTTTTTGGTAATAAAGTTGATTCGACTTTATTTCATTTATTTTATTTTTTGAAAATAAGATCAAATTACTAATTCGACTTTGTTTCCATTGTTTTTGGTAACAAAGCCGCTTCGACTTTATTTCGTTCGACTTTATTTTACCCCTCCTAATTTTGCATTACATTTTACATTTACAATATATATTAAAATTAATTAAAAAATTCGTTAACATTTCATATGATATTTAGTACGTAGATTGTACATACCTATTCCATAGTACCTACCAATAATTAGATTTATTAAGTAAAAAATTGTTTTTTATTTATACTTTTTGTCCACAAAATAATATTATTAATATTTTATTTTTTTATAAGTCTTCAAATATTATATTTATTTATTATAAAGCCTATATATATTTCGGCATCACTGAAACTAATTTGTGGACAAAAAGTATAAATAAAAAACAATTTTTTACTCAATAAATCTAATTAAGATGTTCCACAAACTTACGGTTGAAAAAATTCAAGGATACCTACCAATAACATTTTAATAATATTATTATATGTATACTTATGTATGTAAATGTGATTAGTACATTGAATAACTAATCACATACCTATATGTACATAATAAACTTAGTATTGAAAAAACAAAGATTATTACTAAACCAAATAAAAAACAAAAGTTGAAGTTAATGTTGGTTTATAATTTACATGCACTTCTGTTATATTTTTATATAACATAATTTTAATTGTATTTGTATAACAGGTCATTTTTAATATATTCATATTTTCTGGTACCTAATATTGCTTTTGTAATTATTGAATTTTGTTCCAGCTGAGTTTTCTTAATTACTTATTATTCTATGGTATGTGCAACCGAAGTCCAAACTATTTCTTTTTTCTTGAATATTATCTATTTCTATCATTAAATCACATACATTGTTTGCTTTCTTGCTCACTCTGCTTTGGTTTAATTATTACCGGAATTTTTAGTTTTTTTACCTAATAACTGATAATATGTTGGTTTATACCAAAGATTATCTATTACAATAAGATGCGATTGGCCACTCTTCTTTTACACATTTTAATGCACTTTTTACAACTACTAAACAAAAACAAAAACCATTAGTAAAAGTAGGTAAAATATTATATGTTACTTCATTTCAAAACCATTCTGTTATTGAAATTACTGTAAGAGAGAAAATGAACGAAATATTGTTTAGGTAGTTTATTACAATGCTTTTTTAAACGCGCACTTTGTTATTGTGTATTGTTAAAATACAAAGTAAAGCAATATTTAAAATTGAACCGCAATGTATTTAAAGGCGCAACTTGCTTTAATTTTATATATAGTGTACATAGTGGCAAAAAATAATATTCGAAAGTATTTTAAATTGTTAATTGAAAGTTTTTGAAATTAAATAAAAAGTAATAATCGAAAGTGTTTCAAATTGCTTATTGAAGTTTGAATATGAAAAATGTATTTTAATTGAAAATTTTATGTATGTAGATATTATTTAGATAGTTTATAAAATAAATTCATAAATATTTTAGTAAAATTAGTACAGAAAAAAGATTTAGAATATAAATTATATGAACGCTTAAAAAATGATTTTAATTATGACTGTTGTAACAAATCTAACAAATCTTATTTTATAAAGCTATGTATAAATGTATATTATGTATGCTCTTCACTTCAAATTTGTCCGTTTTAACATTATCTTTGTCTTTTTTTCAAAATCAAATTCGTCCAAATTTTCAAAATCAATTTTGTCTGTTTTTAAAATCTAATAATTTTTTTGTTTTTTTTTAAATAAAACAAGGTAGAATGTAAACCAAAGGTTTTTAAAAGCGCACATTTCCAAAACTCAATATAAACTGTTTAGAATTTTGACTTGCACAAAAATTTGAAAATTTAATGTAATAAGAAAAAACGTGAAAATAGGACATTTTTGAAATTTTGAGGGGCCTTAAGTCCGGAATTCTTTATAACTAAGAAGAACTGTTAACACACGTAAAAACATATTGTTGAACCTTTAATTTTCATATCTTGCCGAAAAATGTTTACAGGTGCCTAAGTTTAAGGTGTCTAAAAATAGGAAATTTTCAATTTTTTAAGCGTAATAACTCTTAAAGAGGGGGTACTACCAAAAAATTTTCTGAAGAAACTTATGCTAATTCTAAAAGTTCTTTCTTGTCTAAAAATTGCAAACCTCTATCTAAAGGCATGCCGGAGTTATGAAAAAAGAAATTTTATACAAAATGTGGTTTTCACATAACGGTAAATTTAAATAGTAAATTACAAAATATTACATAATTTTGATATTGTTTTATATAGATAAAAAAATTTTCGATCTTGTGGCGGTTTTAGATTGCAAAACTATTACGCAGAGCCTGAGATATATGCATCTGAAAATGGGGCTTTTTCGCAATTTCGAAGAGCTGCAACTTTTGAACCCTTTACAACTAAAATAAACCTTTAACACACGTAAAAATATATTACTCTAGCTTTAATTTTTATATTTTGCAGAAGTAAAATGTGTACAGGTTCCTAAGTTACAGGTGTTTAAAAATAGCAAATTTTCAATTTTTAAGCCCTAATAGCTCATAAACAGGGGGTGGTCCAAAAAAATTTTTCTGAGCAAACTTATACTAATTCTAAAACTTCTTTCTTGCCTCAAAATTTTGGATTAAATATTCTAAAATAAAAAAAATGTTTGTTCAAATCAGCGGGTAACAAATGAAGCAAAAAATGCGGAGTAGGAGTACAAAAATAAAGCCTATTTTAAGCCTCTATAAAAACGCAGGCATTGCCTTATATACTGTAGAGCCTAATTCAACTTCTTCAAAAAAAAAGTTTATGGATGCAAAAATTAAGTTGAAACAGCTATTTACAGCAGAGTTAAAGATTGGAGAGGATAACCAGCTGAACTTCTTTCATGATCACCTTACACCGCTTCAAGCTAGGCTATGCAGAGAGGTGAAGAACATCAAAACAACACAAAATTGGCAATACCTCTGGGTTAAAGAAGGCAAGATTTTCGTATAATGAAATAACATATAATGATATTATTTTTATTAAAAAACTTTTGTGATCGCAAATTAATTAGTATAGTTCAAAGAAAATTTAGCTTTTTTATAAAGATTTTATTAGCATCCATAAAATCTAAAAAAAAAACTATATTTATTTTTCTAAACATTGTAATAGTTAAATGTTGTACTAAATTTTTTCCTAAACACTTTATCAATCAACATCAAAATTTTTTTTTAATTAGCGAATTTTACTCAAAACAATTTTTTTCAATTACCAAATTTTACTCAAAAATTACTATACTAATAATATATTATAGTATAAATACATACTATTGGCAAAGATTCTTAATATTATAAAGATACACAAAAGTGTCTTTGAGCACTTTGCATTAAGAAAGCAAGATCAGAACCTGTTATATAAAAATTTGTTATACAACAAATTTGTTATACCTACCTATTCTCTATCACTCACTACTAAAATAAATTTTATACTTAGTTATGTAAAAAATTTCTTATACAATAAATTTGTTATACCTATTCTCTATCACTCACTACTAAACAAATTTTATATTTAGTTATGTAAAAAATGATAATATGGGTTTATATGCATTGTAATTATTATATGCAACCAAAACCTTCGATAGTGTTAGTTCTACTAGGGCTGAACAATACTATTACAAATTGTTGGTTTAGTCCCAACCAACTAAATTATAAAAAGAAGAAGTTAATAAAAATTAAAAATTGTGTGAATAAAATGAAAAAGAAAATAGCACACAATTTTGTGAAACCAGTTATATCCAGTTATTGTGGATATTATCTGTGATATATAAGGTATCTACATTAATATATCTATATGTAAATAAAATTTGAAAATTGGGTACCTATTTTTAAAGTGCATTTAAAGAATTAAAATAGTAATTATGTAAATATTTTTAGTCTAGTCATAAAGACATTTTTATTTTTTTATTAATTTTCTAAAGTTTCTTGTTATTTTTAATATATATAATATTATATCTTACATTTTTATTACATTATTATATTTATTTATTTATACACATAAATGTACCAGGTAGCTTAAGCCTTGTTTCCTGGTAGAAATGTGGGGTGTTTTTTTCAATAGAAAAAAATTAATAGGTACATAAATTAAAATCCTAGCAAATTCAAGGCCCCGAAAAATCTTTCCTTTTTTTGCTGCCAGGCTGTGTATTTTGATGTGTTTACCACAGCTATGAATGCTGGCTTGAAACTTTCAAGCAATATAAAAACTTAACGAAAAAAAAATATTTGAAATGTTTCAATTACATATCATTTTAAATACTTTCTGAGTTTTTGTAAATATTCAGTCATCTTTTGTAAAATTTAAGTACTAGATTTTTTAAAATTTTCAATTCAATGTTTTAAATTTGAAAAAAAATAAAAAGTACTCTATGCAATTTATGTTCTATTTGCTTCTCAAAGAAGTTTTGAGTCTGCAAAAGTTATTAAAAATATTAAGAAAAACTATATTTTTTAAATTTAATTAATGTTTGAATCAAAAATAGAAAAAATGGTAAGTCAAAAAATTTTCAAACCAAAAACCTCAAACCCAGCGAACAAAATGTAATAAAGGTAATTCGACTTGTATTTTTTGTTTGAAGATTTTGATGAGTATGATGACGATATAATTGAAATTTGTCAAGATAAGCGTTCAACTCGCGAAGGTAAACATTATTTCATTCAACAAATTACAACAAATTAATATGACTTTGTTAGGTATGAAAAAAATTACTATCAGAGAAAAAATAGATTTGAAACGTGAAGAAGCTATTGAAGAAGAAAAAATAATAACAGCATCAAATATTATAGAAAAAATAAATACCATCAGACGTAAGCAAGATATACGATGGAGAAAGAAGTCATACCCATCTAAAATGAACTATAAAAGCAAAATGATAAATGAAGAAAATATGAATCCGAGCACAGCACCGCTTTTGCCAATTCAATATTTTCAAAAATATATAACAAAAAAATTATGTCAAGACCCCGCTGATTTTACAAACCTATATGCAATACGAACATCGCTATCTTATATTTGAAATTGTTATTTTGTCATTATTATATATTATATAAAATAAAGGTTATTGCGTAGTGAATAATAGGCATTGCATTTTTGATTCTATTAATTATATGATTCTATTTTAAGCTGATGTTGACAATTACCAACAGAAAAATTTCTTTGTGTCGACGAACAAATGATTCCATTCAAAGGATAGCTTTATATAAAACAATATATGAAGGATAAACCGAAGAAATGGGGAATTAAGATTTATATGTTATGTGGCCAAAGTGGATTGGTTCACAATTCTTTAATACACAAGGGCCAAACTACAGAAATTAATAAAGACCTACAAAATCAATATGGATTTGGCGCTTCTGTAGTCCTACACCTAATTGAAAATGTTGAACCTATCCTTTCTGATCAGTTTGATAACTTTTTTACCACGTATCAAATGCTCGAAACTTTAGCAAATATGAATTTTTTGGCTGTTGGAACAGCGAGATTAATTTGGTTTTCAAATCCACCATTTAGAAATTGCAAAGAAATTGTTGATTTGAATGAAAACGTTGTTATGATAAAATAGAATGATAATAAAGTCCATTTAGCTTCTAATTTTGTTGGCATTGTTGAAGCCGATAAAGCAGAACGCTGGGATAAAACCAAAAAATATATATTGAAGTTGAACGTCCAGAAGCTATCAAAATACACAACGAAACTATTGGGGGAGTGGACAAATTTGACCAGTTGGTAAGTTTCTACAGAATATTCATTAAATCAAAAATATATACTCTTCGGATCATAACCCACGCACTTGATATGGCAATATGTAAAACCTGATTAGAATGCCAACAAGATTGCAGACGAGAAAAGCTACCAGTAAAGGAAATAATGGATTTGATGTTGTTCCGCTTTCGACTGGCAGAAGAATTGCTAGTAATTATTAAAGTTCTGAAAACTTATTTTGTTTTTGTTGGAAATTTATGTTTTATTATTATAAAAGCTGAATTTATTGGAATTCAAATTGTTTTTATTATGTTTATTCTTTGATTTTTAGTTCAAGCTCGACTAAAAAAAAATTTAATTTTTATTGAAAAATTGTACTCTTTGATTAATTTAAAAACTTAAAATTGATCGAACTTAAAAAAATTTTAAAGACGACTTATTTGGATCGCCATATTTATCAAAATTATTTTTTTTTAATCAAAACAAAAATTCATGAACAATAATTAATATTTTGACATTTGATTCTTTTGTTTATTGGCTTTGCTGGTTCCAGTATCGTAACTTCTAATTTTAATTCGTTTTTTTTTTTTTTTTTTCTTTTTTGATTTTGTTTTCATTGCACCATGGTTTGAAATTTGAAGTCATCCGCCCAAAAAAATGCCTGGGAAGCAGCCCACCGCGACTCCAAATTGTTTTACTCGATTACTCTTGTGAAAGTTATCGAAGTGTCCCAGGCGTTTTTTGTCCATGTGGCATTTTTAGGTTTGTCACATTAATTTTGGATTTTAACTATTTAAAGTTGAAAATTTTTTGTAAGTTTTTATTTGTAAATTTTTTTGGTTATTGATTTGTTTTTATTATGTATTTGCTATATTATATATGTTTTCTAGATGTTTTTAGTTCTTATAATTATACTTAGATGTAGCGTATTGTATAGTTATATTGTTTTAATTATTGGTTTTTAGTTAGGAGGTTTAATATATGGTTTTATATTATAGGTTTTTTTTTATGATTATATTTTTATTTTTGTTAGAATTTCCTTAATACGTGTATTTAATATTAGGGTTTTTAATTTTTTAAAATTTTACTTTTATTTTGTTATTTAAGTTTTTGATAGTTTGTTATTTATGTTTTTATTATTAAATTTTTAATTGTTATTTTGTTTTTATTATTTGGTTTTGCAAATAGGTTTTATTTTCACTATGATATTATTATCCTTGGGTTGTTTCCATCTTGCGTTAGCCTTCCATTAAATGTTCTTGCAGATGAGGTGGAATTTTAGCAGTTCTATGATGTGCCCCCTATTGTCGGGTGTGTGCAGGGCCATAGCGTGCTTTGCTAAGTGCCTGTATTTGTTATTAATGTTTGTGTTGCTAGTGCATTCAGCTATAGCATGCTTAAAGGTGAGTGCCCGTTACAATGTGAACATTGTGGGTTGCTTTCGTTATTAAATAGATGCTTATGTATGGCCAGTGTGCACCCAAACTTTACTCCTAGCTCCCTGCTGTTTATTATTATTGAGCCTTTTGTGTTATTAATGTCTGAGTGGTGACATTATGTCTGTGTCTGAGTGGTGACTGATATTCCTCTGGAGTGGTTGTCCTTTTATTGAGTGTCGCCATGTCGTTTAGAATATTCATGTCCCAGTTTGACCAGTGTGAGACTTTCGCTGGTGTTGTTTAGTTTGGACAGAGGAGGAACCCTAGGTTTTGGATTTCTTCCAGGTCCATTTGTATAGTAGATGCGTTTGTAGGGTCCTCGGCGATCTTATACGCTAATTTTTTAAGCGGGTGTCTTGCCGCGAATAGTGCTCTTGTGATGTTTTTGAGCCGCAGCTGGTTCGTTCTTTGAAGCACAAGTGGAAAGTCCGCTTCATAGCTTAGTGCTTCTCGCCTTGTCTGTATTAGGGTTCCTATTGTGATCCTCGCGGTCTGGTTGATGGCGTTTTGCAGTTTGGTCAGGTTATTTTGGGTAGTCTGGCTGTATATGGGAAGACAGTAGTCTAACTTACCATACTGCAAAATTTTACCTATTTTTGCCGTCGCGTGCACTGGTGGGCCAGTTTTCCTTCGACATATGTACTTGAGCAAATTGTTGGTTCTGTACATGTTCTTTTGAACTCCCATGACGTGTTTGGTATAGCTTAGTTTCGGTGTTAGGATGAAACCTAATATTTTGACTTATTTCTTGTATATTATATTCCTGTTGTGTAGTCTTATTGAACCTGGATCGCAAGTTCTTTTTCTGTATATATGTAGTGCCTCTGCTTTTTCTGCCGAAATTCTGCCACCGTTTACTTCGGTCCAATTTTCGATTACACCCATGGCTCTTTTTATTGATGCCTTGCCTATCCTTGGTTTACCCCTTGTTTGCATGACTATGTTGTCAGCATAAATATAGCTTTCTATGTTCTTCACCTCGTTGAGGCCTGTGCTGAGGTTGCTGATGTATATATTGAAGAGTTGAACCGAAAGTGGGGACCCTTGGGAAATACCAACGCTGATATTTCCGCTGTTGGAAAGCAGCTTTACCGAAATTTTCCTGTTATGCAGTATTTTTCCAATGATGTTGGTTGTCTTTTCGCCTGCATTCCATCTTGATAAGACCTTAGTGATTTTCCGTAGTGGTACTTTGTCGAATGCTTTTTCAAGTTCACATGAGATTATGTCGCCGTGTGTTTTTGTCCTCCTGTTAGACTCCTGTTTTCATTATTTTGTTGAATAATTGGGTGAATCTTTGGAATAATTGGGTGGCTGTTGGGCTTAAGTACTTTAGCATGTCATAAGAAATTTTGTCCGCACCAAGTGTCGTTCCCTTGAAGTTTTTTAGTACCGTCCCGACTTCTGCACAATTGATTTTTGCATCTATTAATGCGTTTTCTTCGCTTCTGTAACGTGCGCTGTGTTGTGGCGAATTGGTACATCCTGTGGTGTTTTGCGTTTGCACGTATCTAGCCGCTAGGTAGTTCGCATTTTTTTGGGAGTCGGTTATTAATTCACCGTTTTGTTCAATTATTAGGTTCCTGGCTTTATTTTTTCCGAGTATCATCCTTGCTTTGTTCCAGGTTTTAGTTTGGTCTAATTTGCTAGTGAATTCAACCCATTTGTCTCTCCTGGCCGTCATAATCTCGTGTCTGAGCATGGCGTTGGTTCTTTTTAGGGCAATTAGATCCTCTTTTTATACCCTACACATTAAGTATAGGGTATATTAACTTTGTTATGGTGGTTGTAACCACCAAAAGGAAGTGAGTGTAGATATGGACATATTCTAAATCAGGAGCACCTCCTGACTCGATGTAGCGATGTCCGTCCGTCCGTGCGTTCGCATGATAACTCAAAAACTAGTGACGCTATTTTGATGAAATTTATATAGTAGATTACTAATTACGAAAGGAAGGCTCAGTTTGAATCTGGACAAAAGTGGTCCATGGGTTCGGGTACCTCCCACACAACTCCCAAAACCGAATACGCATATCTTCGAAATTAATAAAGATATAAACTTCAAATTTGGTACTAGGGTGTTGTTTCCTGAATTCCTGATTTGTCCAAAATTTGAGATGAATTGGAGGAGCTCTTCGGTTACCTCCCACACAACTCCCAAAACCGAACAAACATATTTTCGAAATTAATAAAGATAAAAGCTTCAAATTTGATACGAGAGTGCTGTTTCCTGAATCCCTGATTTGCCTAAAATTTGAGATGAATTGGAATGGTTGGTCGGGTACCTCGCATACAACTCCCAAACCGAACAAACATATCTTCGAAATTAGTAAAGATAGAAACTGCAAATTTGATATAAGGGTGTTGCTTCCTGAATCCCTGATTTGCCTAAAATTTCAGATGAATTGAAATGGTTGTTCGGATATCTCCCACACAACTCCCAAGACCGAACAAGCATATCTTCGAAATTAATAAATATAAAAACTTGAAATTTGATATAAGAGTATTATATCCTGTTCTGATAATGTCTCTAAAATTTGGGATGAATTGAGGAGGTGGTCCGGGTACCTTCACACACTTTACAAGACCTAACAAGCATATTTTCGAATTTAATAAAGATAGAAACCTGAAATTTTGTACAAAGGTTGTAAAAGCATTTATTTTTTTAGGTTATATTAAATACCTAACTAATATAACTTATGGATTTTTAATTTAATTTGAATTTTTTAGGTGTAGGGTATAAATAATCGTGTTATAGTTAGGGCTTGGTTTGTTCTGTTGTTTGTACATTGCGTAAGCTTTCCCTTTTGTGTATCTTCTGTCTGTTTTAATTCTCAGCACCTCTTTTTCTTTTAAAAAAGTTGGACAGTTTCTGTCATTAGGTGGATGAGCGTGAATTTCATCATCTTCGCAATTTATGCATTTTGTAAGGATGCATTTTTCTCTATGTTGGGGTAGAATATCATTGCTAATTTCCTGGGAGCAGTTACTGCATCGGTGCACAATCTCTGATTTGCAGTATTTTTCCTTGTGGTTGTTGTTTTACACTTAGTGCATCTCATGGGGCTCGGGTAGCTTCTTCTGACCTGTATCATTAAGAATCCCGTTTTTAACTCTCTAGGAGACTCACAAGTGTTGAGCGTTATACTAATTAACCCGGTTGTTCTTTGTTTGCAAGAGGGAAACAGAATATTACTCCTTTGGAAGAGTTCAAGGACTTGATATATTCAAATTACATGTTCGCAATTTTCATTCAGTAAGGACACATTTAATTTACTGAATGAAAATTGAAAAATTAAATTTACCAATTTACTGACAACATTTATTTTTTATTTTATTTTTATTTTTTATTAAGCAAAACCAAAACAAGGTCGTTACAAAAAAAATTCTTAAATTAATTCTTATAATTAAAATTAAACAAAACAATGACTTAAAACTAAATTTATAATAACTTAAATCATAAGAAAAGTTAATTTATTATTATTATTATTGTTATCATTAATTTTTTATTTAAACTACTATAACAACTTTATTTTTAAAAAAAAATTGAAATATGATATTTGCACAGATATGTACATACATATAATGACAATCAATTTAACATTTTATGTAAAAAAATGTAAATAAATATCTTATTATTACGTAGAAGTAAAATTAAAAAAAAATGAATTTTTTTTATTATCAATACCTAAAAGCATTAAATTACTATCTATAAAATGTACAACAAAAATGATCTAAATAAAAACATTAGTTGTATTATTTTTTTTTTTTTTTTTTTTTATTTTTTATTATTAATTTCAGACAATTTATATAAAAAATTGTGTATAAGAAATTAAATTCTAAACTAAATCTAAACTAATTCTAAAAACTAAAAGTTTATAAATCACATTACAATTTTTTTTTTTTTACTTGAACATATAAATCACATTACAATTTTTTTTGGATAGGTAGAGCGTTTTAGTTGGATAGGTAGAGCGTTAAACATCTTTATTGCACTACATTTTAATCCTTGTAGCTTCTTAGTTGTAGTTGCTTTAGGTACTACAAGATGTCCTCTATATCTAGTGTTGTAGTTGTGCACGTTATCTCTTGTTATAATTGTTAATGAAGATTTCATTTTCTTGTTTATTATTTTATACACATATTTACATTTTTCGAAGTATATTAACTGGTTTATGTCAAGTTCATTTGTGGTTATATACAATTCCTTTGTACTCAATCTAGGGTTCAATTTGTATAATGTTTTTAACGATTTTTTCATAATCATACCCATTTGATTGACATGGAATTTTGTACTGTTACTCCAACTGCATATATTGTAACGAATTTTTGACAAGATGCATCCGTTGTAAATTAATTTGGCGGCTTTGATTGGAACACCACCTGCTCTTTTGATTGCCATTATGATCGGTATTATGCTTTTCTTTAATTGTTTAATATGTTTATCCCATTTAAGATTTTCATCTATAGTCATTCCGAGACATTTCATATGTTGAACTCGTTCTACCGTGACACCTCTTGCTTTTATTGTAATTTCATGATATTTTTTCCTAAGTGTTTTGAATACAATATAATATGTCTTTTTGGGATTCATACAGAGACCATTACCGTCCAGCCAATTACCGTATATTTCCATATCTTTATTTAGGTTATTTTCTAGTTGGATTAAAGTTTTAGCCTTACATATAAAATTTGTGTCATCTGCATAAATTGTATACTTTGATTCAAAGTTACACTTTGAGAGATTCGTTACATATAATAAATAAAGAAGTGGGCCCAATATCGATCCTTGTGGGACTCCAGTATTAATCACTAGTTCAGAGCTTACAGTATTTTCAATTCGCACACAATGAGTTCTATTTGACAAATAACTCCTAAATAACCTATTTGCTATACCTCTAATTCCCAAGTCTTCAAGAAAATCTAGTAGTTTGCCATGATTGACAACATCAAATGCTTTACTTAGATCAATAAACATTGCCGCAACATAGTACCCTTCATCTAATGCGTCATGAATTTGGTCTATTGTAACCGACACAGCAGAATCTGTACCACTTCCTTCTATAAATCCATATTGATTCGAATCGAAGCCACTAGTTTGCTTAATAAATGATCTTATTCTTGTATCGATAACTCTTTCATATATTTTACTGATTGAATTTAATAACGATATGGGTCTATAATTTCCACAATCTGTTTTTTGTCCACCTTTGTGAATTGGCACAATGACGGCTTGTTTTAAGCACTCTGGGTAAATTCCATCTGCAAGGCATGAATTTATCATTTTACATAAAATATTCTTGATAATATGTATCAGCTCTTGTAGATCTTTTACAGTAATTTTATCAGCCCCTGGAGCTGAATTTCTATGAAGATTCATAACAATTGTAACAATTTCATGTTCTGTCACGGGCGTTAAATATACTGATCTTAGATTTATGGAATTGCGCATTGTATTTAGCACTCTGCTAGTTCTATTCTTTTTTATGATGTTTTCTCCTATTTCATTAAAATATTTGTTTAGTGTATTAGCAGTTTCAATATCACTTGTGGTAATTTCTCCATTTTCTTTAATCAGATTACCAATATAGTCGTTCTTTTCATCCTCTTTATTTTTTATTGTGTAATTTACAACTTTCCATAGTTTTCTATTATCATTTCCTGCTTTTTCAATGCAATTGTTAATGTGGCTAATCTTGGCTCCCAGAATGACATTTTTCATCTTTTTCTTATATTTTAAGTATTTTTCTTTTTTAACCATGTTACTTGGATCTTTTTTGTGCGCTTTATATAACGAACGTCTAATTTTTAATTTGTCAAGAATAACTGGTGTAATCCAATTCTTATTTCTTGATCTTATTTCATATGTTACTGTACTGTATTGTTTTGCTTCTTGTATGATTCCAACAAGTTCATCAACTTCAGTAATTTGTTTCTCAGTTAATTTATTAGCAACTCTATTACAGAATTTATGATAGTCTGTTCTGCTATGTGAAAGCTTTAAATAAGGTTTTAATGAAGTTTTTATCATTTGAATACACACTAGGGCACTCTTATGATCAGATATTTCATTATCTTCAATTTTATATGAAATTTTATGTTGATCCTCCATATTTGATATAATATGATCAATTAGCGTATTAGTTGTAGCTGTTTGTCTTGTACTATATGTTTTATTTATGATTTTATAGCCGGAAATGTTTAACATGTCTACATATTTAATAACAGTGGTTGTTTTTTCAAATAAATTTAGATTTACATCAGCAAAAAAGATACAGTGTGAGAATCGATCTACCTTTTTTTGTAAATATTCAATAAATAAAGTGCTATTAGGAGCTTTATAGAAAGTACCTATTTTTAGTTTAGGTTGCATATTTAACATTTCAATAACAGTGAAGTTATAGCTTTCATCTTTTTCAACTTCATTATATATAAACTTATTATTGATAAAGATTGCAGTTCCACCTCCTCTTCTTTCATTTCTACAGTTAAATATTGCATTAAAGTTTTGTATGTTGTATGTATTAACCTCATTTTCAAAAATCCACACTTCTGTAAGAACGACGATATCAATATCTTTATAACTATGAATTAATGCTTCAAGTTCCAGTAATTTTTTATGTCTTATGCTACAAATGTTTAAGTATAATTTATGTCTTATGCTACAAATGTTTAATTATAATGCAATACAAAAAATGTTTAAAATTATATCATAATTAAAAAAAAAAAAAAATTTTTTTTTGCTTAAGTAAGAATTAATTGTCTAAGGTGATTAAATTGGAAAAATGTAGTTGTACAATGTGTTTGAAAGTATTTCTGAAGATAGATGCAGAATAGAGATGACTAATTTTGTTAAAATTAGTACAACATTTATTGATGGGTTAATTTCTACCGTACTCTATATTATGTATAATTAAAAATTATTACATTAAAAATTTAGTATTTCTAGTTTGCCTAACACTATCGTTAAGTCTAAACTTGTTATTGAGAGATTGGATAGAAATACTATTATTCAAAATATCAAAAGTAAAGCATGATGACAATAGTTGTCTACGTAAAGATAAAGAAAGCAAATTTAATGAATTAAGTCTTGTAGTGTAACTAGGTAGATTAGCAAAAGCAAAAGGGTTATATTGATTCCTTAATGCAAATAAAAGAAATTGCGTTTGAACTGATTTGATTCTATTAGAATGAACTGCAAAGGATGGATCCCAAACAATGTTACCGTATTCTAAGATAGATCGAACTAGGGAACAATAAAGAGATTTAATCACAGCTAAGTCGCTAAATTCTTTAGCTCTTCTCTTAATGAAACCTAACCTTTTATTAGCCTTTGAAACTATTAGATCATATTGAAGATTATAATTAAGTTTATTATCGCGAAGAATTCCTAAATCAGTAAAGCTAAAAACCCTTTCAAGAATTACATTATCTATTTTGTAGTCATATATTAAAGAGACAGTTTCCGTGTAAAGCTTATAAGCTTACATTTCAGTATGTTGAGTTCTAATTTATTTGACGTGCACCAAGTTTGTAACACTGATAAGCTTGATTGAAGTTTAGCTGCATCAGAATTATCTTTAACCACTTAATATATTTTTAGGTTATCAGCAAACGAAATGTGAGGTATATTGCTTAGATATTCCGAAAGATCTGAAATAAAAACATAAAAACAGAAGCGGGCCTAAATGGCTGCTTTGCGGTACACCGGAAGTGACCCCGATGGTGTTGGATAATACACCACGAAATTTAACATTTTGAGTTCTTTCTATAAGATAAGAATAAAGCCACTCAAGAACCCGAAACCCGAAAAGTCAAAAGTTGATAATTTGTTTAGAAAAGTGAGATCACTTCACTGTCGAAGTGAGATCACTTACACGATCGAAGGCTTTGCTAAAATCAGTGTAAATTGCATCAACTTGGTACCCTTTCTCCATTTGATTCAGGATTTCAGATGTATAAACCATCACGTTCGTAGTAGTTGAACGACCTTTTCTGAAACCATGTTGTTGTTCATTTGGTTTTGCATTTATGATAAGAGTAATTCTATCAACGAAAATTTTTTCAAATAATTTAGGTATAGTCGAAAGGATTGCTATACCTCGATAATTTTCCACCGATGCTCTAGCGCCTATTTTAAAAATAGGGGTTAAGTGGGAGGATTTCCACTTTTGTGGGAAAATCCAATTGAAAGTGACTTATTGAAAATAAAATGAAGAGGGAAGATTAGACTGTGAGAGCAATTATGTAAAAAGATTGGAGGAATTAAGTCCGGCCAGCACTCTTTTTTATATCAAGGCTCAAAATTGCTTCAAGAATATCATTTTCAGAAAGATACACGTCTGTAAATAGCAAATTTGAGCTATTAGATAAGGAATTAGGCGATGTGGTAACTGGTGCTATTGGACGATAAACTTGTTGAAAATGATCAGAGAAGAAGTTACAAATTTCTTTTGGGCAATCAGAAACCAAATTGTCTTTTGATATCATTGAATTGGGACACCCAAATAATTTCCGTTTTGTGTTAACAAAATCAAAAAATATTTTAGGATCAGTAACAAGTTTGTTGCCAATATCAGTGACATAGTTTTCATATGCTGCATTGGCTTTTTGTTTAAATTCAATTGCAAGTTACTTATACATATTCAATAAGTCGTCGCATGGTGCTGGATGATGTTTAAGTTTTTTGTATATTTTATTGCGGTGATTTCTCAAGTTCCTAAGATCTCTATCTAACCATGGTTCTGTTGTTTTATGCTTTTTGCGAATTTTAAGAACAAATGCATCAATAATTTGAAACAGATTTGAGTAAAAGATAGAGATTAGTAAATTGATATCCTGTTGAACTAACAGTTCGCCCCATGTGATTAATGACAAAGCATAATTTATACCTTGATAGTCAGCATTAAAAAAATCGTATACAATTTCATTATTGTAAGATTTGGTCAAGAGTGGGATAGAAGTGGAGAACTCGAAAATAAGTGCGTTATGATGAGCAGAGTTGGTAAAAAGATTATCAACATCATCAGCGAGTTTAACCGATACTCTATCATATGCATTTGAAAATGCAAGATCTAACGACTTGTTATTATTATTAGGATAACTGATAATTTGTTGTAAATCGTTACCGTAGAACTCGCTAATAAGACCGAAGTCAATTTCGTCATGAAAGTTAACCGGTAATAACAAATTATCAGCGTCGTCAACGTTAAAAGAAATAGAAGGACGATTAAATCGCCAAACACAAAAATTGAGTCATCCTCATGCATTTCTGAAATAATATTGTGATATACACTATAAAAATCAGAATATGAGGAATTGACAGAGTTCGGAGGGAAATAAACAATATCTAGGTACACATTATTTGTACCTAATTTTATTTTAACAAATTGGTGATCGAAAGGTCGATATGTACCAGTGATTAATAGTACACTAGATAAGTTATTCTTTACAGCAAGTAGAACACCACCTCCTCGCGAACAATTTGCAGATAGATAATCACGATCCTTTCTGTAAATGGACCAATTACAATCAAGAATTTCCTCGTTTGTAAACGAATCGTTGAGCCATTTTTCAGTTATAACTACACTGAAATTACACGACAATTATAAATACACTGAAATTACACGACTTGGCCTGAACAAAAAGCTTCTTGAGCTTGCCTCTCATACCACTACAATTGTGTTGTTTATGTTGTTGAAAGTTTGAGAGGTTTTTTTAGAGTAAGTAACGTTAGATAAAGAGATGAGATTTGAAGTTTGGTTGAAACTTGAGTAATTACTTAGAATTTGGACGCAAAAACTTATTATAACTCTCACGTGATTGATTCAAATGATTGTAGTGGTTGCTATTGCAATGACTACGATAAGCCTTAAGATCCTCTTCGACCTCTTTAACAGAGAAGCCTATATTTTTATGATATCTGAGATAAAGATCATATAAATCTTTATAATTAGATGGCAGGCTCTCATTGTGAATGAGAACTGACAGGTGAGTCCTAGTTTTACCTTCTATAACGGTGTTATACGTATCATTATGTAAATAGGCTAGGAAAAGTCTAATGTTGTAGAGAATCCTCTCATCTCTGAATCTTGACAGAGCATATTTGCAATCTTCTGTTAAAGATTGCTTTGTCATTCTAACGATTGGAGAAACAAGCGGATCTTGTAATACTAGTTTATTATTATTATTAATATTATTGTTATTATTATTAATATTAATATTAGTATTGTTATTATTTTGATTATTATTATTATTATTGTCGTTAGTAATATTATTATTATTATCGTTATAATTATTATTATTATCATTATTATCGTTATAATTATTATTATTATTATTGTCATCAGTAACATTTTTATTATTATTGTCGTTAAAATTATTATTATTATTATTGTTTTGTTATTATTATTATTATTATTTTTATTATTATTATTGTTATTATTATTTTTATTATTATTATATTTTTTATTTTTATTTTTATTATTATTATTGTTATTTTGATTATTTTTAATTCGATTATTATTGTTACTTTTAAATTTATTATTTTTATTACTATTAACTTTATTATTATTTATATTATAGTTACTGGTAACCGGTCTTAAAGTATCTCGTTCGATGAAGTTAGAGTACTTTTTGCTATTGGTAGATTTCTTTCTGAATTAGAAATTTCTTTTTAGCTTTATTACTAAAAGGAACAGCGAAAGGATTAAGAAGAAGTGTTTTAGAATGCGTGTTATTATTGTTTGTGTGAATGTTTAAACTTGTATTAGTATGTGAAATAGATTTTTGGTGTATTACTACTAGAATTAGACTCTTCTTTAAAAAGCTTTATTATAGTACCTTTTTTCCATCGTTTGTAATTTATTATTTCACAAATTTTGGATTGAGGTACCATAACTTTAAAAGATTTATATTTCGGTTTAAATCTAAGATTCTTAGGAGTAATGTTAACTATTATTGCAGTATTTAAATTAAACTTATTCTTTAAAAACTTACTGAGATAATTAGAAGTTGAGTAAGCTGCAAATTTAGTAAAGTACAGTGACTGGAGATCCGAATCCGGTTTAGATTCTTCCTCAGCTGACATCTGCCTACGATCTACAGTAATTTTTTTTTCATTTGGAAGTAAAAATTGAACCTTCTTAGGTGGCAATTTAGAAGCATTTGAAGAATATTTATTCATTGAAGAAGGATTAGTTACAGATGGTAATTGATACAAAGTATCAGAGCTCAAAGATGTCGAAGTAGATGTGGAAATTTGTAGAACTTTTATTGTTGATAGAGTCAGTTTAGGTGAAGATAAATTGGTATTGTCAACACTGCACTGAAGTAATTCATTATATAAAGAATTGTTTACGAAGCTTGATTTTGAAGCAGTTTCAGGAATGTTTTGGTTCAAAAACGTGGCAGGTGAATCTTGAATTGAATCTGCAGATGAGATAGATTCAGAACAAAAGCCGGCATGAGTTAAATTTTTTGATTTTTTAACTGTATTGTAGTTTATTGGTTTAAAAATATACGCATTTTGATCTGCACTATAGTTGAAAGGTTCATCAGTCTGAGTCCAAATATCTTTTGAGTTGCGACTTAGATACATTTGATTGTATCTAAATGTATCAAAAGATGTATCAAGACTAGCATCTAGTTTCATACCCACATTCGAAATTTCTTTTCTTAATGAACCTATCTGCTCATTAAATTTCTCTGCAACGTCAGTAGTAGTGTCGATTAATTTTGAATTAAAAAGTTTTTGCATTTGTGAGTTAATAGAGGATTTTTTTAAAAATACTCTATCCTTTTTATCCTCTCTCTTTCCTCCTCTCTCTCCTTCTCTTTTTATTAAAAAATCCTCTAGAGGATTTAAAAGGATAAAAGAAAAAAATAAATCTAGTGGTCAAATGGCTTCAGCATGGCAATGGTATGAGGAATTTAATCAAGCTTATGGAAACTCACACTTTATAACTCCTCCAGGAGACAACTTGGCTTCCACTTTGGGAAATGATAATGAAAGCATTTCTTCTAACGATGAAACTAACAATAATACTCAAAGAAAAAAAAAAAAAGGAAATCAAATATTAGATTTTTTTAAAGAAGAGGCCGAAAGAGAACAGCAACGCCACGAAGAAATTATGGAGGTTGAAAGAAAAAGAATTGAAATACTAAAAAGCCTTCGCGATATTTTAAATTAGATTTTTTAGTTTATACATTTCTGAAATGTATAATTTAATACGTATAGAATATATATTAAGTATCATTTTTTTCAATGAAATAAGTATTTTAAAAAGTTTTATTTTTAATATTTAGGTACGTATATAAGCTGTGAATGAAACTAAGTCTTTATGTTTATTTTCTAAGAAAGAAAGTTTTTGTTGAATTAAGTTTTGTTTTACATTTAATAATAAAAACATTAAGCATTAAAAAGTTAAAAAGTTTTATTAATAAAAAATATGTTAAAGACTATTGTTGGTTTTATTAAGATTTATTGTTTAATTAAAATATTGCAACTTAAGCTGCAAATAGCTGAACCAGTGCTTGTCGTTTTTCTTTTGCAGCAGTAGATGCAGCATTCCTACTAACTGTATTTTCAAAACCATCGTCTTCAACGTTTTGGTTATTTTCTGTGAATAATATATATATCTGTTGGATCTACATTTTCATTATTTATTATGAAATTATGTAGATAGACACATGAAAATACAATATATTTTGCTCTATCCAATCTATAAATTGATAAACATTTCAAAATTCTAAATTTTCCTTTAAGTAAACCAAATGCCTGTTCGATACAAACCCTTGTAGAGCTTAGAATATAGTTTTAATTTCTCTCTGCTCTATCAAGAAATTTATCTTCATTATCTTTAAAAGGCGTTAAAATATGTGTTCCCAGTGGGTATGCTGAATCACATAATAAATGACTTTGTGGAATAACAAGCTCCCCAGATTTCAGTTTATTCTCAAGTGGACTATTGCGCCATACCCACGCATCATGAGACCTGCCAGGCTAACCGAAGAAAACATCTATAAAATGTAGTGTGTGATCACATACACCCTAAAATTATTAATATTAAATTAAATTAAACTAAAATAATTTTTGTATAATTATTGCTAATCTTTGGTAAATTGTATTAACCTGAAATAACATACTGTGATATCCTTTTCTATTGAAATAACTCTTTTGATTTTTTTTTTGGAGTGGGAATCTGAATATGGGTTCGGTCCACGCATCCAATAACATTTGGAAATGCTTTATCAGTTCTTAAATTTCAAATTCAATTATTATCTCTTGATACTCCTCCATAGAATTAGGCCATTTAAATTAAAATTTGTAAATTTAGCAATCACTTACCTGAAAAGTATTTCTATTCATACGGAAATGAGATTTAAAAGTTTCTTCGGAATATTTATCGATTATATTTGTATAGTTTTTAATTTTAGTAACTGAAACTGACTTTTTTCTTTTTTTCACTAAATATTTAGTAATCAAAAAAATAGTTTCCCAAGAAATTTTTAATTTTAAAAAATGCGTAACAACCAATTTTCCGTTCCAAAATGTATTCAATTTTGAAAGCATTCGATGACAAAAATTAATGACAAAATTACCGACAATTCAACTTTGAGTCAAATCATCATCAAATTGATGACGTTTTGGAAAAGTACTTTTCATGGTTTTCTCCTGCTCAAGTGCAATCACTTGAAGGAATTTTTTGTCTGAGTCAATTTTATTGAAACCTAGCATTGGGTAGCGTGAGGGTTTTGTTACTGCTGTGTTTGTCTTCTTCCTAGGTGGTGGGATATCACCAGTAGCCAGCGAACTGAACTGGTTAGTACTTCCTGGAGGAGTCATTCTTTTCTTTTTGTTTGAGACCTCTAAGAGGTCTATGTCCTGTCTTTCACTATATACAAATACATTAAGATACTTGTGCTAGAAAATTTATCTGTTAATAGGGATGTTTCTTGCTTGGTATAGTACTTTACAGTTTGGTATTGACTTTGCCGGTGTGGGTGCTTAACCTCACTTTTATGTGTTGTGGTTTAACCAATTGCTTTGTGAGTTGATGTCTTTTTGATTAAGGAAATTAAAAGTGAAGAAATTTTTTATATAAGAAAATAAAAATTTTTTGTTTTATTTCCAGATTAATTTAACAAGAAGTAAGAAAAATTTTTGATTTGATTCGCCTTTTCAAAAAATCCGCAATAGCACGTCCGCTTTGAATGAAAATACGCGCCGAACGTGAGTTAATGAAAATTAATTTTCGATTATTATATTATACTATATTATATATGATATATTTTCTTAATTATTTATATCATTTCATTTTCATGGTGAACTGGGAGAAAAATGAAGTAACAAATCCAGTCCAGAGGACAAATCTGATTTTATGTTTGCATGAAGCAGATTTAATTTTTATTATATATTGTTTTTTTAATAATAAGATTTTTTAGATTACATATTTTTCTAGGTATTACATGATGAATTTCATGATAAATTTTACGATTAAAATCTAAATGATTTTCTGATAATGCATAGAAATAATATTTTAGTGCAATATTTTTGTTACTAACACATTTTTAATTACAAAACCAAAAAACTAATATCTGTAATAAATATCTTAAGTAGACACCTTTTATATTTTTACTAATCTATTTGTAATTTAAAAAACTGTGTTAAAAATTATATAAAATAAAAAATTAGTAAAAATTTTAAAAAATTTAAATTTTAATTTGTGTTGATTATTACTAAAGACTTTCATAAGGTATAACACGTATTTTCTTTTAGTTTTTCTTCATATAGGTAGATAATATATAGATACATAACTCCAAAAATATCTAAACATCTGTTGCTATAAGAACATCAATTTTTTCATACTTAAACTTTTTAAATGAATCTAAATATTTTTGTTGAGTTAAATTTCCAAGTAATTCACCTGCTTTTAGACCTAATACACCAAGTAAAATATGTAATGGATGAGCTTGTTTTTTGGTTTGAACACAAAACCATACAATGATTGTGAAATATTGGTTAACAGTCAGCTTCTTTATCTTCGCGTATTCTTATAAGTTCTTGACGTAAATTAAAAGCTACAGTTTGATTTGAGTTCACAATAATTAAACAACCAGGTGTGGCAATTACAATATCCGTATTTTGTCTTGAATATTTTCTTGAACTCTAACATCTAGACCTCCAATAGCTAAACCAATTTCAATTGATGTAAATTGGTATAATTCTATAGATACATTCTATACATTTATATTTAAGTGGATACTGCAATATATGGGCGAATATCTTCAACGTCCATCAGATGATTTAAATCAACAGTTTCACCACACATTGGACACTCATTTATTTCAGTTAAAATTCTACAAATAAAATCAATATATAATTTAAAATGCATTACTTGTTTTTAATAATCTAATAATAATCTTTTCCATTTCTGATCTAAAGCATAAATATCACATTCTGATAACGCTGTCATATTTTCCCTTATTATGGGTCAGCACATTCTTGAAAAAAAATGTATTTAAAGTGTTTTTGTTTTTAAAAAATAAAACCTACATTTGCTGTACATATAGGTAATATATGTAGTTTATGTTACAACCATGTTACAACCACGTTAGGTAAATTTGCTTCACAAATTGGACATTCTATTGTTTCGTCTTCAATATCTTCCTTAAACTCTTCAATATCTCTAGGGGCTTTCTTACAATTCCAATCAACTCCACTTTTTAAGCTTATTTTGAATCAACTTGATTTTATTCTGGACGCATTACCTTTGACAATAAAAAAACTATTTTTATAGCCGTATTATTACTTAAAATAATTATTTTATTTACTATTGATTATTAACTAATTAATAGTAAATAAAATGAATTATTTTGAGTAATTTAAGTAAAAAAATAGGTTTTTTATTACACTTTTAACACTTTGTACTTTAATGCTTTAAAGCACTTTAAACAATTGACATTTCTATTGTTCTTAAATATCACTGAAAAAAAGTGGGACTACAAGTAGGTATATATGTGGTAGTATATATGTGGTACAAACTATCGAAGGTTTTGATGCAACAGATATAGATTACAGAAGTGTTAATGTTTAAATCATATATTATAAATGATTGATGTGATGCTTTTTTATACATGAACTTCTTTTGATAAAAAAATAAATTGTTGGTTCATAAGTTTTCAAATTTTGATTTCGTTATTTAAATTGAATGAATGAATTTTAGTTAGGGACTAACAACGGTTGCATTAATGATCAGTAAATTCAAAAATAGATTTGATTATAATTATTTTATTTTAAGAATTTAGTTAATATTGTGCTTAAAATATTATTAAAATCTAAAATAAAATAATATTTCTAATTTATGTATAGTATGTAATGTATGTATACATATTACGCATTTGGTTGTATTTAAATTTAAAACATGTGTGTACAAATATATATATATGTATGTATGTAAATATGATATTTATGTAAAATTAAAAATTGATAAGACTTACCTCAAATTTATTATTAGCTAATTAATAATTAATAACATGCATATTGTCTCTGATAATATTAGTTTTCCTCTTATATTTCTTAACACAATTGAAAACTTAATAATAACACAAAATAATGGTAGGTATTAGTATATTCTATACAATATGTTTATAGATTATTCTATACGATATGTTTAATTTATATTCTTTCTATTTTTCTTTATACAAAGATACAAATTGTTTTACTTTTAACAAAAATCAATACCTACGGTATTTATTAATTAATACGGCATTACTGAAGTTTTACGATTTAGAATTTGAAGTAATTAATAATTACATAATATGTGAAATCAATAATGCATTTTATCACAGATTAAATAGACTATACAGACGATCAGTTTCATATAAAAATTTTTATGAACATTTTTTTGGAGCCAGACTAAGCAATTTATGGAGCTAGACTAAATATTTAAGAATATTAAAATTACAAAAATAGAAAATGCAAAAGAATATTCTATACATTTTTGTTTTTGCTATTTAAATATCTAAAATACTTAGTCTGGCTCCAAAAAAATGTTCATGCTGGCTCCTAAAAAAGACTTAAAATTTTTATATGAAACTGTTCGTCTGTATAATATATTTAGTCTGTGATTTTATATAGGTATTTTTATTTTTTCATTTTTATTTATATTTTTCAGAAAGTCCAATAATATATGTTCACGATTACTTTATGTATTTTATTAACGTTTATTAATTCAAAGTTTTTAAAATACATGTCTCAACTATTTTGTATTTTAAATTTGTAAAATGGAAATGATTATCAAAAAATTGTTGAAAAATATTAAAGTGCAAATTGCAAATATTATAAAAATGTTGTGTTGGCTTTTTAATTATCTACCATTTGTTCTTAATTGAAACTTCTATTTTTAATTAATTTTTCTAATGGCAAAAGTATCTTCATAATCATTTTCATTGAAATTTGAATCTTGATGTTTTGTAAATTCTGGAGATACTGGCTAATTGTAGTTATCTTCTGTAATTGAAGAAGTGACTTTGTTAAGTGCAGAATCCCAATCTAACATGACATCAGAGTCGTTTTCACAATTTTTATTAATAAATTTAAACGTTCCTATTCGAATTGACATTATTCGTGCTAGAATCCAGTTAAATTCAGTTACAGATGGGTTTTTATTATTACCACCCTTTGAGCGAACTTGCGCAAATAAATTTTCGAGAAGATCTTGATTAATTCCAGATGTTAACAAAAAATTAAATTTTGCGAGAATATATTTTTATTATTCGAGAAAATTTCTTCACTTAAACTTAAAATACCGTTAATAGTAAGAACTAAGCCGGAAATGCAATAGTTTCTTTTTGCTTTAGGAAGATTCAAAGATTTCAAATAAGTAACTGAATTTTTCAAATATTGGATATGTGGTTCTTCTTTTTTCAGGGGCTTTCTAAATCTACATTTTTCTTCTAAATTTTTCGAATTCAAATAATCAAAAATATCATTTTTATTATGAATAAAATTACTAGTTGCCTTTGCATTTGGTGCCATTTTATCAGAAAAAAAAACTATTTTCTATGCAAGTATCTATCGCTGCTCCCATACTTCGACTTAAAGTTTGAACTGCCAAGTTCAAAAGTTCATTCATTTTTTAAAATCTTGATGACATCTTATGTCTGTGATTTAATTTCCGACACATTTTAACGGTTCTACATTTTTCATCAATTTCAAACACCCCAACCAATATTTACATTTTCAGATTTTATATCGCAACTTAATAATGTGTTTCTAATAGATTTTATTAAATGAGGTGGATAAAAAACACAAAATATTTTGTTACTCTTATAAAACATAAATGGTTTACTTTCAGAGACGCCTAGGAGCTTATAGAATGTTCTGTTATTGGCACCTTCATCACATGATACACATTTAAGTTCTAAATTCATTTGAAAACATTTCTCTAAGCATTCTTCCACCACTTCTCTCAATTTTTCAGCAACAAAACCTTCTTGTGTCACAAAGTAGCTTAAAACGTACTTCCAATTTGTAAAAAAGACCACGTATCATTATCAAACATATTTGTTTTCCAATACGGTTATTCCGTCTATTTACTCCTAAGTCCATAACGCAATCAATATGATCTTCTGAAATGTTGTATGTTAATTATTTTCGAATATGTATCTCATCTATTAGGAGAACTACTTGCATTGATTTAATGTCCATAGTTTTAGTAAGATTTTCTAAATTACTTAAAAGGCATTGATTGAAACCGGGCTGAAGACATTTTATTGGACACCAGTTATAAATGGATGATTGACTTGGTAGATCTGACTCATGGCGCAGTAGTTAAGTCGCCAACCATTCAATCGACGGGTCTTGGATTCAAACCCCGGTCAGGTCATATAAATAAAAAAATATGTAGTACTTCTATCGAAATTATGTATATCGTATAATTAATAGTAATAATAATAATAATAACAATAATAATATTAATAATAATAGTAATAATAATAATAATAGTAATAGTAATAATAATTGTAATAATAATAACTAGTAATGTGTGCTTGCGTAATGTAAGCGTCAAACAGATGATTAAATCGCATGATAAAAAAGCATGTGTTGAAAAAGCATGTTGAAAAAGCATTGTATTACTGATTTTTATAGTAAGGGATCATAAACGCTCTCATACTCCAAAAGGACGATCTTGTACCATGGTCCACAAACAAAAGTTGTAGAGCTAATCAAGATATATTTAATGATATCCCACATGATAATATACCGTTGTCTTTTGTATTAACTGCTTATAAACATTTTCAGGAACCAAGCAGGGTGTGCTAGACCATGGTCCCCAAACTAAAGTTGAATAGCTCGCCAAGATCTTTTCAATGATACCCCACATAATTATATACCAGCTGATTTTATATCAAGAACTTATAAAAGCTTTCTGAACCCAGGCTGGGCCTCCAGAAATCAGAGTCCCCAAACAAAATTTATTAAGGGGGAGGTGGGTTTAGTCAGTAAGAATCTGACACTACCAAGGGGGAAATTCTTGGTGTCTTTGGAAAATTCCAATCACCCTTAGGAAAAAAATAAAGATGTAGTTTCATGTCATCTCTTAAAAAATAATAAAATGAAGAAGATTTAAAATTTATATTTAATGACAGCATTTTTTGATCTGAGCTATACGAATTTTTCCAAATTCTTTAGATAATGAATAACATTTTGCAAAATTCTTTGGAATTTGTACTATTTTTGCTTAGTAAATTTACCTTATTTTCTATGCTTTCAAGATCGTGCAATTTTAAACACTTTTTATTATTAGCATATAATTTTGATTTGTTTTTAAAATACAATAAATTTTCTTCTTTGATTTTACATTTGTCACAAAATAATATATCAGGCGATTCTGCTAGTTTTCATCTTTTTGGAACAGTTGGCAAATTAGTTATTTCTTGTAAAGTTAATGGCGTATAACATACATTTGTTTTTTGTGATAGAGGATCTGTATACATTCGTTTAACAATGTATACAGAAAACTTAATAATAACACAAAATAATGGTAGGTATTAGTATATTCTATACAATATGTTTATAGATTATTCTATACGATATGTTTAATTTATATTCTTTCTATTTTTCTTTACACAAAGATACAAATTGTTTTACTTTTAACAAAAATCAATACCTACGGTATTTATTAATTAATATGGCATTACTGAAGTTTTACGATTTAGAATTTGAATTAATTAATAATTACATAATATGTGAAACCAATAATGCATTTTATCACAGATTAAATAAACTATACAGACGATCAGTTTCATATAAAAATTTTTATGAACATTTTTTTGGAGCCAGACTAAGCAGTTTATGGAGCTAGCAGTTTATTTAAGAATATTTAAATTACAAAAATAGAAAATGCAAAAGAATATTCTACACATTTTTGTTTTTGCTATTTAAATATCTAAAATTCTTAGTCTGGCTCCAAAAAAATGTTCATGCTGGCTCCTAAAAAAGACTTAAAATTTTTATATGAAACTGTTCGTCTGTATAATATATTTAGTCTGTGATTTTATATAGGTATTTTTATTTTTTCATTTTTATTTATATTTTTCAGAAAGTCCAATAATATATGTTCACGATTACTTTATGTATTTTATTAACGTTTATTAATTCAAAGTTTTTAAAATACATGTCTCAACTATTTTGTATTTTAAATTTGTAAAATGGAAATGATTATCAAAAAATTGTTGAAAAATATTAAAGTGCAAATTGCAAATATTATAAAAATGTTGTGTTGGCTTTTTAATTATCTACCATTTGTTCTTAATTGAAACTTCTATTTTTAATTAATTTTTCTAATGGCAAAAGTATCTTCATAATCATTTTCATTGAAATTTGAATCTTGATGTTTTGTAAATTCTGGAGATACTGGCTAATTGTAGTTATCTTCTGTAATTGAAGAAGTGACTTTGTTAAGTGCAGAATCCCAATCTAACATGACATCAGAGTCGTTTTCACAATTTTTATTAATAAATTTAAACGTTCCTATTCGAATTGACATTATTCGTGCTAGAATCCAGTTAAATTCAGTTACAGATGGGTTTTTATTATTACCACCCTTTGAGCGAACTTGCGCAAATAAATTTTCGAGAAGATCTTGATTAATTCCAGATGTTAACAAAAAATTAAATTTTGCGAGAATATATTTTTATTATTCGAGAAAATTTCTTCACTTAAACTTAAAATACCGTTAATAGTAAGAACTAAGCCGGAAATGCAATAGTTTCTTTTTACTTTAGGAAGATTCAAAGATTTCAAATAAGTAACTGAATTTTTCAAATATTGGATATGTGGTTCTTCTTTTTTCAGGGGCTTTCTAAATCTACATTTTTCTTCTAAATTTTTCGAATTCAAATAATCAAAAATATCATTTTTATTATGAATAAAATTACTAGTTGCCTTTGCATTTGGTGCCATTTTATCAGAAAAAAAAACTATTTTCTATGCAAGTATCTATCGCTGCTCCCATACTTCGACTTAAAGTTTGAACTGCCAAGTTCAAAAGTTCATTCATTTTTTAAAATCTTGATGACATCTTATGTCTGTGATTTAATTTCCGACACATTTTAACGGTTCTACATTTTTCATCAATTTCAAACACCCCAACCAATATTTACATTTTCAGATTTTATATCGCAACTTAATAATGTGTTTCTAATAGATTTTATTAAATGAGGTGGATAAAAAACACAAAATATTTTGTTACTCTTATAAAACATAAATGGTTTACTTTCAGAGACGCCTAGGAGCTTATAGAATGTTCTGTTATTGGCACCTTCATCACATGATACACATTTAAGCTCTAAATTCATTTGAAAACATTTCTCTAAGCATTCTTCCACCACTTCTCTCAATTTTTCAGCAACAAAACCTTCTTGTGTCACAAAGTAGCTTAAAACGTACTTCCAATTTGTAAAAAAGACCACGTATCATTATCAAACATATTTGTTTTCCAATACGGTTATTCCGTCTATTTACTCCTAAGTCCATAACGCAATCAATATGATCTTCTGAAATGTTGTATGTTAATTATTTTCGAATATGTATCTCATCTATTAGGAGAACTACTTGCATTGATTTAATGTCCATAGTTTTAGTAAGATTTTCTAAATTACTTAAAAGGCATTGATTGAAACCGGGCTGAAGACATTTTATTGGACACCAGTTATAAATGGATGATTGACTTGGTAGATCTGACTCATGGCGCAGTAGTTAAGTCGCCAACCATTCAATCGACGGGTCTTGGATTCAAACCCCGGTCAGGTCATATAAATAAAAAAATATGTAGTACTTCTATCGAAATTATGAATATCGTATAATTAATAGTAATAATAATAATAATAACAATAATAATATTAATAATAATAGTAATAATAATAATAATAGTAATAGTAATAATAATTGTAATAATAATAACTAGTAATGTGTGCTTGCGTAATGTAAGCGTCAAACAGATGATTAAATCGCATGATAAAAAAGCATGTGTTGAAAAAGCATGTTGAAAAAGCATTGTATTACTGATTTTTATAGTAAGGGATCATAAACGCTCTCATACTCCAAAAGGACGATCTTGTACCATGGTCCACAAACAAAAGTTGTAGAGCTAATCAAGATATATTTAATGATATCCCACATGATAATATATATACCAGCTGATTTTATATCAAGGACTTATAAAAGCTTTCTGAACCCAGGCTGGGCCTCCAGAAATCAGAGTCCCCAAACAAAATTTATTAAGGGGGAGGTGGGTTTAGTCAGTAAGAATCTGACACTACCAAGGGGGAAATTCTTGGTGTCTTTGGAAGATTCCCATCTCCCTTAGGAAAAAAAAAAAGATGTAGTTTCATGTCATCTCTTAAAAAATAATAAAATGAAGAAGATTTAAAATTTATATTTAATGACAGCATTTTTTGATCTGAGCTATACGAATTTTTCCAAATTCTTTAGATAATGAATAACATTTTGCAAAATTCTTTGGAATTTGTACTATTTTTGCTTAGTAAATTTACCTTATTTTCTATGCTTTCAAGATCGTGCAATTTTAAACACTTTTTATTATTAGCATATAATTTTGATTTTGTTTTTAAAATACAATAAATTTTCTTCTTTGATTTTACATTTGTCACAAAATAATATATCAGGCGATTCTGCTAGTTTTCATCTTTTTGGAGCAGTTGGCAAATTAGTTATTTCTTGTAAAGTTAATGGCGTATAACATACATTTGTTTTTTGTGATGGAGGATCTGTATACATTCGTTTAGGTAGGATAACCGAGCCAACCGAAGATTCGGAATTAAAATCATAAATGTTTTGGTTATCTGTTTTATTTCCATTGGTGAAAATAAAATTAACGACGTGTTGAGACAAGTTTTCAGTTATTAAATAACCTTCAGGTAAAGTATTTGACTTAAGTTTTTTTTTACCAATATTTTCGGGTTTGAAATGATCTTGACAAATATATATATTTTTTAAAGAGCCAACCTTTTAAATTCAGAAGTTCGATCCATTTGTCTATAATTATTTTATTTGTAGGTAAACCAAATAAACGATTGATTTTGCAAGTTTTACCACATTTCGGAACACTACACTTTTTGGAAATAGTTTGTTTTTTAGAACTTGCTGTATGCATATTTGGGTAAAATAACTTGACATGACTGATTATGTCCAAGAAAATTTGTTGGTATTGCACCTTTAAGCAATTTCATTTTACCAAAACAGTTTGCATCAAAATATCGAGTACACACCCTTAAATTTTGTTTTATGTATGAACAAAAAATAATTTGCAGATTATGAATCCATTTAGAAAATAGAACTACGTCAATTGGGAATTTATATAAATGAATATTTTCAGCAGAATTAGACTTAATTTCACAATTTGTGACGCAACATTTATTATGTTATATGTTAATCAACCGTCCATAATTTCATAATTTCATAATTTGGTATGCTTAAGTTATCCATCTTAGTTTATTATTTATTTTAAATATAAGAAATTAATGTAATGATTTTTATACTTATAATAATTTTAAACACTACTTAAGCTTATTTAAATTTAAATATATTAAAATTAATTAGAAAGTATATTTAAATTTATCTTATATAAAATAAATATTAAAATTATATAGATATAGTATTAAATATTTGAATTAGATTTAATTTTAAACTTAGTAGAAATAATTTAAAAATTATAATGTAGCAACAAATTTCAATAGATATTATAGTAATATCATAAAGTAATAATATACATAGAGTATTCACATGGAGGAAAAAAGTTAGACAGTTTTTTTAATTTCGTGAAATCAACTTGATCGTATATTAGTTTATTTTTATTTTAGTTTTTGTTTTTTTTTGTTTGTATGTCAATTGATGTATGTACATTTGTATATATTTCTTCATATAACTTTTTTGACTTCTTAAAAAAAATAACCTCGATTCTACCTCGATTTTATATAAATCAATTTTAAGTGTTTTAATATCCCAACTATAGGTACAAGAATTATTATTGTAAAATTATAAAATATGAAAAAATGTGTATATACATACATATTAATATATATTTAAAGTCATTTTCATTCCCTCTAAAAATATGGTTTTTCTTTTTAGTCAATATTACAATATTTAAAACATTCAAACTACAAGCTATTTAGTTTAATATGATATCAATATTAATTATCAGAATATAATGATCCACTGTTTAGACAATCAAAAAGTTTATCAAACACTAATGTACAAAATTTTTGCCTCTTTAGTAACACTTTTAAAACCAGACGTTTCAATTATTGTTCTAATAGCGGCACTCACTGTTCTACTAAATATTTGTGTTGCTAATTTAACTCTAATTTTTTCAAAAGTATGCGGATTAATATCTTATCTAGTTAATTTAGTACACATCTTAGTTTTTCAATTTATTTGAACTTCCCATAATTCTATGAGAATTTTAAAGCTTGTAATACCATCTGAGGTTTTTAAATCGGAGTCCATTAATGTATTTCTAAGAGATATAATTAGATGGGGAAAA
Organism: Poecilobothrus nobilitatus; assembly: GCA_947095535.1. Classification (NCBI taxonomy): domain Eukaryota; kingdom Metazoa; phylum Arthropoda; class Insecta; order Diptera; family Dolichopodidae; genus Poecilobothrus; species Poecilobothrus nobilitatus. The sequence continues at coordinate 154,469,542 of OX352772.1, read as the reverse complement.
TCTAATAAGCAAAAAATGTTTTATTATTATATGTACATATGTACATAATTACAAAATGGTTTATCAGGTGTTATTTCTAGCAACGAAAAAACTTTGGCTAAAGCTTGGTCACAAGTAATTGCCCATATTATAATACCAATATCGAAGAAATTTCTCAAATTTTTTTAATAATTTCTAAAAGTGTTACAAGACGAATATCTGTATTCTATATTTTATATTATAAAAATAAAATTTAAAAGTGTTACGAGAGGAATATCTGTATCTGTATATGTATCTACGTATATCCATACATCAGTTACAAAAAAAATATTCATAAAAAATTTTAAAATATTTTATAAACAACGCCTAAATATCTATAAGATAGCCGGATCGGATCGGAACACTCAATTTATTTTGTACACAAATAGCTTTTTTTTGCAAAGTTTTCGTTGAATGTTCCGGCTTGTAAGTGTAAAAGTCGTTGTTATAAATATCGTGCATTAAAATAAATTTTTGTTGTGCATGTAGTTGTTTCTTCTTAATTTTATTTTTTTTTTGTAAAGATATGGTAAGGTGTTTAACACCTTTGTGCCGAATGTTTTTCTCTTTTAAAAAATACCTTCTTCATTTTTAAAATTTTTAAATTCTCTTTTTTAATATGACTAACTATATGTAGCTACCTTATTCAATATCAAAAAATAAAAAAGCTGCTATCTAGAAAGAATTGCATATCTATCTATAGTCATAAAGGCTAGTTTTCATGAGAAATTTCATGGATATTATCGCAACTTTAGAAAGAGAAAAAGATAGTGCACTACCAGTAGGAAAGACGGAGAAAAAAAAATATATTATTAAAAAATATTACAGTAACACTTTGACAGTTAAAATTGTGCATTACCTAATTTATTAATGTTTATATTGATATTTAGTTAAAAATTTAAAATTTTTTATTTATAGTTGTTAAAAATAATATAAATAGTTTATTAATATTTTTATACCGATAATATAGTCATTATACCCGTACGATAGGATAATAAAATTACTCCTCCGTTTGTAACACCTCGAAATAAGCGAGCTAGATATACCTTCAAAGGTATGGATCGGATCAGAAAAAAATTCCAAGACGTTTGAGCCATGTCCGTCCGTCCGTCAGCACGCTAACTCAACAACTAAGAAAGCTAGAATCTTGAAATTTACACAAAATATTCTAGGAGTAATTTGTAGGTTCCCTATTTTTTTGGTTGAGTTTGGACCAAAACTTAGGGTAGCTCTCGAACACCTAACTTTTAGATCCCCACATTTTTTTTTAAATAGAGCTATGAAATTTTAACTGTTGATAGATGTCACAAAAATATTAATTTTATTTTTAATAACTTTTTTTTGTAGCCCCACCCATTACGGAGCTACAGCTCCGGTTCGGAGCTACACCCAAAGGTTCAAAAAAGCTCTATATTTAAATTGTTATAGCAAAGTTGTATAAGATATATCTTCATTTTGAAAACGTCAAACGATTACTACATTTATTAGCTTTAAAAGTATATATACAATAAATATATATTTGTGGCATACGGTGTCTTAATTTATCGTTATGCGAAACTCAAATTTTGCAAAATCCTTTAACCCTTCTATCTTCTGAACAGTTTAAGTTGGAAACTTGAAATTTTGACAAAAGTTAGATCTTTGAAAATAAGTCATTTCAAAATTTTTTTTTGTATCTGCCCCCGTTTAGGAGCTGTAAGGGGTCAAAAACTGAAAGGTTATGTGGAAGGTTAGAATCTGCTTTTGAAGAATGTAGTTAAACATATATAAACATATAGTTTGAATATATGTACAACCCATAGTACTAGAAATTATAAAATTCACCCAAATTATTTTAAAGTACTAAAATATTAAAAAAATAATATTGTAAGCAGAGTGACAGGCTGTGAACATACTAACGGTTCGTACGGGTATCTAAGAGTTGACAAAGGCAACTGTATTCTTCCTCGCTTTAATATAGTTTCTCACTAAAAAATAAAATTTGAACATTTGTTTATTTTTTTGACACTTCAAAATTTAAATGCAATGGTAGTGAAATTTTTTTGTAAGATATACAATTTTTACATACATATTATGTGATTCGGGGATATTTATGGTTACTTTTTTGGATATTTTCAAATGTTTCATGGATATTTTTTTAGCTTAATCTCTTTCAACCACATATCATTTTTGTATGTTCTGCCTATGCTCTAACATTTTCGTGAATATATCGGTCTAACGAAAACCAGCCTTAATATATTATGTAATTATACATTCAGTAAATTTTATCTTAACTTACTATACCTTTGTGGGTCCACCAAGGTTAATACCAATATTTTAGAAAATTTCAATATTCTATCCAAAAATATTGTTTAATTTTTAGAAAAAATATTTTTCTAAACAAAAAAGAAAAAAATAAAAACAAATAGATCTCCGTTACAATTTACATCACACTTGCAATATTATAATAAAATTTTGTTGGCCTTCAAATATTATCTATGTGTTGTGTAGAGTTATTTTTTGAGATCTATAAAATTACATTTTAAAATTATAAGAACATTTGTTTGTGATGCATAGATACCTCTCACGAGAGAGATAGATTTTGTAAAGAAAATAGATGAACTAACGGCAATTCACAAAAGATTAATAATTATCGAGGACTTCAACATTAACTTGTTAGACCAAAATAATAGTATTGTACGTAACTATACTGATACCCTGTTAAGCAATGGATTTCTAATCTGTAATGAAATAGCTGGAAGATTTGCCACTAGAGTAGGTTCGATTAATACAATAATAGACCACTTTATTACTGATCTGTTAAAATTTAAGTACTTTTATCATATAATAGATACATGCTTATCGGACCACAAAATGCTTTTCATTAGTATAGATAAAAACCCTAAAAAAGAAAACCTTAACAAAGAACGGGTGGTTTTAGATTACAGCAATCTAAGTAATGATTACGCTTGGCAAAATTTATACCGGTACGAAACACTTGATGAGGTCGTTCATGCATTAAGCCAGTTAATCAATAAATATAAACGCATTCTTCCTTCGACCAAGTTTACGAGGAAACATGAATGGATGACAGAGGAGATATCACAGGCCATGAAAATCCGTGACTCGTTCTATAAGTATTCAAAAAAATACCCTAATAACGTTGGTCTTAAAACTTTATATAACATAAATAAGTACAAAGTAAAAAGGTTAGTTTCTAGTGCAAAGGCACATTTTTATTCTAAAAAAATTTTGAAGGATCCTGGCAACCCTAAAAACGTGTAGACTGTATATAAAACAATTATGTATAATAAAAATCCTAATACGTTCGAAAATGAGATAAAAGTTATAAAGTATAATGATAGCACTGTATCGGACCAACAGGTTTTGGGGAATATAATGAACACATACTTTACTACAGTAACAGATTAGTTAAATATACCTAGTGGTACATTTGATTATGCTTATTTTGATAATTTCCCACGAAGAATATATAATAATTTGAACTTGGGCTTAACGAATCCACAGGAGGTGAATGCTGTAATTAATTCACTAAAATTGTCATCGGCAGGAATGGACGAGATATCGGCCAAATTTATCAAAAAATATTTTGTTAAATTGGCCCCCATTTTGGAAAAGTTTATCAATAATTGTTTTGTAACTCATTCCTTTCCTGATTGTCTGAAAAAGGCCATAGTGACCCCAATTAATAAAAGTGGAGATGCGGCAAATCCGTCAAACTATAGCCCAATATCAGTCTTATCTAGTTTCTCGAAAATATTTGAGCGAATCATAAAAAATAGGCTCGACATGTTCATGAGAAATAATGGTATTCTTAGTTCTGATCAGTACGGCTTTGAAGAAAACTCCAATACTACCACTGCCTGGCCTTAACCGACTTTATAACTAAAAGTATGGATAATGGAAAATTTACAGCCTGTATTTTCATTGACCTACAAAAGGCATTCGACTGTGTCGATCATAAAATTCTACTTTATAAGCTTGCTATGTTAGGTTTTTCGACTGAGCAAATTTCTTTATTCAAATCTTATTTAAGTAAAAGAACACAGTGTGTAAGGATTGGCAAAAACACAAGCAAGCTATGTATGTAATTAACAAGGAGGTGCCACAGGGATCAGTCTTGGGTCCGCTTTTTTTCAAGGTCTACATAAATGACTTGACTCGACTTAACCTTCGTGGAGTTATACAGTTGTTTGCTGATGATGCGGTCATAAAGTACTCGGAGACTAGTGAGGCGCACCTTAAAGAAGCCGTATTAGATGACCTGATAATTATAAGTGAATGGGTTCTAAAAAATAGATTAATGATGAACACAAGTAAAAGCCACATACTACTATTTGATAATAAAATTTTTAATGACACCACTTTCATTCATAATGGGTCGAAGCTCAATGTTAAGTGTCACAATTATCTAGGCCTCTATATAGACAGTAAGCTCAGGTGGGATAAGCACATAGAGCACACAGTCAAAAAAGTTTCTCCGTATGTATTTATTCTCCGTAGACTGAGCAAATTTCTAGATGAAAATGCATTATTTGTAATATATGCGTCCTATGTTTTGTCCAACATTGTTTACGTAAACCCAATATGGAGTAGAGCCCCGCAAATTTACTTGAAAGAAAAATTGAAATTCTAATAAAGAAAGGTATAAAAGCAATACATAACTATCCTATTCTGCATCCAACCGGTATGCTTTATACTGAAAAATATTTAAGCTCTCCAAATATATGTAAAAGGGAGCTCTATGTAATAGCATTTAAGATTAGAAACAACAAAATAAAACATAATTTTATATTGCAAGAAAATTTTGACTTTCATAATTATAACACCAGAAATAAATCTAAATTTTACCTATCACTATTCAAGACTGATAAACAAAAAAACAACTGTTTATACAATTGTTTAAAAGAATTTAATGAACTACCACAGGAATATAAAATAATTGAAAACATCTATATGTTTAAAAAAAAGATTACGGAAAGAATTCTCACTAATTATAAATAATAATTCTCAATTGAAAAATCGGAAAATTTCTTAATTTAAAAATTCATCGTTACAATTTTTGCACACTCGTTTGTTGGTAGTTCAAACATATATATATGTATATATTTTTATTATTTTATTATTTAAATTTTGTTATTTAAAATTTTCAATAGAAAATATATGTAAATATGTAGATTTACAGTAAACGAATAAATTTTACAAATGATAAGATTGATTAGTTAGCTGATGTATTATAATTGTGTGGTTATTGTAATTTTCGGGCAACTTTATTGACTTGATAAGCAATTGCAATAATAGCATCAGAATATGAACTTATAATATATACATCTTGTTTCTTCTTTTCTTTTGATTTTATTATTTATTTTTATCACTTAATTATAATTATTTTTGGCTTTTTTTTATTTTTGTAATTTTTAATTTCTATTCTTTTAATTTTTTAATCAAATTTTTTATTTTATTGTTTTGTAATTTTGAAATGAATTTAAATATGTGTAACTCAATGTCACAATCTTATAAGATCAGAAGTTTAGGCTAAGATCTATAAAAAAATACAAATAATTGTTAATTTTCTATTTTTTTATATCAAGAAATTAAATAAAATAAAGAAAAAAAATATGCATATATGTATGTATGCAACAATATAAAATCAATTTTTAGAGAAAAAAAAAATCAGTTCGAAGAAAATTAATTATGAACTGAATGAATGAAAAAATATTTTTTGTTTTGTTATTGTTTTTCTTATGTTCTTTGATGGTATACCAAAAATACGGTCATCTTTTTACGAAATAACCCCAATTACGTTCTTGGGGTGATTTCAAATCAATGAAATTGACTACGATTTTTTCTTCTACGTGAGTTCTCTATGTATATAGTTACTTTATGGTAATATAGTACCTATTAATTAAGAAAAATTAGACTTAGGATTATGAATGGAAATTTTGATTGTTATTATTACCATATGCAAAAAAAAATTATACACACATTCATCGATATATTCTCATAATATTCATTATTGTTCATATAGTTATAATATATCATAATACATATATGTATATACATATGTAGATATATTAATGATTCAATAAATTCGTTGATTGAATATACATATATACATATATTTATAATATTTGTTTTTATATTTCAAAACTGGTTAGAAGAGTTCTCTATCAATGATTTTTGTTGTATTTATTTGTTTTTCTTATTCAAAAAATAATGCAAGAAACGTATATTAAAATTTTGCTTTCAATCTAACATTTTCGCATTAAGAGCTTTTAATTATCTTTTGTGTTTATATCGTAACACTACATAAATAATTTGCTTCTCATTTCTCAAGTGTCCTATTTTGGACCATAACCTTCATTAACTTTTATAAGGCCTGAACATTGAGAGAAAATAGTAGTCCTTTTTTTCAAAAACGTAAACGTTTCAAATACACGTACTCGTATGGAAAAATTTAGTAACCATCCTAGAAATCTGGAAATAACACAAAAACTACGGACTTTTTTCAATTTCATCCTAAGGGAGCATTAAAGTTCCATCTTTTTTACGTCTTTTAGTAAAAGGAAATTTTTAAAAATTGTAAATTTCCATTCATACTTTCTTTAATTTTCAACAAAAAAAGCTTTTTATGGTAATATTAGATTTGGTTTAGTAAATAAAATAAATTTGTTTTAGAATGCATTTAAAATTAAGTGCAAAAAATAAATTATTTAATTGTTTTTCAATAAGTTAATTTATGTTCATTTATATATAATTTTTATTAATATAATGATATAAATTAATATTATAAGTTATTCCACTTTTCACACCACCTTTGAGGTAGGGAATATGGCGGATTATTTTAAAGTTCTGGAAAAGGTCCAGAACTCTGAACATATCTAGGCCAGACACCCTGTGTTTTAGAACTTTTATTTTATTCCTAAAATACTTTTTATACATTTCTTAACAAAATTGTACAAAAATGTTTCTGAACTCGATCATAAGAAACACCAAAAATAAAATATTACCGTCTGTGTGTCGCCATTATTATTTTTTTTTTCTAATAAAAATTTTTCACATGAACAAACAACTTTACTAGTTCAATTTACAAACACGACTGATCAAGTTTTGATTTTTTTATGTTTATTACGAATTTTTTTTCGTAATTAACTATTATGCGTAGTGGATGCATGCACTTGTAACAAAATAATGAATAATAGAAGAAAGTATTTTTAAACGACATATACGTCACAGTCAGTGGCGGAACTTGAAAATTTTGGCCCTCCCGCGCACAAATAAAATATTCCCCCAATAATTTTTTTTTAACAAAAACAAGTTATATATTTATTTCATATATCATATTGCAATCAAAATAAAAATAATACAACAACGAAACTAAAACTTAATGGACCTCAAATATTAAATTCTCTCCTCCTTGACCAATCCAAGTTTAATCTGTTTCGCTCGATTGCAAATCAAAATAAGTCTAATTAAAGAAGATATAGCTTTTTTTAAAAGAGTGTAAGATTAAAAAAGTTTTTCCTAAATTTATCAAAATTAGATGTGCAGTCAATAATTCAAGAACAGAATATGTAATAGAAAAATCACAAAAACTATAACTTTAACTAGAAATTACACATCAATATTCAAGATTAGCTGCAGTAAAATTAGAAACATATTCACTTCACCTACAAATCACTAAAACTCATGCAGCGCTATTCAATGTTAGTTTTATATATTTGTGGGCAACTATAACTGGGGGAAAAAGTTCCAGTGTATGTATATTTTATAATAATTTTTAATAATAATTTTGGGCCCCCCCCCCCGCAACGCAGGGTCCTGCGTTCACTAGTCCCGCCACTGGTCACAGTGTGCTATATTGGGTTAATAAATATGTATTTTATTCGTAGATAATCACAAAAAACTATGAGCATGAATAGCTCCCAACAGAAGGCTAACTGATGGAATCTAAGCTAATCAGGTGGAAAGCTAACTGATTGGCAGGGACGAGGAAAAAGTGACGCGTTGTGGGTGGGCCTAACAAAAAAACTCAATGGAATAGGCCCACCAACAAAACTTAAACTTGAATGGAAAAATGTTTTTAAATTCAAATATAATTATAATGTTTTTTTTTTATAATTTAGATTAGTTTTTTTTCTTATAATTTATCTAGATTATCATTACATTTTCTAAAACTGATAATCTTTCATTAAAATAATATTATTTATTTTGTGTTTTAAAAAGGTATTAATTTTGATTAATACAATAACTTTAATAAATACTAAATAAATAAAAATTTTCTTAAAAACAATAACATAAATTTCGCTTATCAAACAAAACAACATACAAAATTCTTAATAGTAAATTCTTATTGAATAATAAAAACCTAATTTCTTTTTTAAACATTATAATATTGAACCTTTACTTTTTATAATAATTTTTGTTATTCTTTCTTAAGGTGTTAAATTACAATTTATTTATTAAAACATATTTTCATTTACAATATTTGATTTCTTTTATTTTGATATTAATTTCTTATAGTAATTTTTATTCGAGTACTTAAATGCTAAAAAAGATAATTAACTTATATTATATAATTTTAGATATGGTTAGATATGGATCAAAAATATAGAGTGAAAGCCAAACTAAATTTTAACAGGGAGTGGAAGAAAAAACTGGCGGACCCTATAAAGAAAAGAGGACGAACTAATTGCTCAGTGTGCTGGATTAGAGTCAGCAGTCAAGGGCATTGCAGCGGCAAAGTTTGGTTTCAAGCCAAACTTTAAAGAGCCATTACCAGTCCAAACAACATCTGCCTTAACATTTGCCACAACTTCAGCCACAACATCGCGGGAATATTTACTTAGTTGTGAAGAGATAGTAGAAGAATACCTCCCTTTTGCAGAAGAAGAAGATGTGGCAGATCAAAATAATTTCACTGCTAGAAAAAAAACTCCAAAAAAAATGCCAGAGAAGAAACAAAAATTGAAGTTAATGCAAAATTGCACAGCTACGCAGTCAGCTCATTGATCTCTACGGAGTCAGCTCAAGAATTGGGTAAAATAAATTTAACTATCCAAAAAATGTTCGAGAAAATGAAAGAGGTTCGGGGCTACAGGAAGAAAACCTATGAGCTGAAAGAAAAAAAGTTTGACTGGAAAATCAAAAGGCTGTAGAAAAAGAGAAATATCAGGCAGAAAAGCTGAAGCAATTAAAATGGAAATTGGAGCTTTAACAGAAAAAAATGATTTGAAGAGAATGGCAGTAGAAGTCAACTCAAACTTTTAATATATATTTTGTTTTTATTACTATATTTACAAACATTTTGTATGTTTTACTAATATTTTATGTTTTATTTCTGTGCTTTCTAATGAAGTATTTTTAGTTTCTTGTAAATAATTTTTTATTTATTTCTGTGATAATGAAGTATTTTTAGTTTCTTATAAATAATCTTTTATTTATTTTAATTGTGATAAAAAATTTATTTATATAATAAAAAATATATTCTCTTTTTAAATTAAAAATGTGTTTCAATTTTAATTTCCTTCCATAACAATTCTACAGGGATCCGTTGTTAATAGATTTTTACATATACATATTAAATGTTAACAGATTTTAATATTTAATACATTTTACCTACACATATTAAAAAAATTCACAAGAAAAATACAATTTATTTGATTGAAAATATTTAAATTCATTAAGCAAAAAATAAATAAATAAAATAAACACATATATACATTCTTGTATCCATTCAGACATCTCATGCAACATCTATAATTCACTTCAAGAAATAAAATCAAAAAACTATAAGGAAGAAGATTATATATTATTTTTAATATTTTCGCGGATAATCTTAGCCTTTCGCTGTAAATTGCTCTTATTAACATCTACTGCGAATGTGCATCATGCATCCTTCTTTCTTCATTGATAGTTTATGCAACAATATCATTAATCACTTCGGTATTCATATTGTGCAACACTACACAAACGTTGATTATAGTGGCTACTACTTCTGGTTAGTATCGAAGCTCCCTCTCAATCGACAAACAAACACTTCCACCGAGCAACAAGCCAATTTGCTACGTTCTTGCTTTCGCATGAATGTAGTTGAAATGATCTTTCCGGATTTCTTCTGCTGCAGATTTATAAGGTGTTAAAAGCCAGGTTAGAAGCGGGTAACTACTATCACCTACAAGATAAAATAAAATTATACAAATAAGAAAAACGTGACTAAAATTTTAACAAAAAAAATATTTAAAAAAATATTATAAAGAAGTCTTTCACAATTTCCTTCATACCTTTCCTCCAAATTACAGTGAACATTGCTCTTATTCCAAACAGATGAATAATGAGCATCGCCAGCACTAGATGAATCTACCGCCAATATTGCATATTTATGATTGCAAACCTAAAATGTTTAATAAATTTAATTTGGAAAATAAAGTCTTACATTACTATCTTGGAATTTAAACTGTGAAATCCCTTTCTGTTGAAAAACACATGCTCATCCATATGCGGTCTTAAAATTGGTATATGTGTACCATCAACTACCCTGATGACTCCAGGGATTTTGAAAAAAAATGTTCCCGCGTTAAATCAAATTCATTTTCTTTTGCATCAATCCACTGCGGACACAGATGTTCTTTAAGTTGATAATTTTTCTAAAAATGTTTGACACTGTTTTTGGTGCCATGTCTAAAACTTTGTTGGTCCAACGTTTACTTGGTAAGCACCGCTAGCCAGTAAATTTAATTTTGTTGCTAATTGCAATATTGGTGGGATTCCTGCCCTAGAAGATGTATAAAAATCATTTGAAACTGCTCCTTATTTAAACGAAAATTTTGTACAAATCTAAAATAAATTTGATTATTATACATGTATACAAAATATTAAATAACATTCTCACTCTCTTTTTGGAAGTTCAAATATATTATTTTAATCCCTTAATTTTCTTCTATTTATCCTGCTTTGGGTTTTTCTTTTATCATCGGAAGAACTTTCATCTGATGACTCGAAAAAAAAACATTATTTATTTATAATAAAATTACTTCAATATTTTAAAATTTATTATAATTGATTTGCCTCTATAATCTATATACTTATTTTTGCTGGTTTTTTGAAGTTTTTGATACGTCATTTCTGTTGTCAAAATAATTTGCTACCGTGCTACCAAAAAATTTTTGTTTGACACAAATTTTGTTTCGTTTATTTTTTAACGTCACGTTTTACATGCTGCCACTCCATTATTACAATTTAAAATTTTACTCATAAAAAGATTATTGTATTTCATGTAAGTACATGAATATTCTATTTACAATAGTTTTTTTTTTTGTAGACTGTTTAGAAAAAAACAAAAATTGCTTAACCAGAGTCTGATACTTTTTTATTTATTTTCTTTAAAATATTGCTGAAAAATATGATTTGAAATTAATTGTTTTTATTGACATAAAGAAAAAACATAAACTCTTATGTAAATTTTATAATTTTTTATTATAATTAAAATTATAAAAACTTAGTTTGAACTAAAATATATTTACCACATTTGCAGTACAATCTATTAGGAAGTTTTTAAATTATTAAGTTATGTTAACTCGTGATATTATGGGTGGACTGATCCTGTTGTTAATGAAGTGTATAACGTTTATCTTTGTATGTGTTAGTATTTATGTTTCTTATATCAATAGAAATGTTTCAATAGTTATTTATTTAAAACGAAAAAAAAATTATGCGTTAACTCTAGCTGAGTTGTGGTTTTTTGGTGAAATTACTTTTCAAAATATAATTACTGGTATTATGGGTTAAAAGAATTTTAATGTAAGTTATCCTATGTGTACCTATAATTGAATTTTTTTATTAAAATAAGTTAATTTTTTTAATAGAAGTAGATTATTAAAAGTTGTTTTACAAGTTTAATTTAAAGTTAAAGTTAAGTTCATATATATATGCGAAATATATACATTACTAATAGTGCACAAATTCCTTTGTTCTTAATAATTCAAGAATTTGGACCATAATTTCTATTCAAAAAGTAAGACAAAATTTTTTTTTTTTTATTATTGCTTAAAATTTGTTTCTACATTTATTTGATTGTTTTAAATTATTTTATTCATTAACTTGTTGCAATACTTAATTTTCTATTTTTCTAACTCTTCATTTATCTACATATACTTTTATTATCATTTCGAGTTGTATGTCACTTGTTTGATTTTTCGTTAGAAATAAATAAATTTAAAGAATGAAGAATGAGAAAGAACAGCCAAAAAAATTTAAAAAAAATGTGAGAGATTTTTTGATCTACTTCTTCTTCTTCTTTCTTAGCATTACAGCCCTCTATGAGTTAAACCTTTTTCTCGTAATTTCCTCCATTCAATGCGATTACTGGCTAAAGCGTTATAGTTTCTCATATTCAACGTATTTAAATCTGCTCTCTCTCGAGTTCCTTGTTCGCGATGCAAGAAAATTCATTTTAGGACTGTTTCATTCGGCATGCGGATGATGTGACCCAACCACCTTATTCTCTGCGATTTTATGGACCGAATGACGGTTTTATGTAGTATCAATGTATCGAGTTCATGATTAAACCTTGTCCTACATGGGTTGGTATCAATTCTAATTGGCTCATATATTCTCCTTAGAATTTTCTCTCAAAAATTGAAAGCATTTTACAGTCCATAGACAGTACTTTTAAGTTCCATAGACCATACTTTGCACCCATGGGTAATAATTGGTCCTATAAGTGTTTTATATATTTTGAGTTTAGTAGACCTTGTTAAAAGCTTAGATTTTAGAAGTTTTGAATTGGCGAAATAGTTTTTATGTGCAGCATTGATTCGCCTTTTTATTGCAATTAAGGAGTCGCTTCCATTCGAGGATAGGACACCCAAATATTTGAATTGTGGAACGTTTTCAAACTTGTAATGTCCTATATACAGATTTTGTCCTATATACCTATATACATCCTATATACATTCCTAGGCGTTCTAGTTTTAATGAAATATTTCGTTTTATCCTCATTTATATCAAGACTAATATTTGCAGTGGCTTCTACAAGTTTAGTAAATATTTATTTTACGATGTTGCTATTACGCGCGAGTATTACTGTGTCATTTGCATATGCGCATATTTGGAATGATTTAATAAATAGTGGCCTCCGGGTCAATTTCTTTAATTACATAATGTAGCATAATATTGAAAATTAATGTTGACAGTGCATCTCCTTGTTTTACACCAGAATCAATATTAAACGAGTTAGCAAGTTTACCTTGAACAAGTACTTTACTTTGGTATTTTTCAGCGTGATGCAGGTGAGTCTTATCAGTTTTTCCGCATTACTCCAGCCTCAGCATTACTCCGAATATTTTTTCTCTGTTGATTCCGTCAAAAGTCTATTTGAAATCAATAAATAAGCAGTGAATATTTGTTGAGTATTCTTGTGATTTTTTAAAAATTTGACTTAACGCGAAACATTGGTCTGTTGAAGATTTGTTTTTTCTGAACCCGTCAGAAAATCAGACATCCTATCATTTAGTGGAAAAAGTGTTCGAAAATTGGGTTCATCGAAATCGTTCCTGCAAAAGAAGTCGTGAAGGCCATTTGAATGACGTTTTATTCAGAACTTAATTGTATCGATTGTACTTCATATTAAATAAAAAACATTTGAATATCCTTAGCAATTAGTGTGTTTTTTTTTTGAAAAGAAATCATATCACTCAAATTGGAAAACCCTACATTATATTGTATACCATGATTATAAACGTAAAAATGATTTTGAATATATCTCATATTATACCACTGATAGTTTTCAATTACACTTTTCATGATTTTTTTTAACATAGAAAAATAAAAATAAGGACAAAAAAATTTTTGGATTTATTAGCATATGGGAAATAATAGAAATATAGAAATACTTATTATTATTTCCGGAATACCTCGATGACCTGGTATCCAGCAAAGCTGGATGCTAAACTGCCTGGTCATCTCGTTAAGAAGTTTTCGGCAGTTTATTACAGTCTTCGAGGTTATGCATGTTGATTCCAGAGATTTTACCGCAGCCTGACTGTCTGATTCAGTAGAATCAAGCCTTCTTGAATTGCCATAATTTCCGCTTGGAAGACGCTAAAATAATCTGGTAAACGGAAATTATGACTGATATTCAGATTATCCGAGGAAACACCGCATCCTACACTGCTGTTCATTTTTGAACCATCCGTGTAGAATTGTACTTTTTCGAAGGTCATCACTGTGTTCGAGTTCCAACTCCGACGGCTTGGTATGCTCTTCACATGAGATTTCCCGAAGAAGTAAGTGGGGGACGTGTAGTCCACCAAGTGGGAGTTGAATTGGTTTATGATATCCGAGTGACCTTTTCGTGAATTGCTCCACTGGCATGTAGTTTTTAATCTCACAGGTGTGTTTGCGGCTGCAAATTAACTATAATATTCTACAGGCATCAGATTAAGCATGATGTCTAATGCCCCAAAAGGGGTTGTTAGTAAAGAGCCACTAATACATAGTGTGGCAAATCTTTGGACCGTAGCGATTGCCTTGCGGTTGACCTCTTTATCGATTGCCTTCCACCATACTAGGACTCCGTACATAAAAATGGGTCTTGCTACGGATTTGTATAGCCAGTAAGTCATGTATGGCTGAAGCCCCCATTTCCTACCAATGGCTTCTTTACACGAGTAGAGTGCTATTGAGGCCTTCTTTACTCATTCTGAGATGTTAGCCTTCCAGCTTAACTTCCTGTCTAGAGTTAGACCGAGAAATTTCGCCATTTTGCAAAAGGCAAGAGTGGAGCCATTTAACGAAGGCGGCTAATTTTGTATTTCCTTGTAAAAAAGATCCGTTCGGTTTTCTGTGGATTTAGTGACAGTCCACAGTCTGTAGCCCATGTTGTGATTTTGTTTAGTGCAAGTTGCAAAACGTCCCTGAGACTGTCTGGGAACTGCCACTGACCACGACAGCAACATCGTCCGTATAGGCGATTGTTGTGCAGCCCGCCTCTTCCAGGATTTTAAGCAGTTTATTTACCACCATATTCTAAAGAAGGGCAGATAGCACCCCTCCTTGCGGAGTCTCTCTTTTCATAAACCATTTTTCTGAAGCGTTGCCTAAGTTGGCACTGATGGCCCTGCTATTTAGCATATTAGCTATCAGTGCTTTTAGCTCCGGTTCAACTCCTAGGCTTATGAGTGCATCTACAATTGCTGCCTGATTGACGTTATTAAACGCTCTTACAATGTCTATAGAAGCTGCAAGAGTGTACCCTTTGCAATTTAAACATCTTTCAATCGAGCTCGTCAAAGTGTGAAGTGCAGTATCCACTGACTTCCCTTTACAGTAAGCATGTTGAGAGGCTGACAATAGATTTTTATCTAAGTTGCAGCGGAATGGGTATCGATCAATCTTTCTAAGGTTTTTACAGGTTTATAGGCCGAAAGTCCTTCGCATAGACGTGATTACATTTGCCGGCCTTGGGTATGTACTCTACTTTGACCTGTTTCCATTTCTCCGGGATAAGCCCCAAATTAAGACAACCACCGAAAATACTTTTTAACCAAGCCAGGGTAGTAGATGCAGTTTGCTGAATCTCAGCGGGTATAATTTCCATCCGATCCGCTTGACTTGAATGGTTTGAAACTATCTATAACCCATTCTAGTTTGTCTCTTGTAACCACCACCTCTGAAATACTAGGGGGATGATTCAGCAGACAAGCCATCTCTGAGCTGTTATTTGTGCACCCAGGAAAATGGGTTTTTAAATGTAATTCCAACGACTCCTCGCTTGTGGTAGCCCGGTTGCCATCCTCTTTTTTCAGAAGACTAGGGATCATGGGGTTTGTTGATTGAATTTTCCTAAGTTTAGATGCCCGGAGACGTTTTCTATACCTCCGCATTATAGTCTCAAGATTTCTCTTTTCACCTTTTTAAGTGCTTTTTTGTACTGACTAAGAGCCGTTTTATAAGAGCTCCAGTCCTGTACCTCATTCGTTTTTTTGGCATTATTAAAAGCCCTCCTACTATCTTTCCTTAGAGCTTTGATTTCATCATTCCAGCAAGGTGCTTTAGGTTTTCCCCTAGGCTTACTGATGGGACACGAATATTCTAAGCACTTATTGCAGGCCTAAGTAAAAACGTTAACTAGGCTATTTAGATCCTGGATATTTTTAGGAATTCCAGGTGTTAAGGAGGGAAGCGTTGACTTTAAGTACTGCCTATATTTGATCCAGTCAGTTCTTTTAGGATTTCGATAGACTGACTTTATTGGAGGACTTTCGTCCAGCCTGAACTCAAAGTATCTGTGATCTGAGAAGGAATGCTCATCAGAAACTTTCAATGAGTTTATTTTAGAATAACTGAAGTCCGAGACTAAGGTTATACCTAGGACTTCTTGCCTATTACTAGTAACAAAGGTAGATTCCCCGCCAATGTTACTGATAAGAAGGTTAGCACTTAAAATGTAATCAAAAAGTGACTCACCTCTTTCGTTGGTATCCGAACTAACCCAGATGTCATGGTCAGCATTGGCATCGCAGCTTATGATGACCCCAATGTTCATCCTTGTAGCATCCGCTACCAACCCTGCCAGATTGGATGAAGGGAGTGAATCCTGCGAGTCGTAAGGAAGATACGCCGCAACAACCCAGAGCCTTGAGTTTTTTAGCTTTAGGCTCGCCGCGACCAGATGAGCATCACTGAAATTATACATAAAAGTTAAATTTAATGTATTTTTAGCAAGTATGCACGCTCTAGGTCTGCATAAGTCTTTATTATACAAGAACGTGTATCCTGGTATCTTCGGTTTATGAACTTGTTTTCTTGTCACCCATGGCTCTTGGATCAAGATAATATCCTCACCCGTTCTCCTGAGGCGGACTTCAAGTGGCGCTGAAGCCGCTTTGGAGTGCTGGAGCTTAATTTGGAGTAGCTTCATTACCTGAGCTATTCTTAATCTCCACCACCGTCGCGTTAGCTTCATCCTCAAAGTCCATTGAGAAGCTTTTAGCATCATCAAAGTTGTTAAAAAGCAGACCTTAGTAGATCTTCTTCATCGTCAGCCTTGATGACATCATTCACTCTCTTTGGAGCCGAGGAGGCTTCCTCCTTCAGGTTTCCACCTCATCCTTCTTATACACCTGCATAAGTGTTACCGCTGTGAAGCCGTAACTAATGACCCCTTGTCTTTCGCTAGGGGTTGTAGGTTGTTCTTATTGACAATGACCAACGCCTGTCGGGATTCTCCTACTACTTCCCCTGGTTTGGGAATCTTCCAATTGTGAGTTGGAAGTTGAGGATTTGACACTTTCATCATTTTGATGATCGTGTCTGCTTCGGCAGATTCCCTCGGCAGCCAAACCCTAGCTCTTGTCCTATTAGGGATTTCCTCCCTGCCTACAGCTTTGAGCTTGGCCCCCGGCCACAGGCTAACCACCTCATCTATCACCTGCTTATAGAGATCTGCCGATCTCTGATCAGCACAAGCAGTCAATTTGACGTGGCCCTGATGCCAGCCAATGTCTCTACAGGCGGGTGGTGGTGCCGGATTTTTTTCCAGTACCTGGAAGAAGGTTGTGTTTTAAGCAACAACAACCTTCTTCCAGTTACTGGGAGAAATACTCCCATCCTCTAACCCATCATCAATGATTGCCAGAATTAAACTATCCTTTGCAATTTCATTGAAAGGCTTGGTTACCTGGTTGCTCCCTAGCAACCTAGCCTTTTTGGAACTTCCCTGTGGCTCATCTTGTGACCTCTGTCTCTTGGACATAAGGCCTTTCGATGAACCTGGGATTTGAACTTCTTGGGGCTTGACCTGGCTTACTACTGTTTTGGCCCCGGCTAAGGAAGTCTTTTGCGCCTCAGATAACTGACAAATATTGAGAGAGCTTAACCTCTCAATTATTTTATAGGTTCACCGTTTATCGAAGAAGGCTTGTTTCAACGGGCGCACTTTACGTACCGTCTTTGGTTGTTCGCGACTTTCCTTAGAACTGCTAGTGCCCGGTTTGGTCGCTTTACTTACCGACTTTTGGGAAATGCCGGCTAACTCTTTTTTCGAATCTTTTTTTTTTAAATTTGTTCCATATTTGAACCTACGAGTACGAAGAAAAGGAAGGCCCGCCCTATGCAAAGATTCGTATACATAGGGTAAGGCTAATTAATTCGGAGGGTCGCCAGGTACTCCGAATACTCCGTTCGCGACTGGGATATTTTTAAGACTGGGCCCCCAGCCAGGCTGATCATCGTCACCGTTGTTCGGGTATCTCCAACACAACTCCCAAGACCGAACACGCATATCTTCGAAATCAACAAAGATAAAAACTTGAAATTTGATATAAGAGTGTTCTACCCTGTTCTGATGATATCTCTAAAATTTGAGATGAATTGGGGTGGTGGTCCGGGTACCTTCACACACTTCCCAAGACCTAACAAGCATATCTTCGAATTGAATAAAAACAGAAACCTGAAATTGTGTACAAAGGTTGTAAAAGCATTTATTTTTTTTAGCTTATATTAAATACCTAACTAAAATAACTTATGGATTTTTAATTTAATTTGAATTTTTTAGGTGTAGGGTATAAATAATTCGGTTGCATCGACTTACTGTTACATTTACTTGTTTTTAATACATTTTAATACTGACAAATTGCGAATGGATGTATGTATGTATGTTCTGTGAAAACAAAATAAACTAATGTGATGAGTTTAAATAAACTTATTTCAGATAACTTAACCAACAAAACTTCGTTCTTGCAAATGAAGTATGTAAGTTAATATGAACAATATTTTATATGTTTATTTTGAAACTGGAATTGTGAATTATTGTTAAATTAGAATTTTAGAAGATATGAAAAGTTAGAATAGAACTATTTTGTTCAAGAGATAATGTTTTTTTTTTTTGTAATTATAGAATAAGAATATATAGACGTAATATTAAGGAATTTTTTTTATTGACTGATTTGATTTTTTGATTTAACTTGAATTTTATTGATTTTTATTGATAATGTCAGTATTTTATATACCTATGTATGTATATATTAACCGTTAGAAGTAAAGATTGCGTTATGAGTACTGATTTATAATTTTAAAGTAAAAACGTTTACTAGGCTATTTACATCCTGGGTATTTTTAGGAATTCCAGGTGTTAAGGAGGAAAGCGTTGATTTTAAGTGCTGCCTATATTTGATTCAATCAGTTCTTTTAGGATTTCTATAGACTGACTTTATTGGAGGACTTTCGTCCAGACTGAACTCAAGGTATCTGTGATCTGAGAAGGAAAGCTCATCAGAAACTTTCAATGAGTTTATTTTAGAATAACTGAAGTTCGAGACTAAGGTTATATCTAGGACTTCTTGCCTATTACTAGTAACAAAGGTAGGTTCTCCGCCAATGTTACAGATAAGAAGGTTAGTACTTAAAATGTAATCAAAAAGTGACTACCCTCTTTTGTTGGTATCCAAACTACCCCAGATGTCATGGTCAGCATTGGCGTCGCAGCTTATGATGACCCCAATGTTCATCCTTGTAGCATCCGCTACCAACCCTGCCAGATTGGATGAAGGGAGTGAATCCTGCGAGTCGTGAGGAAGATACGCCGCAACAACCCAGAGCCTTGAGTTTTTTAGCTTTAGGCTCGCCGCGACCAGATCAGCATCACTGTAATTATACATAAAAGTTAAATTTAATGTATTTTTAGCAAGTATGCACGTTCTAGGTCTGCATACTTCTTTATTATACAAGAACGTCTATCCTGGTACTTGGGTCCATGAACCTGTTTTCTTGTCACCCATGGCTCTTGGATCAAGATAATATCCTCACCCGTTCTCCTGAGGCGGATTTCAAGTGGGGTGGAAGCCGCTTTGGAGTGATGGAGATTAATTTGAAGTAGCTTCATTCTGAGCTATCCTTAATCTCCACCACCGTCGCGTTAGCTTCAACCTCAAAGTCCATTGAGAAGCTTTTGGCATCATCAAAGTTGTTAAAAAGCAGACCTTAGTAGATCTTCTTCATCGTCAGCCTTGATGACATCATTCACTCTCTTTGGAGCCGAGGAGGATGCTACGTCAACGACATCGGATCGGTCAGAGTGTGCCTCTTGGGCTTGACTTGGGCCTTCACCGATGCTCCTTGAGGCTTTCAACTCATCCTTCATATATATCATATTATATTATCATAGAAGAACAAGAAACTAGTAAATATTTTTTCTTCATACAAATCAAAAGGAAAGGAAATAATAAATGTGACAACATAAAAATGTTTCAATATTCTTTTTATATTGTAAATTTTTATATTACAATATTGTTAATAATTTTAGTGTTATAATAACATCTTATGTGGTGGTTAGAATAACATCTTATGTGCTGAATTTAATATAAATTTATTTTGTGAACATAACTTTGCTTTAGATTTAAAAAAATTGTTTAATGTATTAAGTCTTCAACAACTTGTAGATTTTTCGACAAGAATCACAAATAATTCGGCAACTTTGATTGATTATGTTTTAACCATAGATATATTAACTAATAGATTGGCAGTGAAGGAAATATTTTCAGCCAATTTTGAGAAAGCTGAGCTGAGTGAACCGTGCGTATGTATTGCTTTAGTTTCCTCAGAAATAGGTTCCTAAAAGGTGAAATAATTTCATTTTTAATTTTTAAAAGAATTTTATCATTCATTTTGTTACTTTACAAGTAGTTACAATTTTAAATAACCTTAATTAAATTAAATTTTAATTTTAAACTCAAAATATATCAATTAATAAGTAATATAAAAACTTAAAATTTCTGAATGAAAGTGGTTATGAAAAACTGCTTTACATTATTTTAATAAATATAAACAGCTGAGTGAACGAAATGTATACATATTATAAAACGCATATGTATATTTTTTTGACTGAATACCTAAAGATAGGAAAACACATAAGAAGAAAAGAAACGACTATACCAACTTCCCATCTATTAGTTAATATATCTATGGTTTTAACTAATTACTCTCAGTTAAATAAAATAATAATCAAAAAAATCAGCTATCTCCACCACAGGACCGACCGCCACTCACGAGAAGTACAATGCCAAAATTTATAGATACATAATAATTTATATCAGAGAAAAATAAATTCTAATAATTTAACAATATTTTGTTTAATTCAATAACAATAATAAGCAATAAAATCGTAAAAATATATGTGCATTCATTCATACATCCATTTACATTATTATGAAATGTACATGATTTTTTTTTATTCTAAAATATTAGAAGTAAAAAATAATAAAAACTGTAAACAAATACAAAGCAAACATAAGGTTAATATTGAATCTGCTAACATAAATTTTACCATTTTAATTTTATGTCATCAACAAAAGAATAATATGCATAATAAGTGCATATG
Organism: Poecilobothrus nobilitatus; assembly: GCA_947095535.1. Taxonomy (NCBI): domain Eukaryota; kingdom Metazoa; phylum Arthropoda; class Insecta; order Diptera; family Dolichopodidae; genus Poecilobothrus; species Poecilobothrus nobilitatus. Next base: position 154,448,148 of record OX352772.1, on the reverse strand, counting down.
TATATAAATTTTTAGAGATATAAAAAAAAAAACAAAAAAAAATTGTTCATACAAATTCATGAAATTTGGACTTAGAAAAAAAATTAAATAAAAGTTAAAGTTAGCCGGATCAAAAAATGTTCTATGGCAAACTTGTTGCTCTTTACTTGTGTAACAACTTTTTTTTATAATTTTTCTCATAAAATTTTTCTGTTACGAAATATTCGTAAAAAACTTAAAAAGTACACTAGTAAACTACCACTTGTTGTCCGATTTGCTCCAAAAGCTTATCAATCCGAGATATTTACGTCAAAAGTTTAAATATGAAATTACAAAAAATTCCGATCAGTTTACGCTGTACACGTGCCCACAGACTTACCCACACACACACACGCAGATTTGTTATGATTATTATAATTGTTATGATTATTATAGTTATTATTATGATTTTTAGAAGGCCCTGGATTATAATTTTTATTTTGTGGTTTAGAAGTATTATTTCTATTTAAACTTTTGCTAAAATTATTATTTCTTTTATATTCATGTCTGATACACGAATCTTCAAATCTTCTTGTTCTCATGATTTGAATTATACTACCTAACTCTTTTATTTCATAGATTTTATCTAACAATACCGCTTGGGTAATTTCTTTAATCATATTAACTAAGATGCTATCTATGTTACTTAAATCTATGCACTGATCAACTTTATAATAAATTCTAACCTCATCTGCCTTATATTTAATATCTTGTATTTCGTTACAAAGTTCACTTACCGAATTAACTCTAATGTTTTTGATCCTTTTGTAAATCTCCATTGGTTCGGTGTCCGGTTTATATCTCATTTTCAAAACTAGCTTCACAATATTCCAGTCTGATGGATCTGGGATGTTGATTACCGCATTTTTAGCTTCTCCCTGGATTTTCTCATAGAAGATTGCTCTGGTCATTTGTCTTTTCTGATCTGGATCTGCTACTGTTGAAAGGTGATACTCTGCACTTGATATAAATGAGTTTATGCTAATTTCGTTACGTCCTGTGAATGTGGATATGTAACTTATTTCTTTCGTTATACTTCCTGTCTGATTATAATGTAAATTCTTCTGCGCTTTCAAGTTTCGTAAAGCTGCAGTTAAATCAACTATCTGTTGTTGCATTGCAAGTTGATTTTGTTGGATTGATTGTTCAGTTTCTGCCATTTTTCGATTAATATCGTATTTATTCATTATTTGTGTTAATTTAAAAATTAAATTTTAAAATGTTTATTTTGTAATTAAATTAAGTTGCGTTTCTGCGAGTATTTTATTCTTTGTTTTCCACTTTTCTTTAATTACTATTTTAGTGTTTATTTTAATTAGATTAAGCTACGTTTCTACGAGTATTTTACTCTTCGTTTTCCACTTTTCTTTAATTAAATTTAGTGTTTTTATTTTATTATGATTTTAAACACTTCACTAAATGTTTGTTTAATTACCGGTGTTAATATTATTATTAAATTTACTTTTTGGTCTATTTCCGAGTAATATTTAATTAATTAATAGAAAAAAAAAATTTTTTTTTTTTATATTATTTACCGATTCGATTCGTTTCACTAGATAATTCGTTTTAGAATTATCCTACCGACTGCGCCAATTTTGTTTTTAGTTCGATAATTTGGATAAAAAAAAGAACTTTTTATTTTTTATAAACAAACACTTTATTTAATTTTTTCAAATAAGTTTTACAAGTACGACTTATCGTTATGACTGATAGAACAATAATCAATCTTATATTTCTTAATATCAACTATTTATAATTTTGTCTTATTACAAAATAAGGATGGACAATTACAATATCCTTATCTCTAATTGTTTTCTTAGAACAGATTATCATTTACTTTTACATAATATAATTTTATTACAAACATCTGTTCTTTAAAATATTCTTAAATTAGATTTTATTGCTTTTGGTCGAAATAGCCTTTAAAATATCATTATAATTATTATCTGTTACATTTCTTATATCTGTATCAATAAGGCTATTATCGGTTATATTTGTATTAAAATATCCTTTTTCAATGTTGGAGGTATTCTTATACATAACTCCCACACACTCAGACGGACATCATGCTAAAAAAAAATTTACAGCCTTCTCCACACTGGAGTAGTTAATATTTGCCAAAATCGCTGGTACATTTTTAGTATTAAACAATACCTACCTTATACATAATTGTATGCGGTCGGTAAAAAGGATAGATTGCAATATAGCTGATCATGACGCTATTGGGATACGAGTGGTGGGAGAAACCAAAAATACTTTTAACAAAACCGAGATTACCTATACTAAATACATATAATAAAAAAGAAATGGTAAAATTTTTAACAAGGAAAAATTTGATTGGATGCAATGAAATAAATTATGTAGATACATGTGCTGATATGTTTAAAAATCTTATTACAGAAGCTATACAAATGTTTCATAAAACTTGTACAGTGGATGTAAATCAACAGGAGTTGTTCAATAATGAATTAATTCAAGCTTCATTAGGTAATGATTGAAATAATTGGAGAAAATATAGAGAAGTGTGAAATAAATACAATTTAGAAATAAAAAATGCTAAGAATAATTTTTGCTTTTAAATTATATGCATACATAAAAAGTTCTTATAAAAATGACCAGTCTTGATTTCATAAGTTATTTCCCATTATCAATACTACTATACATACCTTATAATAGCTATGATTGCAACATTTTTCTTTATTTTATATTTTTTATAAAAAACTTTTTTATTTTAGGTACAAGTGCAAGCGCACAACATTATTTTATTAGTACCTATTGCCATATTGAAAAATTGATGTGATTTATACTGAATGTTCAACTTTGAGAGTTTATAAACGTATTAAAAGAAAATGTTACATTTTCTAATATATATTTCAAAAAATACTTATAATATTTTTAAAATTCGTTATTAGAATAATTTTTTGAATTATATAAGATATTTAAATTAAGAAAAGAAAAAATACTATATAATAATCATTTGTTGACACCTATATTTTAATCAACTTTAATCAGATTTTTTTATAGGTATTTGTGTGGTATATTTTTTGTGAATTCGTATAACTAAGCGGGAAAAATTGTAAAAATTGCTATCACATATCTTTAATATATAAGTTAACAAATTATATTGTTTAACGAATGATGTTTCTCAACAATGCATACAATGTTTATAATATTTTTTATATTTTATACTATAAGTTGTAAAATTTATTTAATTGATAAAATTAAAATAAACAAAATATTGTAAAATACAAGTAATTGAAATACTATTATAGAATTTGTTAGTGAACTGAAACTCGAATAAATTTTGTATTATTTAATTTGGTTATGAAAATAATTGTCCAATAAGCATATTATAATAAATAACGTTTTTTTTGTAATTTTGAAAAGAAATTGTAACTTACAATTCTGCTTACAAACAGAATTGTAAATATTTTAATGTTTGTAAATAAAAATTATTATAAAATTATTAATGAACAAAACTGATTTAGTACTTAATAATAATTAAGAATAATAATTAAAAAATAAATTCTTTGTTTTGTTCAGTAAGCGGAAGTTTTAATTATTAAATATTCAAGCTTTACTTTGGAAATTCTGCTTACTGAACAAAATATTGATGATTAAGTCAATAAATAAAGAAATTGGGAAAAGAAATGTTTAACTAACCCAAATAATAAAGAATCTAGTTTATAGAATTTAGTTTAATAAATTATAACATAAAATTGTAAAAAATAACAAAAATTGTAATTCCAATAATAAATTTTTAGTATAAATAGTTCTGTAATTCGTTTTAAAAATTAGTCTTATTTTGTTAATAAAATAAGATTGAATTAAAAAAAAAAATAAAATAAAGTCTTTTATTTAACTGGCGCCCGAGCAGGGACCTTGCAAGTTGTTAAGAGAGTAACCAGTGTTTTTTAGTTAGTGAATAATTGTTTTTTAGAAAAAATTTTAATAAAAAATAATATACCGTCATCAAGCCTAAATCTTCGCAACCTAGAGTGAGGCTGCTCTAGGCACGGGACATTAGAAAATAAAATAGTACAAAAAAAATATAAAAGAATAAAAAAATATATAGAAAAATATAAAAAAAAAACAGGAAAACAGTGACTAAAAAAAAAAAAATTTAAAGTGAATTAAAAATGTTAGTAGATAGGTAGGCACTTGGGCCAGACAGGTCAGTAGGTCAAGGTCACCCGGAAGTAGGTCAAGGTCACCCGGAAGGCCAGACAGGAAGTGTGTCAAGGTCATTTTAAAAGTAAGTCAGACTGCCGGCGATCGTCAGTTGTTTATAAAGATTGTATACTTGCTTTAAGTAATAGGTATGCAGGAAAATAGTAGGAAAAAAAAAAAAAATGCTTTTTCATACAATGTAAAGAGAAAAAAAATGTACCTATACGTTTCTTTAAAATTTAAAAAAAGTGCAAACTGGTTTTTTACATCTTAGATGAAGAATCAACAAAATTAATGCATTTTTTTTTCTTTTTTTCTTGTTTTTTCTTTTTTTTATGAAGTATTTAAAGAAGAGGAAATAAAAACCATTAATTAATTGCGAGTATCACCGTATAAGATTTTATTGTTATGTAAGAATGTTGACAAAAATATGAATAAAAAGAAAACAAACAGAAAATCAAAAATATCTAACATGTGGTTTAAGTAATAGGCGTAAATGGATATAGTAAGAAACAAGGTAGAATGTAAACCAACGGTTTTTAAAAGCGCACATTTCCAAAACTCAATACAAACTATTTAAAACTGTGACTTACACAAAAATTTGAAAATTTCATGTAATAAGAAAAAACTTGAAAATAGGACATTTTTGAGATTTTGAGGGGCCGTAAGTCCGGAGTCCTATATAACTAAGAAAAGCTGTTAACACACGTAAAAATATATTATTGAAGCTTTAATTTTTATGTCTTGCCGAAGAAAAATTTTTACAGGTGCCTAAGTTACAGGTGTCTAAAAATAGCAAATTTTCAATTTTTGAGGCGTAATAACTTTTAAAGAGGGGGCGTTACCAAAAAATTTTCTGAGGAAACTTATACTAATTCTAAAAGTTCTTTCTTGTCTCAAAATTTCAGGTTCCTATCTAAAGGGGTGGCGGAGTTATGAAAAAAGAAATTTCATGCAAAATGTGGTTTTCACATAACGGTAAATTTAAATAGTAAATTACAAAATATTACATAATTTTGATATTGTTTTATATAGATAATAAAATGTTCGATCTTCTGGCGGGTTTAGATTGCAAAACTATTACGCAGAGCCCGAGATATATACATCTGAAAATGGGGCTTTTTTACAATTTTGAAGAGCTGCAGCTTTGGAACCCTTTACAACTAAAATAAACCTTTCACACACGTAAAAATATATTATTGTAGCTTTAATTTTCATGTATTGCCGAAGAAAAATTTTTACAGGTGCCTAAGTTACAGGTGTCTAAAAATAGCAAATTTTCAATTTTTGAGGCGTAATAACTCTTAAAGAGGGGGCGTTACCAAAAAATTTTCTGAGGAAACTTATACTAATTCTAAAAGTTCTTTCTTGTCTCAAAATTTCAGGTTCCTATCTAAAGGGGTGCCGGAGTTATGAAAAAAGAAATTTCATGCAAAATGTGGTTTTCACATAACTGTAAATTTAAATCGTAAATTACAAAATATTACATAATTTTGATATTGTTTTATATAGATAATAAAATTTTCGATCTTCTGCCGGTTTTAGATTGCAAAACTATTACGCAGAGCCCGAGATATATACATCTGAAAATGGGGCTTTTTAACAATTTTGAAGAGCTGCAACTTTGGAACCCTTTACAACTAAAATAAACCTTTCACACACGTAAAAATATATTATTGTAGCTTTAATTTTTACATCTTGCAGAAGTAAAATGTGTGCAGGTTCCTAAGTTACAGGTGTTTAAAAATATCAAATTTTCTATTTTTAAGCCCTAATAGCTCATAAACAGGGGGTGGTCCGAAAAAATTTTCTGAGTAAACTTATACTAATTCTAAAAGTTCTTTCTTGCCTCAAAATTTCTATCTAGAAGCGTGCCGGAGTTATGAAAGTAGAAAAACCATGCAAAATTTGGTTTTCACATAACGGTAAATTTAAATACTAAATTTAAAAATATTGTATAATTTTGATATTAATTTACAAAGATAAAAGAAATACCTGTCGAATGACGTTTTCAGATTGAAAAAATCTTAAGCAGAACATAAAATATATGCATTTAAAAATAGGGCTTTTTCAAAGTTTGAGGGGGTGTAGCTCCGTAATGAGGGGGCTACATGAAAAAGTTGTTCCACAAAATTATTTTTTTTATGAGACCTACCTATGGTTAAAATTTTTTTTCTCTATCTTTAACGGTGTAGAAGTTTTGTAAACAGACGGACGGACGGACGGACGGACGGACGGACGGACAGAGTGAAACTAATAAGCACATTTTTTCAAATTTTTTTTGGAAATGTGCTAAAAATGCGTTTTTATAAAATGTAAAGAGAAAAATTTAAACAAATTAAGTGTACCTATGCGAATTTTTAAAATTAAAAGAAAAAAGTGCAAAGCTGGTTTTTAAATCTGAATCAACCTTGACCAAATTGATATTTTGAGATGAATTTTTTTCTTTTCTTTTTTGTTCTGATGAAATATTTAAAGAAGAGGAAAGAAAAAATTATTAGTATTTTAAGATTTTATTGATATGTAAGAATGTAGAACAAAAAAGATGTATTCTTATGTTGTGTTAAAAAAAAAAAATTAAAACAAATTTATTTATATGTTTGAAATAATTTTTTATTTAAAAATATTTTACAATTTTATAGAAATCTGCGCTGTTTTAATCTAACATTTTTTCTTTTAAAAGATACATATATACATTATAACAATTTTTAACAGCACATCTGAAATTGTTGTTTAATAAGTGTATAGGACAATTTGATTTAAAGTTATCAATCTTTTGTAATGACAGCAAGTTTCTGCTTAAATCATCTATTTTATCACTGTCAATGTACTTTTGAAGGAATAGTTTTTTTTGTTCTCCTTTAACATAAATTTTTTCAGCTGACTCTAAATAGTGTTTTAATATGCATTTTACATCTAAATATTCAACTAGACCGTTATTCCATTTAAGTCCATTTATTTTATTTTCGCAATACTGGTTATTATATTTCATATCCGGACTAAGTTCCTCTGAGGGGTACGGTGCTTTGAAATGATAGACAGTTGGAATTAAACTTCCTTTTTCAAGTATGGCTAATTCTTTTAGGAAATATTGCTTTTCATTTCCTTGTAAAAATTGTAGGTCAACTATGAGAACTCGTTTAACCATGTCGACGGTTTGTGTAAGAATACTCATTAGAATAAATAAATTTAAATTTATATTCACTTCGGCAAAAGAGCTTTTCATATAAATATAGGTTAACAGTGCTATTTTTAACTAATACAACTATGCTATTTCATCCATTTACAATGATGGTAGCGGGGCCATCATGCTGTGGTAAAACCACTTTTATTCATAATTTAATAAAGTATAAAAAAGAAAATATACAACCACATATTAATAAAATTATTTGGTGTAATCCAGACAAAAATGCCGTTCCAAAATATTTAAAAGATGTGGAATATAGTAACACTATTCCGGATTTTAATGACAATAAAGAACCTTTGTTAATTATTATCGATGATATGATGTTAAATTCCCATGATAAGTATGTATGTGATTTATTTACTAGAGGATCACACCATAGAAATTTATCTGTAATATTTGTAACACAAAATGTTTTTCACCAGGGTAAATTTTCAAGAGATATTTCGCTTAACTGTAAATATCTAGTACTTTTCAAAAATCCAAGAGATAAATCGCAGATATTACCTCTAGCTCGCCAAATATATCCCAATCAAATCAAAGCATTTGAAAAAGTATATAATGAAGTGACGTCAGAACCATACGGGTATATATTAATAGATCTTACTCAAGACGTTAATGATATATTTCGATTAAGAAGTGATATATTTGGAAAAGGTTTGTGTTTTTGTACAAGAGATCAATTAGAACAATTTGGCAAAGAATATGAAACGTTTGAAGGTCAACCGTCATATATTGCACCTATTAAAAAGCTCTAAACCGAAATTTCAGAAAGTAATTATAAAACATTGTGACCCTGAAGTAATCAAAACATTTTGTGAAATTGCTTTAAATATTTTAAAAGGTAATTGTAATCTAAGTAAAAAATCAACAACCCAATTACGAAAGTATAAAAAGGAATTGAGATCCCTCATTTGCCGCCAAAAATCTATAAATAATAAAAGAAAAATCATTATTCAACGTGGTGGATTTTTACCTACACTTCTTGGTGCAGTACTATCAGGGATAATCGGAAATTTTATAAAATGAATAATACAACATTTAACAAAATGATTATACTAAAACCCGAGATTTATGAGAAAATGAAACAAAATGCAGACTTTGAATTAAATGAGTTGGATAAAAATATGAAAAAAATATTGTTAAATAAATATCTAACAGACACTCAAAAATGGTATTTATACAGACAAAATTTATTTAAAATAAGAAACAAAAATAGAGTACTTCCTAGAAATAAAGAGGAGAAAGTAAAAATTACGGAAACAAAAGGTACTCAAACTCGTGCAAAACCAATGTATATAGATGCGGAAGCTCAATCGCATTATCCTGAATATAAGAATGTAGGAATACAAGTTGTTCCTGAAGAAGAAGAAGTATATGAAAAAGAAGCTGATGACGAAGTATTTGATGATGAAATTCAGGAAAATGTTTTAACAAAAGCATTGTCAGCTGCTTCAGTTGGAGAACGCCTTAGAAAAAGAAAATCAATTAGAAATCAAAATGTACAAATTTTTGAAACTGATACAGGGGATATTATAACTGTTCCTTTAGATAGCCCAAGCCCACCAACGAAAAAAGAAAAAACTGTAAATAGCAAAGAGTTGAATAATTCATCAAGACGTGTTTTAAGGTCAGCAGTAGGTAATACTCAAACAGAACTTAATTTTCCAATTCGTAAGAATAAATCCGCAAGCTCATGGACAACATACAAGTAAATGATGAATTTTATGCCACTTTACTCAGTGATTCATCTATGAACTATTATCCAGAAAATTCATTATCATCTTTTACAAATAAAATGAATAAATACATGTGTGATTCAAGGTGGAAAGTCGGTATTTCAGAAATGTATGTTAATGATTTCGTTCCAAATGTGTATGGTGAAGAATGGGAAAAAAGTACTCAAATATTTATTAAAGGTATGCAGAAAGATATGATAGGGGTTGGAACATCATATATTCCATACATAGAAAAACAAATGATATGCGACTGGAAAGTTTTTCTACTACCAACACTAATTCAAAATATACGCCCACTTAATAGGTTCACAAGAAAAGAAGTTGAACGACAGTTGATTTGGGGAATTTTTAATTTTATAAACGATGAAGTTCATTATACACAACCAATAAAAGCTGAGGAGATGCCTAAAAATTTAAGTTACACCACAATATGTGTTACTAAGCCTAAAATAGATATAAAAATAAGAGCAAATTACGCTTATACCCTCGAAGGACTTTTGACAACATGTTTCAATCAAGTATCTTTTAAAGTTACAGATTTTAAAAAATATAAATCACGTGTAATAGAAGCTTTCAAAACTTTTATAGATAGTGTACAATTGATTCCCATTAGTAAACCAGATATGTTTTTTATATACACAGATATAATTGAACCGCAAAAACTAGGTGATAAAGATATAAGGTGTTTAAGATCTGTTAACATACAAAATTCTTTCACTGATACTGTAAAAGAATTCAGTAATATTCAATATTGCAATGTGGAGAAATCATTTAATAACATTTCATTACTTTTATGTGATAAATATGGATACAAAATAAACTTTTCCAATAGTTCAATTCCAACAAAAATTGTATTACATTTTAAAAAAGTATAAATAAAAGCGATTTTACAAAACTATATATTATTTTATTTTATTCATTATGGAGAGAGCGTACTACAAATATTATTTAGTTCAATCAGGAAAAGGTCTTGAGGATATTGGTCCTTTGTTACACTCAATTGTACCTTACCAAAGGGGACGAGGGTTAGGGAGCTTTTTCGGTGGTCTTTTTAGATATTTAAAACCAATATTTACGTCTGGAGCTAATATATTTAAAAAAGAGGTTATTAACTCTGGTATTAATGCATTATCTGATATTGCCACAGGGGCAAATGTAAAAGAAGTGGTTCAAGATCGAAGTAAAGAGATAATGAAAAATGTAAGACGAGGTGCAGTTCGGAAACTCAATGAAATGTATGGACAAGGCAAAAGAAAACGAAGAAAACCTGTAAAAAGACCTCTCATTAATAATTTAAATTATTTTACGTCGAAGCGACGCAAAGTTAATTACAAAAACAAACAAAAAGATATTTTTGAATAATTATGATTGAATGTATGAAATCAGAGCTTCATATTTTTAAAACACAGCCTATTCAGTCAAGTATTTTACGATCTGAAGAAGTTTCCTATAACAATATTGCTTCTTTAGATAATCCGTCTGTCATAGAATTTGTTTCACTAGGGCACGGTGATACATATAGAGACTTGTCTTCGACATATCTAAAATTAAAAGTACAAATTTTAAAAAAAGATGGAACTCAATGGAATAAAGATAAAAAAACTGATGGAACACCTATACAACAACCAAGTGTGGTTAATAATATGTTACATTCATTAATAAAACAATGTAATGTTCAACTAAATGGAAAGAATATATCTCCATCAGATGGCAATTATCATTACAGAGCTTATATTGAATCATTGTTAAATTATGGTACGGATGCCGCTACAACGCATTTGGAGTGTGGTGGATGGATGCTAGATAAGCCAAATATAGCAAAAACAGATAATAGTGGTTCAAAAGAACGTCAAAAATTATACCAAAATAGCAATGTAGTGGAACTTATGGGGAAATTACATTTAGATATGTTTACCTACACTTCTCATAAACAATGTCGATGTTCGAGTTGTCCTAACATTAGAAAAACCAGATTTTTACCTCTTTGCAGATGATACTGATGAATCTCAACTAAAAATTTTAGAAGCCACTTTATTTATGAAACATGTAACAATTAATCCTAGTGTGCTATTAGCACATAATGCTGTATTGGAAAAAACTAATGCCAAATACAATTACAAACGGGTAGAGGTAAAAACTTTTACCATTCCACAGAATAGTTCATCAATATCACTTGATAATGTTTTTATTGGACAGTTGCCAAACACAATCATTTTTTGCATGACAGAAAATACAGGTTACTCTGGAAAAAGGTCAAAAAACCCATACAATTTTAAACATTTTGATATTTCACAATTTGTGTTAAACGTAAATGGTGTTCAAATACCTAATTCAGCAATTGAAACCAGTTTTTCAGATGAAAATAATTGCTGTACAAGAGCATACAGTACACTTTTTTCGGGAACTGGAATTTACCATAATGATAAAGGTCATCAGATAACAAAAACCATGTTTAGTAATGGGTTTTTCATTCTAGCTTTTGATTTAACTCCAGATTCATCAGGAAATGAAGTGTGTCAAGGTCTACTAAATCAAGGTACAGTTAGAATTGAGGCAAGACTATCAAAACCACTTACATCTACACTGACTGCTATTGTTTATGGAGAATTTGATGCAAGTTTACAAATTGATAAAAACCGAAATATATTCTCAAACCTATAAATAGCATATATAAAAGTAAATTTGAATTTTTGACAAAATGTCACTGTCTTGTGCACTTCTGGATGTAAGATTTTGTAGTGATGATAATAATACCTTGTTTGCGAAAGATATTTGTATAGTTGGTTTTAAAGAACCTTGTAAAAAGTTTGTAAAAGAGCTCAAGTATAAATTTCCAACTAGGGATTTTATAAATGATAATTTTGATAGCTACTCTTTTGGAACTGTGTACAACGATAAAATAAATAAAGAGCTCTGTCAAATACTAGAAAAATTTGATGTTATTATAACAAATAAAAAAATCAAAAAAGAGTTTTTATCTAATTATATTAAAGAAACAACTAAAGTATATGACTTGAATCAATTTGATTGATGAATACCCTAGAGATAAGTGACGTATTAAGATGTAACAAACACACACGTAAATTTTTTAAAGGAGTTTTTGCTCTGGATCAACTCTTCAGAATAATTGAAAAACAAACTTTTTTAATTGTAAACACTGATAAATCAAAAGATCCGGGAACACATTGGTTAGCTATTTTTAAGCCAAAGAATGGCTGTGTTGAATATTTTGATTCGTTTGGTAGAAAACCAGATAAATTAGAAATTTTAAGTTACTTAAAAAATCAATGTATAATTTTTAATAAGAAACAGTTACAAAGTAACTATTCAGATGTTTGTGGGCAATATTGTTGTGTTTATACATGGTATAGATGTTGCATGTTACATGTTATAGTATGAACGCTTTTTTAAAACAATTTAATAAAGAAAATCATATAGAAAATGACAAAAATATAATAAATACTTTTCACCATATATTTGAAAATTATAATATTTCTCAATCATGTCTTCCTAAGACATATAACATTTAATAATAAACTTTAGTGTAATTAAAATAATGGAAGAGCAAAGTCCTAGCATTAATTTGTTGCTGAGTTATACATACTTTCTCAACAGAAGTCACACATTAAAAATAGTTGTCGGATTTGACACAGATTTTTTTGAAGTTGCAAGTGTTTTTCATTGGATTGGAATGAAACCAATTATTTTAAAATATCATGAATGGTGTAAATTTTATGACCTATTTCATAAAAAATTTTCCAAGCAGTAAATTAAAAATTCAAAATTATGTTTACAAAGTGGATTAAAATCTACAGTAGGACAGAATCTTAGCATTAACAAAGAGGAAGCTGACGAGTTTTACAGTTTGATTGATTTCCTACACGCAGTAGTTGCATATAATAAAACTGCAGAGCCAAATGTAAAGGAATATGTTAAAAAATACATAAAGACCTGTGAAGAAAAGAATGTTGCAAAGTTGAAAGAAGAGATTTATATTCCGGTTCAAAAATTTAATATACGATGTAATTTTTCTCGACTCTTTTATGAAATACCTGTATTTTTACAAAAAAAAAAAAAAAGATATTAAATAAAACAATTTTGTAACTATATAATTTGTTATTTATTTCATTATTTATAAATTAGGTATAATTTGTTATTTTATAAATTTGGTATAATTTCTAAATAATCTGGATCTCCTTCTTCATCACTGATATCCCATTAAAAATCATGCCAAGATCTAAAATAGTAAAAGAAATTCATATAGATCTGTAAAGAAAAGAATGTTACAAGGTTAAAAGTAGAGATTTTTATTCCAGTTCAAAAATTTAATGTATGATGTAAGTTTTCTCGGCTCTTTTATGAAATACCTGTGTTTTTACGAAAAAAATTAAATAAATCCAATTTATAACTACATATACATATTAACATTAAGTACATTTAAACATGAATCTGAAAAATAAAGCAACTAAATAAAAGAAATTTATACCTTTTTTGAAATTTATATTTATTTATGAATAATAAAAACTTATATAACTATAAACCAATTTACATCTTTTATTGGTAATTTGCATATATTTTACCAAACGACTCAGATATATCTATAATATTTAAATTTAAATTTTTATCTTTATATACAAAATGTTCTTTTTCTTTTATTTCTTTTACAAAATCTAAATTCTCAAAAATATCAGAATATTTTTGAGGTACAAATATAATTAAATTGCGGGTCTCAAAGACCCACTTAAGACCATAAATGGTCTTTATTTGCTTAACATTTATTATATGATATAGAGCATCTTGCTCCATATCTTTAGTTTTTAGGAAACTTTTTCTAGTTTCCACATTTTTGTTATTAAAAGCTTCTTTGAAGCTTTTTTTTGTTGGTGGTTCTTCTTCTTGAAGAAGAATGATTTCTTCTTGTTGTTGTTGTTGAAATTGTTGATGTTGTTGCTGTTGTGGTTGTTGTTGTTGATGATGATGATGATGATGTTGTTGTTGATGAAGTGGCTGCGATTCCTGTTGAGTTCTTATTCTTTTCCGTTTAATTGGGGCTAACTCCTGTGTTGGCTCTATTTGCTGAGCGTAGGCGAAAATTTCTGCTGTGTTTTCCATTTTTGCTTCCTTTTTTCTGTATTATTATTATGTTGAGCTCTGTCTTTGAATTGACATATCTTAAGAAAAATTCCACTTTATTTATACTAAATTTTTCTTCTAAAAAATTGTATTATCAATGTTTAGAAATCAAAATCCTTAAGAAAACTAATTAAAAACAAAAAGTTGTAAAGTAAGTTGTTTATTAATGTAATAAATTCTAATTGATAATAATAAAACTATAATTTTTTTATATAACATTTTTCGCAACATTGTTGCATTTAACAGTGTTCTAAATTTAAGAAAACTCTTCTACATAAATTCCAATTATACTTTTTTATGAAAGAATATTATTTTTTATTTACCTATTCCTAAATTATTTATTTTTATTAGTAAATATTTTTCTATTTTTATTTTTTCTATTACCATTTTTACAACATTTTTACAACATTGTTGCATTTAATAGTGCTCTAAAGTTAAGAAAAAATTTTCTACATAAATTCTTATTACACTTTTTATGAAAGAATATCATATTTACTTATCCATTGATTATGACTATTATCAAAACCTAAATATTTCACATATACTTTATTGCCTTTTCGTTGTAAAATTTTTTCAATTAAATAAGCATTGGGGTCTTTGACACTAGTCAGTTCCTGTTCATAGAAGCCACCACGAACTAATTTATTTTTATAATCTTTTAAACTATATGTAATCGGGTCTGTCTTGTTTTTGAAAGCTATTTTAAAAACTTCAGTTGAATAGTTAGGTTCATATCCTTTTTGAAAAGTACCTTTAGACCTTGCAATTCTAACAAAATCACCAACATTAAATTTTCCCTTATTAAATATTTTAGGGTAATTATAAATTGAACGAAGAATTTGTTTTTCATTTTGTGATGTAACTTGGTTTGGTTTTAACTTAATTGTACTATGTTTTGTGTTATTGTATTTTTCAATTAGTTTTGGTAAAAATTCTATCCATTTAAAATTTCCTTGTAAACTAAACTGTTTCCACATAATTGATTTTAATGTTCTGTTAAACCTTTCACAAACACTAGCCTTCATTTCTGAATAAGTATGATAGTGATTTATTTTATAGCTTTTCATTAAATTTTGGAATATTTTGTTGAAAAATTCTTTTCCCTGGTCAGAATGAATATTTTTTGGAGACTTCCCCTCCCTTTTAAAAATCTTTTCCATACTTTTAACTACGTCATCTGCTGCCTTTGATTTAACTTTTTCGGCATATGCATATTTTGAAAATATATCGATAACAGTTAAGAGAAACTTGTATCCATTATTTACTTTTTGATAGGCCGACATATCTACAAGATCAATTTCCCATGTATCATTTAACCCTCTTTGAGATATTTTTCGTCTCCGAAATCTACGTCTAACTGGACGATGAATTTCAGATACTATTTGTGCTTTTGACATTATTATTGAAGAGTTAAACTGCAAATGTGAATTTGAATAAAATCAGTAAATATATATATATATATATATATATATATATATATATATATATATATACTGATATATATATGTAAATAATTTTTTGGCTATATTCTGAAAATTAAAAACGGTAAAATTAAAAGATTTTGTTTAATGCTGTAATTTAATAGTTTAATACAAAATTTTTACAATATACATATTAACAATAATTTTTTAAATTTTTTTCTTTTTGAAGCCATAAGGAACTGAAGTATAATCATCTGCAAAAACTCGTTTTCTGGAATTTATTCGATATGACTTTATTTCAGTGATGACTCTGTGATCGTATGTTCGGCGAATACTAGGAAATGTTATATTTATTTGTTGAAAGTTGTTTAATTTTTTAACTAATTGTTTCATAGAGCCAAAATTTATTTCTTGTGAAGCGTTGTAATTTAAACGAATACCTTTCACTTTGCAAACAGTTTTTTCGCATTTGGAGTTGGTACTATATATTTTGTATGCATAGTTCTTTGCACCACCACTAACAAATTCTGTAATATAGCTTCCAATTCCATATTCTTCAAGCTCATCTGTCATATCTCCTATGAAAACTCCAGTTGGAGGGTTATATTCTCCTTCACGTGCTACATATATTATTGAATCTGTATCGTAATACAAAACTCGTTCTTTTAAATTGTCTAAGTAAGAATACAATTTTAAACGAGCTTGTGTGGTAGTATAAGCAGCTATGCAAACGTTAACTGTTGATAATGATTCAGCTGTTTCTTCTTTATATTCCCAATTTACCAAAACTGTTTTTTCGTTTATTGGAGTTATTTGATTTACATTCTTCGAAGGAGCAGTAAGAATAGTAAATAATTCATAAGGCTCATTTATTATTTCAGTTTTTGATTGATTTTCTCTCTGTCCAAATTTACCCCAGAAAGAGTTTAACATTAACTTAGCTAATGATCTAAGTCCAGGATTTTTTTCTATATCGTTAAACTGTAAATTTATGCCTTCTACTTTCGAAAATTTTTCTAAATATTTGCACTTTTCCTTTGGTGTTTTGCAAAAGCTAGGCCAGCCAGAAGCTTCTTGTTTAATTTTAAGGAACTTGTTCATCATTTCTGTAAAAATTCCTTGTTGTGATGTAAGGGGATTAAATTGTTTAACAGTATACTCCCATACCTCGTATATTTCCACAATTTTGTATCCCTGTTTAACAGCTTCTCTTACTTCATCTATAACCCACGTTCCTAAAATTGACCTACTACGATTGTCATGCGAGCAGTCATCATTATTCATTTCCAAACTACATGTTTGACAGCAGGAAAACATTAGCTTATTATTTTGATTTATAGGCAAAACCGGGTGATAGAGTTTTTCTGGGGGAAGTATCAATGCCTTTATTAATCCTTCAGTATCATTTAAATTTAATTTATTGCATTCAATTTTTCCAACATGAACTTTTGGATGACCCACTGGGAATTTTCCATATTTACACACCCAAGGATATAGTGAGCATATATCTATATACATTATTTTTTCACCAGGCGCACATTTATAATATGTTCTTGTGTTTCCTGTTCTACCGCCATAAAACGCATCACGTGGTTTTAGTGGTATCAAACTTTCGTTCTCCAATTTTGCGAAAAATTCTATGTATTCTTTTGATCTCATTTCGTTTCGAAATTCACACTCCCACTTTTCAATTACTTGATAACCTATAGAGCGTAATTTATTGGCTTTGGATAATGTAGCCTCATAACGTGTTTCATATTTTTTATTATTATTATTTTTGAAACATTTTGGATGGCCATGGTAATAACAGCCATAAAACTCAAATATTTGTTTTGTGTCTGTGCAATATCCGTCAACACGAAGACCAAAAATTACTTTTTCCTTTCCGTTACCACTATGCTGAATTTTTATTTTTCTTCGTTTTTCTTCCCACATTAACCATTTTATGGCAATGATTGACTGGTTTTCTGATAAGCGATATCCTTGTTTAGGTATAAGTCCAATTGTATACTGTTTTAAAAAATTCCTTCTAAAAAACAAATTACACGCTGATGCAATTGTAGTGGCCTCTAAAAATGGCTCAACCTTACATTCTTCCAAAAATAGCTGTCTGAATTTAATACAGGCTGCTGTCAAAATTTTTACGTCATTCATACAATATTCTACAAGTTCCTTTTGGAGGTTAAAAGACTTGTTTTTATTTTCTTCATACCATTCAAGAAATTGTTTTCTTTCTGATGCACTCATTGAATTATAACAGTAATATTTCCGATCGGGTAACTTTCCATTATATTTTATATTATTTTTACGATTAAACATATGAGGAAAATATCATTTTTTTAAATTTATATCTAAATCAAATGCCTTCGGTAAACTAGATAACGGCATTGGAAAATAGTTTAGTGAATCAATAAATTTCACGTTATCTAACAGCATTAAAATGATCTTTGTTCCCCTCATAATTAGTTTTGGTTTGATGATGATTTTCTCTAAGATATAGTTTAATAAAAACTGATTATCAAATGCTTGTCCGTTATGTGCAATAACTACAACTTTATGAAATATCTTTCTTTGGTTGAGTATATATTCTAAGAACATTTGTATTGGATTTTGTTTCAACACATGTTCTCGAAGTCCACAAAAATTGCATCTTTCAACATTAGACAATATACAATGCGTGCAACGTTGTTCAAAAATACATAAATCAGGCTGATGTTCAATTATATCCCCTATTGCAACACCTTCATGAAGTTTCTCCCCGATGATATCATCTTGAGTTGTTTCGAGATCGTAGAAAATATATAATATATTTTTAAGTTCAGCTAATTCTTTACACGGTGTAATAAAGCATTGGTGGTCTGAAGCTACATTTATATTACAGTTTTTACACAAATGTCCATAGCATATATGATTTACATCGGTTCTGTATACTTTAAAGCATTTTGTACAGGAATTTATAAGAGTATAAATAGATTTTTTAATTGTAGATGATGTTGCTTTATGATTATCAAGACAAGTTTGACCTTTAAAACTTCGATTGCATACATCACATTTAATATTTGGAAAATTTACGTCACATGCTGGAGATGATTTACAAAAGAAACACGACTGTTTACATCTGTGAGACAATCTATTGTTATACGGAACATTACATGTTTGGCAAAAGTAATCACAACTAAATGCTGCTGTTAATGATGTAATTACATTGAAGTGACCTTCATCGTATATTAAATTCAATCTTTTTTCCTTATCTTCTTCACCTTGAAAAATAATTGATTTTCCTTTTCCTCTGAAATCAAAAACTACAATTTGATATTTAGAGAGGTACAGTTGAAATTTTTTGAGCTCACTGATACTAGCTCCTTTTGCTGTGATGCTTACATTTGAATTTCTTATTAGTTGTAATGCTGCTTTCAACTGAAGTTGACCTGTGTCTTTTCGCATTTTACAGTAGTCAACTGATTTTTCTATGAATGAGATAGCAACAACTAACGCACGTGGTAAGCATAAATTATCTTTGTTTTTGATTGAAATTATGCCTCTTCTTTTATTACATTCTTCTTCAAAATTGTTGTATCTTTTTCCTCTTCCACTTCCTGCTGGAAGTCGTATATATGTAACATTTATACAGAACGTATCTGTAGATAATCCTTCGGAGTTGCTTTGAAAAATGTTTGAAATAACTTGCCAAATTTCCGAAATGTCAAGATCTTTTGCTTCTTTAAAATTGATCCAGGCTGGACCACGTTCATGAAAACTTTGGCATCCAAAAGTGACACCAATTTTGTCAGTAGGATCAACATTTTCAAGTAAATTGCTGAATAATTCTTCAATACCGGTTTTAATCCAATCTATTGGATCTTTGTTGTCTGGTACTGCATTTATTATAAACTCCAATTTTTTTCCAAAAATGTTGAATCGTTTTACATTCACTGATTTTATTGATTTTATTGTGAATTTTTCTGTATTCATTTTAATTTCTTTTTTTTAATTTCCGATTTTTATTTTATTAAGACAACCAATCGCGAACGTTTCTAATACTAGAATTTTCTCTCTATTAACAATTTTTTATCTTTTTACACAATTTATACATAATGTCTTGCTTGTCACTTTAAAAAAAAGCAATTACTCGTAACTTATTTTGAATCGCTTTTATTCCTTTGTTTTTTTTCAACATTCTTACATAACAATAAAATCTTATACGGTGATACTAAGAATTTTTTTCTTTCATCTTCTTTAAATACTTCATAGAAAAAAGATAACAAGAAGAAATAAAAGCATCTCAAAATTGCATCAATTTTGTCAAGGTTGAATCTTTCTGTAACATTTAAAAACCAGTTTGCACTTTTTCTTTTAATTTTTTAAAAATTAGTTTTAAAATTTTAAAGAAACGTAGTTACACATCTTTTTGTTCTGTTTTCATTTTTCTCTTTAAATTTTATAAAGTATTTTTTCTTATTCTTTTCATATATGCCTATTAATTAAGCTAAGTATACATCAACAAGAAGTATACCTGAACCACGTTAGATATTTTTGATTTCTTGTTGTTTTCTTTTTATTCATATTTTTTTCTTGAACACAGAATAAATCTGTTTTATTTTTATATTCTTGTTTTCAAAATAGGTGACAAATACAATTAACCTGACTTGATTTTTTTTCTTTTTTTATTCTTCACAGATTAGGCAACATACAATGCACTTAAGCAACATGTTAGTCGTTAAGTTCTTTTCATTCATATTTTTTTTTTAACATTCTTACAAACAAAAAATATCTTACATGACACACCGACAATAATCATTAGTTTTTTTCTTTTAACTTCTTTAAATAGTTAAAGTAGAAAAAAAAAAAAAAAAAAACAACACAAATAGTTAGGTACATCTAAAATCGCATAAATTTTTTTCAATGGTTTGATCATTATGTAGACAGAAAAACAGGTTTGCACTTTTTCTTTATGAATTTTAAAGATGGGTTGTACCTTTTAAAATTGTTTTATCTTGTACGTTTAAACTTTTTTTATTTTTTTCCTTTTACATTCATTAACCATTTTTTGTTTCTACTTTTCATATGCGCCTATTACTTAAGCCAAGTATACATCAATAAGAAGTAGACCTGTACCACGTTAGATATTTTTGATTTCTTGTTTTTTTTTTCAACATTCTTACATAACAATTAATTAATGGTTTTTCTTTCCTCTTCTTTAAATACTTCATAAAAAAAAACGAAAGAAAAAACAACAAACAACAACATCTTAAAATTTGCAAGCATAAAAAAAATATTTTTCTTACTGTTTTTCCATGTTTACCTATTACTTAAAACAAGTATACAATCCTTATAAACAACAAGAGTTGTCTGACGGTCGCCGCCGCCTGTCTGACCTAATTTTACGTCGTTAACCTACTCCTGTCTGACCTAATTACAGTTTGACCTACTTCCGGGTGGCCTTGACCTACTGACCTGTCTGGCCCAAGTGCCTACCTATCTACTAATGTTCACGTTGAAATTCATTCAACTGAAAAACCAAAAGAGGATCTTTAACAAAGGGAAAGGGATAAGGAAAAAAGGCCCCCGAGTAGTTCCAGATTTAATTTTCAGAACAAAAAGGAGCTCCCTGTTATAAAAGCATCGGAGCGGCCACTTATCCTGTTGGCCAGAAAGAGCAGAGCAAGCCCAGTTACTGAAATATTTTTAAAATATGTTTTACATAGATTGGAAAATAATTTGCATGTAAGTAAAAAAAGTAAATAAATTTTTCAAATTTAAAAAAAAAGGGTTTTATCCTTAAAATTAAGGATAAAATAAAAATTATCCAATGTTGGAATCTGAATTAGAAAATTCAGAAACGCAAGACTTCACCTCTCATTTCATTAATTTAATGAATAGGATTAAAACTGAAAAAAAAGGCAAATACGTTAATAAAAATCTTAAAATAAAAATAAAAAAATTAAAAATAAAAGGAACTGGCCAGTAGAGATATATGAAAATAATAATATTCCTGAAAAAAAAATCAAGATAGAGTTTAGAATTTCGTCAACAAGTATACTCATCAGTAAGGAGAAAAGAAAATCTAAATATCTACTTGATTTATGGAAAAAATCTATTTCAAAATAAAAATAAATAAAAAAGGAAAATAAAAAAAATAAAAAATTGTTGCAACAAACTTAGATCTTGAAAATTATATTCTTTCACTTATAATCATTAACATTTCAAATTTTACTAATAATTAACCATATTAATAAAAAATTTCTAAGAATTTTTCTTTCTTTTTAAAATTAAAAATAGAAAAATCAGAATTAAAGTTTATTTTAATTTAAAAATATTTATTTAAAAAGAGGAAAAAATCTCTTAGTAAAGTAATAATAATCATAATATAAAATTAGATTTTTATAAGGAAAAATAAATTTTTTTAAAATTATATTATTAAATTTTATTTAAAAAAAAATATACTAAAATAAGAAATTGCAATTTTTATTGTTGCGGAAATTTAATAGTAAATATAAAAAAAAATAAAATCTGGAATTGCTTATCAAAATCTATTATATTTAATTCAAATTTTTATTGATTAATAAAATAAAGGTAAGAGAACTAAATATTAAAAAAAATTTTTATATTAAATTATAATTTGATGAAATATTAAAAATTAAATTATAGAAATTTTTTTGAAAATTATATTACTCAAAATTTTTTTTATAGTATATGAATTTTTTAAAATTATATTGGTATTTATAAAACCTCTGTAAAGAATAAGCAAGTTATAACAAATTATTATTGACTCAAATTTTTTGGTGTTATATTTTCTTTATCTGAAAAATCACTTTTATCGTTTTATTGTTCTGCCCCTTTGTTTTGCGAATTTATTTTTCCCTTCTTGTCATACTTTATTTGTAAATTTTGAAAATGGTTGATCCACTTCCTACCATTAGTGAAACAAACCCAACTGCCGCATCAACCCCAAAAGCACCGTCAGAACCGACTATTTTTTTCGATCCTAGAATTCTGAAAGATACTATACTGGAAATTATTCAATTAGAAAATAGGAAAAATACACCGCAAAATACTCTTTTAGATCCTGATGTTTTAAAAAATACTGTTTTAGGATTAGTGCAAACAGAAACCAGAAGAGTTCTAAAAGATAGGGGAGTGGATGAAACACCCGAAAGTAATGAAACAGATCAAAAAATTAATTTTGGCGTAGATGAATCTCTTTCTGGTATGGATGTATTACCAGATATAGTTAAGGATATTAAAAAATTCTCAGGATCTATAACAGAATTCGGATCATGTAAGAAGAATGTTGAGAAGATTTTAAATACAGCCCAATGAAGGGTACAGCAAAATATTATGGAATTTTAACAGCTATAAGAGGTAAAATTGTAGGGGAGGCGGATACTTGTTTAGAAAGCTTCGAAACACCACTTAATTGGGACAGCATTATAAAATGTCTAAATTTGAATTATTTAGATAATAGAGATATAACAAGTTTCCAAACTATGCTATTACTTGTTATAGAGATATAACCAAACTTGTTATAGAGATATGACAAGTTTCCAAACAATATCAGATGACAAGTACAATACAAAAGGGAAATTCGGTTCAAGTATTATATAAGGAAATTAGCGATCATCTATCATTAATCTTAAGTAAATTATCGACTATGAATTATTGTAAGGAAGCCTTACAATCCATGACTATGGCATATAGACAGAAAGATTTAAGTACTTTCATTAAAGGATTAAAAAGGGACACTCGTAGAATAGTTGCCAGCAGAGAGCCCTTAGATTTGAAACATGCTTTGCAAATATGCTTGAAGATGGATGATGCTGATAATCAAAGTATAAATGAACTACAACAAAATAGACAACAACATAATAATACACAAGAAAATCAACAACAACTTTCTACATATTATCCACCAAGAAGAACCTCAAATGGATATTGGAGAAATAATAACTATAACAACAATTATAGAAATCCATTCAACAGAAATTTTCAACAATCACGAACATTTAAAATGGAACCTGAATCAACAAATCAATTTCAATATAGGAGAAATTATAACAATAATTATAACAATAACTACAAAAATAATCATAATAACAGCTATAATAGAAATATGCAATATAAAAAATCATATTCACTAAATACTTCTACTACAAATAGAATGCAACAAATACAATATTCGGAACCATCCGCCACAATCACAGCACTACATGAAAAGAAAATTGAAAAGCTCAATTATAAATGTACTACCAACAAAGAACAAGGTAAAAGTAACAATACCAATACTTTTTTAGATTAAATTCCTCCTCGCTCGCTTATATTGAGCATATGGCGGGGAACGGCGTAACATTAAAATTTTTAATAGATACAGGCTGAAACAAAAATTAAATTAATGCAAGACTAGTAAAAAACGCAATTCCAAATATCGAAAAATTTCATGTAAACACGATAGGAGGAAATGTAGAAATCACACATTATGCTATTTGGATCAGAATTTAAAAAATTAAAGTTTTTTATACTTGGGAAAATTACAACATTTGATGGAATTATTGGAAACGATAGTTTAAGAGAACTTAATGCAATTATTCATAAAAATGGAAGCTATATTAATTTTAATGATAACAACAATATTCCATTAAAACAACATATTTCAGAAAGTGTCAATAACATTCATATAAGAATAGACCATCTCAATAGAGAACAAAAAAATAAAAAATAAAAAATAAAATTAATCTGTTGGTTGGAAAATACTCAAATTTATTTTCTGAAGTTAATGAAAAGTTAACCTATACAACTGTGGTAAAACGAGAAATTAGAACTACAACAAACGAACCAGTTTTTACAAAATCTTATCCATATCAAATATGCTTAAAGGAAGAAATAGATAAGCAAATTAAGGAACTATTGCATGATGGAATAATTAGGCCGTCCAGATCTCCATATAACTCTCCGGTTTGTGTTGTTCCTAAAAAAGAAGATGCTTCTGGCAAAAAGAAATGCAGAATGGTAATAGATTACAGGAAACTCTACACTATCACAATAGCGGACAAATATCCTATTCCTGAAATAAATGAGGTATTAGCTAATTTAGGACAAAATAATTTTTTTTCAATAATAGACCTGAAGAGCGGATTCCATCAAATATTACTAAAAGAATCTGATATAGAGAGAACGGCTTTTTTAGTAAATAACGGAAAATATGAATTTACAAGACTACCGTTTGGACTTAAAAATGCTCTAGCAATATTTCAAAGAACACTGGATGATATTTTGCGAGAAAGTATTGGAAAAAGATGCTATGTTTACATAGATGACATCATTATCTTTGGAAAAACTGAAAGTCAACATTTTGAGAATTTAGAAATCATCTTTAAAACATTAGAGCAAGCTAATATGAAAATACAGTTAGATAAATCTGAATTTCTAAAAAACGAAGTTGAGTTTCTTGGATTTATCGTTTCATCAGAAGGTATCAGAACTAATAAAAAGAAAGTGCAAGCAATTTCTGATTTAGAACCTCCAAAAACATTAAAAGATTTGAGATCATTTTTAGGAATGTCAGGTTATTATAGAAGATTTATATCTGAATATGCGAGAGTAGCTAAACCCCTGACATCACTTTTAAGAGGGGAGGATGGGCATGTGTCAAAAAATAAATCTAAAACTGTTAAAATTAATATGAATGAGGAAGCATTAAAGGCTTTCAATAAATTGAAAAATTGTTTAATATCCAAAGAAGTAATATTATCACATCCTGATTTTTCAAAAGAGTTTGAATTAACAACGGATGCATCAAATTATGCAATTGGTGGAGTTTTATCACAAAATAGAAGACCAATAATATTTTTGTCACGTACACTTACGAAGACTGAAGAAGCATATGCTACAAATGAGAAGGAGATGTTAGCAATAGTTTGGGCTCTTACATTATTGCATAATTTTCTATGGTTGTAGGAAATGGTTCTAGGAAAATAGTAATATTTACAGATCATCAACCACTAACGTTTGCACTTAGTACAAAGAATAACAACTCCAAGATGAAAAGATGGAAATCAATTGTAGAAGAATATAATTATGAATTGAAATACAAACCTGGTACAGCTAATGTAGTAGCAGATGCATTATCAAGGTTAATACCTGAAACTGGAATTTACAATGCAAATACAATTCAACAAAACGATTTATCTAGTACAAGATATAGCAATAGCATGATACAATTTGTGGAAACACCAATTAATGCATTCAGGAATCAGATCATATTAACAATTGGAGAAATAGATGATTACAAATTTTCAACCTTATTCAAAACTTACAATAGACATGAATTCACCAGAAGTAGTTTTAGAGACACAGGTCTAATTAATATATTAAAAAATAATTTAAATCCAAATGTTTTAAATGGAATAAAAGCACAGGGAAATATACCAAGGGAAATTGCGGAAATCTATAACCAACATTTTCAAAACTATAAAATTAGATTCACAGAAAAAATAGTACAAGATATTACAAATGAAAGCGAACAATTTGAAATAATAGCACAAACGCATCGTAGAGCACATAGGAATGCTAAAGAAAATAAGCTTCATATATTAGAAATTTACTATTTTCCAAAAATGACTAGAAAGTTAAACGAATTTGTAAAAATCTGTTCTATTTGTACAGAAAACAAATATGACCGACATCCAAACAATCAATATATTGAAAGTACTCCAATTCCGACTTATGCTGGATATACAGTTCACATTGACATATTTTCAACGGAATCCAAATTAGCTTTAACAGCATTGGACAAATTAACAAAATTCTCTCAAGCCAGGATTATCAAAAGTAGATCAATTGAAGATGTCAGATTAGCTTTAAGAGATATACTTTTTTATTATGGAAAACCAGAATGGGTCATAATTGATAACGAACAATCTCTAAATTCTGCTTCAATTAAATCTATGATGGAGGATGAATTGGGAATAAAAATTTTCACAACACGGCCATATAAGAGTGAGGTAAACGGACAAGTTGAAAGATTTCATTCAACATTGGCTGAAATAATGCGTTGTTTAAAAGCTGAAGGAATCAACCGTACTTTCGAGGAATTGATAGAAAGAGGAGTTAATGAATATAATTTCACAATTCATTCTACGACAGGGAGGAAACCTATTGAAGTATTTTTAGGTAGAACCCCAAATATTACTCCAGGAGAATTGGAGAAAACTAGACATAATTTAATAGAAAAATTGAAAGACAAGCAGATCAAAGACTTAGGGTTTCAAAATAAAAGAAAACCGATAAAACATTACAAAATAGGATAAGTGGTATATGTAAAGCACAATAAAAGATTAGGATCAAAGCTTACAAATAGATATGTTAAGGAAATAGTTAAGGAAAATAGAAATTCAGCTATTCTAACAAAGTCTAATAAAATTGTTCATAAATCTAATATCCGCAATTAAAATCTTTTCAGGTACCTGATATGTTCATGCATGGGAAAGGTGCAAATACTGGATTATACAAACTCACAAATAATTACTGTTAATATTGGGCAAGCAAAGATAGAAGAAGGTAAATTTAAAATAATTCACATTATTGAGATACAAAAAATATTGGATGATATAAAATTTATCATAACCAAACGTGTTGATACATCACATTCCTTAAAAAATATAATTATCTGGACCATGAAAGAGAATAAATTCAAGAACTATTAGATGAATTTGAGATAAAACGAAAAAGACGATCCATCAATTTCCTTGGCACTGCTTGGAAATGGATTGCCGGAACTCCAGATCATACGGACCTCGTCATGATCAAAAAGAAATTAAACGGGTTATTAGAAAACAACAACGAACAAATAATTATAAACAAAAATACTGATAGAATAAATGAAATTACTAATATTACTAATCAAATTTTAGAAAATATGAAAAATAGAAGTATAATTGATGATCAATCAATTCTACAAATTCAATATAAATTAAAATTAATTAAAGAAGAAGTAATAAATATTAAGGATTCCGTACACTGGGCAAAAGTAGGTGTAATAAATTCAATTTTACTTTCTAAGTTTGAAATAAAATCTGTTACTGATTTGTTAGACAAAGAAAATATACCATATTCTACACCAGAAGAAGCATTAAATTTTTCTAATATTAAAATAGTATCTAACGGG
Source organism: Poecilobothrus nobilitatus (assembly GCA_947095535.1). NCBI lineage: Eukaryota > Metazoa > Arthropoda > Insecta > Diptera > Dolichopodidae > Poecilobothrus > Poecilobothrus nobilitatus. Next base: position 154,420,323 of record OX352772.1, on the reverse strand, counting down.
TTTTGCTTATTCTATATTGTTGAAATACCTATGACCAAATTTGAAATTTTTGATGAAATTTTAATTAAACCTGTAAAAAGAAATAATATTGTAACACAAATCAATTTTAATAAAATTAAAATTCTAGTTAATCAGGAAAGAATATTTGGTATTATAAATGAATGTAAAAATATTAATTCTATAACTCTTTCTAATGAAAAAAATATTGTAAATTTAGAAAATTCAACTTGTATACCTAATTTGTTAAAAGGTGAAAACTCAATGTGCAATGTTATCAACAATCAACACATTCCAGCAATCGAAGAAATAACATCAGGGACTTTAATAATTAATCAATATAGCGGCATAATTAAAATCGATGGCAATAACCAAAACATTAATGGTACGTTTTTATTAATATTCCATAATTCTACAATTGAAGTCGAAACAAAAATTGTTAAAGTGAAACCATTACCTGCCATTCTACAAACAAATTCAACTATTGACAAATTACAAGAACATTTATCTTTAGAATTGTTGAAGGAAATAAATATCAATAATACAAAAGCAATTGGTTTAGTGAACGATGACAGACAAATGGACCAATACATTAATATCAGTTTTACTACAATCATCATGACAGTACTATTTATTTTAAACACGATTACTTTAATTAAACGAAGAAATAAGTTAATTATTAATAACGCAACTAAGAAGGAAGTAAAAAATACGAATACAAACACTATCATACCAATTGATCAAAACCAACCTGCAGTTATATTTCATTTAAAACCAATGGAAAAGTCGGATGTTGACAACCGAACTTAAGAGGGGAGGAGTTAACAAATTATATTGATTAACGAATGATGTTTCTCAACAATGCATACAGTATTCCAGTTACAATGTTTATAATATTGCCCATTGAGTAAATCATATGTTAATTATCAATAAATTAAAACTTAAAATTATTTCTTTTTTATATTTTATACTATAAGTTGTAAAATTTTTTTAATTGATAAAATTTTCTAAATAAACAAAATATTGTAAACAGTAATTGAAATACTATTATAGAATTTGTTAATGAACTGAAACTCGAATAAATTTTGTATTATGTAATTTGGTTATGAAAATAATTGTTCAATAAGCATATTATAATAAATAACGTTTTTTTTATAATTTTGAAAAGAAATGGTAACTTACAATTCTGCTTACAAACAGAATTGTAAAAATTTTAATGTTTGTAAACAAAAATTATTATAAGATTATTAATGAACAAAACTGATTTAGTACTTAATAATAATTAAGAATAATAATTAAAAAATAAATTCTTTGTTTTGTTCAGTAAGCGGAAGTTTTAATTATTAAATATTCAAGCTTTACTTTGGAAATTCTGCTTACTGAACAAAATATTGATGATTAAGTCAATAAATAAAGAAATTGGGAAAAGAAATATTTAACTAACCCAAATAATAAAGAATCTAGTTTAATAAATTATAACATAAAATTGTAAAAAATAATAAAAATTGTAATTCCAATAATAAATTTTTAGTATAAATAGTTCTGTAATTCGTTTTAAAAATAGTCTTATTTTTTTAATAAAATAAGATTGAATTAAAAAAAAAAAAATAAAGTCTTTTATTTAACTTATACATACATACATATATTAAAAATAAATGAAAATCTTTAATACTTAAGTTTTTAACAAAATTATTTTAAAAACTCCCTAAGGGAGTTATGACATTTTTTCCATGGGACTTACTTATATCACACTACACTTTAAAATTTTAATAAGTGTCATAAGTCCCACTATACGACTATAAAATATGATGTTATTGAAATATGTATGTAAAAATGTAATTAGTAACGACTTCAGAGTTGGTTACAAAATCTGAATTATACGCTTTTTCCAAAATATTTACATACTATATATTGTATATATAATTTACAGATTCAGAATTAAGAGGGATCTTTTCAGAATTTTCAGAATTCAGATTAATTCAGAATTTCCTATATACATATAAAACCCTAAACCCAAAACCCTAAAAGCTGTCATCCACAAATCCCCGCTAAACAAATATTGAAACGCTGATTTTCAAACCAACTCTAAAATGCCTCAGAATTTCGGATATACAAATATAGAAATATAACTCAGAATTTCGGATATACAAATATATAAATATTCTCGAAGAGGCGTAATAACTCTGAAAAAATAAGATTTTAATTCACATTTTTATATGAAAAATTGACTTTAAAACAAACTTAGGAACTTGGGACTTGGGAACAAAAATAAGTCCATGGGGGCTTATGACTTTCGGACTTATGGCATGTCACCAAGATTGATGAAATTATTGTTATACCTAAGCTAAGATCAACTTAATTATTTAATAGAAACTGGTACTACAGTGGTATTACACTTCTGCTTCATTATAAAGGTCGAACCATAATAACATTAAGCTGCCTTAAGCTAATGTCAAAACTGAAGGATAATTCAACGAAAAGATTTGTTAATTTTTAAAGTCACTGAAAATGTTTTGATTTTACTACAATTTGTTTGACTTAAATCTTTCGAAAAGGGGTCATATCCTCGTGTCGCTGTGCAGCTGCGCCGAAAACGCGTAGTCGGACGCGGTGCAGCGCCAAGCCGCGCTGTGTCGGGCACCCGATGCTCAGACTTTAATTGAAATTATTGCCAAGTTTTTTAAGTTTGAAATATTATAAAAAGGAATTATGGTCCACGGACTTCAATTCTTATTTAAAATGGAAAAGGGAGCTGTGACACACTATAATATTTTATTTTGGGTCATAAGTCCCTTAGGGAGTTATGATACAAAGTAAAGTGTCAAAACTCTCTTAAAGAATTTATGACATTTTTTTCAAGGGACTTATGTCACACTTTAAAATTTTAATAAGTGTCATAACTTTCTAAGGGACTTATGACAAAAGGAGTTATGACATGTTACCACATATTAATTCAATAAGAACAAATAAAGATCATATTATAATAATATGATCACTTATTTTGATACCCTTCTGATAATTTTGGCAATAATAATTACCTATGCGTACCTACATAATTTTTTTTTTTTAAATCAGTAATATTATGCAAGAAATATAACATAAAAGAGAATAAACTAAATTTTTTTGTAGTTTTTTTTTTAAAGTAAAATTATATTTTGTCTAACAATTAATAATTTACATTATTTTGATTATGTGTATCAATAACTGATACAATATATAACTATATCAATAACTGATGATTAAAAAAATTTTTATATGAAATTTGGTCCTCTTACAATATATTAATACTCAATGCTTAAACCGATAATTATTAATAATTTCCAATTGGCCTTTTCCCTTTTTAAAATAAAAATTCAATAAGAAAAATTTAAAAATGTTTTTTTATTAAGTTTGGACTACCTACTATCTACACACTGCTACAAAACTTTTAAGTTACAACGCAACACACAGTTGAGCTTAAAAAGAAAAGAATACACAAAAATTTAAAAAAAAATTGCGCTACCATTATAACATCTCAAAACGTACGCACATTATATTCATTACATAACTTATAAATATGCATTAATTTTATTTTTGATTTTTTAAACCCGTCATATGTCAGTAATAAATTAATAGTTTAAGTTATTATTTTAGTCAATTAAAATAACGAATTTAAGTTAACTCTAGTTAAAAAAAATAAGTTTTTATATACTTACATACATACATAATATTGTATCATAAAGCTTATTTTGATTTAATAAAACATACTTTCACATACGGTTAGTCTGTCAAAGCAAAAACTTACATTTTATTTATAATTTTATTGTATGGGCAAAAATACAATAGAATTTCCTTTTTCATTTATCTACCAAAAATATGTACAGATGTATATACCAAAACCAAAAAAATTCGGCAAAATGCAATTAACTATTATATCAGTTCAACATCATACATAAAAATATAATTTTTATTTTATTTTTTTATTTTATTTAAGGTAAACAACTACACTAATTTTTAATTTTTACGTAAATATATTTATACAACAGCACGGTATGTTTATATATATAAAAATAAATGTATATACGATTACGTGCTAACATTATGTAAGTATAGAAAATAAACAACCACAAATAACAATTATTCGATTGAAGGGAGATGGCCGCTGGCTGGAGCGGATCGTATTTAAATGTTTAGAAAGAACAAAGGCAACGATGAGAGTTTCGTTTAAATTTTAGTAGTTAAAAATTGTACAGCCCCTCTTTAAAAAAATTGCATATATTTTGGCAAAATTCTATATTTAACGTGGTTTAACGAAATATGGGTTTTAATAAAAATTTTTGAAAGAAACATTTTAGTTGTACAATTGCTTATATAATAATATATATATAATTTATGGTAAAACCAGGTAAAACTTTTTTCTATTAAAATAGTAGCACTCCAACTTTTTAAAAATATTTTAGATATTTAAATTTAGATATATTAAACCAGAAATTATATATATATAATTTCTGATTAAACCAGATTTAGATAACGCAAGTAGAACAAAAAATCTCTCACAATTTTTTTTAATTTGTAGTGCCCCAAAGAAAGAGAAAAACATTGAATTAAAAAAATGAACATATTATTTTTGCTTGTTCTTTCTCATTCTTCATTCTTCAAATTTATTTATTTTATTTTTCTAACGAAAAATCAAACAAGTCACAATGTAAAGGTTTATTTTTATTTAAGATTTTATTGGTATGTGTTGTTTGGTGTTGTGTTAGGCTGTTAGATTTTTTTTTTTGTCTATTCATTTCATATATTTTATGAATAGTTTATATTTTTTTTTATTTTCAGTCACTTTACTATTTATAAAAAGAAATAACCAAAAAAATGATTAATGAATGGAGGGTATAGAGTAGTATAGCCAGCCATATATATATAGATACATGTATATATGTATGCATATATATATGCATATTAATTTTTTCTTTGCTTAGAAAATTTTACATTTTATAAATACCCATCGAAATGTTAACCTCTGAGGGTAAATTTTTTATTTCTTATTTATTAATTTAGGAATTTTGTAAACAGATTATAAATAAGGTATGTAAGTTTAAAAACTCGTGTGCTGTATAAAATTCTATACTGGATGAAAAAATTATAATTTTATCTGAAAACTTTGACCTAATTTAATTTTTATTGATGCTATATTTTAAAAAAAGGGAAAAAGAATTGAAGTTTCAAAATAAAAAAAAGCCTTGAATTCAATTAAACGCTTGGCATAAAAAACTCTTGTAAAACAAAATTATAAGATAAATATATACATTTTGAAGTCCATATATCAAACAAGCTGCTATCCTTTGGTAATCTGTAAAGCCTTCCATTAAAATTCAGCCTACTAGTTTTGCATGAGGCGCAGGGAATCTGATTTTATATTTTAAAACATTCTAAACAGAGGATGAATATATTATACGTTCATGCTAATGAAAGCAAAATAGATGGAAAAGATAATAAAAGTATGTAGATAAATAAAAGAGTCAGAAAAATAGAATTTTTAATTATAAGGTTTGCAACAAGTTACTGAATAAAATAATTGAGACAATCAAATAAATTTGGAAACAAATTCTAAACAATAATAAAAAAAAATGTTTTCTTACTTTTTGAATAGAAATTATGTTCTAACTTCTTGATTGATGAATGATTAAGAACAAAAGAACTTGTGCATTATATATTTCGCATATTTATATGAACTTAATTTTAACTTTTTATTAAACTTGTGAAACAACTTTTAATTTTTCACTTCTATAAAAAAATTAACTTATTTTAATAAAAAAATTCAAGTTATACACATTGGATAACTTACCGCTCCAATTTAAATTTCAATTTTCTTTATAAATTTCTTACGTTAAAATTCTTTTAACCCATAATGTCAGAAACTATATTTTGAAAGATAATTTTACAAAAAAGCACAAGTCACATACAGGGTTAACAATCACATATTTTTTTTTTCATTTTAAATAAAAACTACTCATGCATTTTTATTGATATAAAAAAAAAATATTAAATTCTAACGCATACATAGATAAACATTATAGACACTTGATCAACACATAATCAGTCCATCCAAAATAGAATACTTAAGAAATCAGAAGTAAATTTTTTATATAGTGCTACCAGAGACTAGTGCTACCATGTTATAATATATAATTATTTGATTTACTTAAATTTTTAAATACAAAAGATATAAAAAACTATTTATGGGAAATTGTTAGATTGAAAGAAAAATGTTAAAATATGTTTTTGCATTATTTTTTAAATAAATAAAATATTTAAAATTAAAAACAAAGAAATACAACCAAAATTATTGATAGACAACTCTTCTAACCAGTTTTGAAATATAAAAACACAAACATTATAAATAGATTTTATTATACCATTTGTAATAATAGGGTATTTTCAAAGTGAATTCTTTTTTTTCTTTATTTCTAATTATAATTATAAATAACAAAGTAATTTTTGAAATATTTTAATTGTTTACGACTTTGTTGTGTGAGTAAAGTTGTGTGAAACGAAGAATACATGTATTTAAGATTTGTTGTCGTGTATTTTTGCTAAATTCGAGTACTATCTAAATAGTTTTATAATGGTAAATAATCTAATAAAGGTTTCGAGTTGTACAAATTATAGGTAAAAATAAATATTTAACAAAATTTTAAAACTTTAGTTTCAAAAAAAATTTCGTGAATCATACAAATGATATGGCAATATTGTCTTTTACTCAAATGCATTCTTCTAAAAAGAAGTTTTTAAAGTTTTTGAAAAAAAAAAAAAAAAATTAATAAAAATATTTATCATGTATGTACCTACATATCTAAAATTAAAATAGAATCAAATATTCACGAGGATATTTTTCTAAAAGAACTATTGAGAAAGAGAAAAAGGGCATAGGAAAAAATTAGAGAGTAAATGGGGCACTTGAAATCTGAAAAAATTTCGAGAATTGTTATTGACATTTTTTGTTCTGCTTGCGTTATCTATATATACATAATTTCTGATTAAACCTTCGAAAATATTTGGAAAAGTTTAAAAAAAAAAAAAATATTGAAGAACCATCTATTGGTAAGAAAATTTGGTTCAAGCCATCTGTTGAGCAAAACATATGTATTTTAACCCAAAACACGGTTAAAATGTGTTTTACTGGTTTTAGACAGTGAAACTACATGTTTTTGCTCACCAGGTGGCTTGAACCAAATTTTCTTACCAATAGATGGTTCTTCAATATTTTTTTTTTTGGATATATAACGGCAGGTTTAACCAAAGACTATACTATACATATATATAAGACATTCCAAGTAGAACAAATTTTTTAGTATAGAAAATAAAAATAAGGCTGTACCCCAAATAGTCGCGACATCTATCAATATGAAATTTATTCATCTTTTATGTTACACTAAATTCGTTTTTTTAAATTATAAATATAGGTACATAAACGTTTTTCATTCTTTTTTTTGACATACAATCATATACAGTTTAACCTTGAATAAAAAAAAAAGTTTTCTAAATAAAATAAATTGGTGTGTATGTACATTGTAACTTCGTATTGCTATACTAGGATAGATAATAATTTGAATACTGGTAATTTAAAGTAGGTTTTTGTAAGTAATTCAGATCCGATTGTTAGTTTCAAATAAATTTTATTTATTCTAGTTATATAGTATTACCTGGTATTACAATTCATTAGCATAAAATTTACAAATGTATTACAATAAAACAATTTTTAAAATACAAAGAAAAGATTAGTTTTCTGCTTGCTGTGTGCTGTATGTGTTATAAACCGAATAAACGAGAATGTATGTTAAATATAATGTTAAGTTAACAATTAGCTACGTTGTCAGATTTATTATATAGTTTTTATTTTTTAAATAAAATGAAATTTTTTTCTAGATATACGAGAAAATATACATGAGATTTCTTGATTTGTCACAGACAATTTGTGTATTTAAGTATATTTTTTTTTTGCAAAATAAGCTAAAGAGTATATAAAAATGTGTTATTTAGAATGATTAAGTAACCAATAATTCGTCGTTTCAATTGAAGAAAACTGTATTGACTATAATATATGAAGAAGGGTTTAACTTTTTACTTTATAAATTTAAATGTATAAAATTATTAATTAATATATATTGGATTAATGTTAATTAATTTAACTAAGTAGGTACCTATACATATGTACATATATGCACGTATATGTATGTATTTTTGTATATATTGTATGTATGTATTTGTATATATTGTATTGTATGTATTTACTTAGTTAGAACTTACATACTTTATATAAGTACCTACTTATATTATATAAGTACATAGTTACATATATTTAAAGTATATATAGGGTGTTCAAAATAGAGGTATCATTTTAATTTTAATAAAAAAAGACTTTTTTTTTGAAATATTAAATATATTTTTATTTTAATTTATTACAAATAGGTTCCGGTTAATAATGAAAAATTATGTCGGCCAAGTGGCCCCCTCTACTACTTCGGCAGGCTTCCAATTTTTTACCAAAATTCTGAATCACGTTGTTCAATAAACTGTTCTCAATGGTTGAAATCTGCTCGATAATGTTGTTTTTAAGCTCTTGAATTGTTGTGGGATTATTGCTGTACACTTTCGATTTCACAAAACCCCACAAAAAAAAATCCAACGGTGTCAAATCGCACGATCTTGGTGGCCACATCACTCCTCCTCTACGAGAAATAATGCGATCTTCGAACTTTTCCTTCAAAAGATCCATTGTTTCTCTTGCTGTGTGGCAAGTGGCACCGTCTTGTTGAAACCACATATTCTCTACGTCCAAATCATCAATTTCCCGCCACAAAAAGCTTCGGATCATCTTCCTGTAGCGATTTCCATTGACCGTAATCGCATTTCCATTTGCGTTTTCAAAAAAATATGGTCCGATGATTCCGCCTGACCACAAACCACACCAAACCGTAACTTTTTGTGGATGTACTGGTTGCTCTAAGATAACCCTTGGATTTTCTTCACCCCAAATGCGGCAATTCTGTTTATTGACGTAGCCATTGAGCTGGAAATGAGCTTCGTCGGTGAAGATTATTTTGTTAAAAAAATTCTCAGTTTCTTCTTGTTTTTCGATTGCCCAAGAAACGAATTGCCGACGTAATGCATGGTCAGTTGGTTTTAATTCTTGCGTCAGCTGGATCTTATAAGCCTTTAAATGGAGATCACGATGCAAAATGTTGAATAATGTGGATGGTTTGATGTTTAATTGCTGCGAACGATGACGAATGGAAGTTTTTGGATCTTCTTCAACACTCCTGCTCACAGCTGCTACATTCTCGGTTGAACGGCCACTACGTTGATAAATGTTGCCTCTGTTATCAAGAACAGATCCAGTTTCTAGAAATTTATCAACCATCAGCTTCATGGCACGATTTGTTGGAGCATTTTCTCTACCAAATTTTGTTCGAAATTTCCTAATTACATCTTGAAAACTTTTACCATTTTCAAAAAATGTTGTAATAACAAAAACACGTTGTTCCTTCGTGTAACGTTCCATATTAACTAACCGGAATGTATTTAGAATATACCTAAAGAAACCTCGTATAAAAATTCCAGGTAGAAAAAAATGGCGGCAATATCAAAATGATACCTAAATTATATGTATATATGTAATTTTTAAAGATCTACCATTAAATTTTATTTTCAAAAAAGTTTCAAAATTGCCTACATATGTATATGTAATTTGTTTTTTACAGGTTTAAAGGTTTTACAGGTTTGTTTTTACAGGTACTGCCCATCCCTATGTAGTTCTAATTCCCAGATGGCATAATTCGGCTTATGGAAATTCGTTTTTAGTATGAACATCGCGAATATGGAACCATCTTCCACCTCATGTGTTACCCAGAATTGTTGGTGATTATATTTACAATGTGCAAAGAGTCAAGGTGAATATTAACAATTTTGTTCACAATATGCCTGCCAATTTGAAATCTATTTTCATTCCTTAACGCAACTTCCTATGACCAGGCAGTACAGGAGTACTAAAGGTCGTATAACCTATTGTTTGGTCAAAAAAGGGAGGTGTGTTTAGTGGGTTAATAGAGGAATCGTGCTCGTTTTCACTCCTCTATAGTGTCTTTCGATGATTCCCACCTACCCTCTCAAAAAAAAAAAAAAACATATATTATCTAATCTATAATGAACTTAGTAACCGATTCGTTTAGTAATATGTATTGCATTATGCTATGTTATTTGTAACATTAAATTTATATAAGATAAATAAATAAATTATGGTAGTACAAACACATAAATTTATTTAAAATTATCGCAGAGAAAAACAAAATATTATTAGTTCGTATTTCTCTATATATTTTAATAAATTATTGTATCCTATAATAGATATAAAAGGTAACAACTCTTCAATTTTAAAATTTTTCTTTTTACTTTCGTAAATATATTTTATACACCAGACACGGCATATATATAGAAAGAAATGTGTATATAGATATATTACCGATTACGTGCTCATATTATGTAAGTATAGAAGAAAATAAACAACATCGCAATTACGATTAGAGCCGATCGGTATAAACTATAGCGAGAAACAGGGTTGCGAGAAATTTAAAACTAAAAGCGCCAACAATTTAAAAATAAAGAACATTTTGGCCACCCTTAAAATTAAAAATAAAAATCTCTAAAAGCACTATTCAATTTACCATAGCAGCATAAAAAAATAAACTTCACATTTTTATTGCTTTTTTTATAGGTGCAATAACGAAAAAAATTAAAAATTAACACAAAATATAACATAAAAAATACAATTAAAAAATATTTAGGTATCAAAATGAATTAAAAAATAAAAAAAAAATTACCTTTCAAAAGTTAAGTAAAATCTGATTTTAATTTTCAAAAGATACAAATTGTGACATCTCTACATTATCTTTAATTTGTTCATTTTCTTTATTATAAATATTATTATCCATTCTAGTAATCATTAATTAGAAAGCCTTTAATTTAAATTTTTGAATAATAAATAAATACCGGTATGTACAAAAGTAGGTACATAATAAGTACTGAGGTATTATATTTGTGCTTTTCTGTAGAAGCATGTCTTTTAATATCTGTTTTGTGCCCTCTTATACTAATTTTGCTTTGCTTTTTGCTAACTGTACTTTATTATTTTGTTCATGTACAATCTGTACATTTTATTAACTCAGTAAATTATTTTTAACTATCAAATTTCTTAGACGCGAATATGAAACAAACATCTCGATTATAATTGTATGATTCTAATCCAGTTGTTGTATATTTGTATGTGTTTATACTGGCATGTATTAGAAATAAGTAATAATAAAATCAGTTTGTAAGAACAAATCAACTATAACAGAAATAAACATGGAGTTTTATTTTATCAAACTGGCGCAGTCGGTAGGATCTGCCTAATAGAAAATTATTGTGTATTTTGCAAATTATTGTGCAAAATTATTGTTGTAAATACTACAAGCAGAGCCTGCAATTAAATTATAAGTAAATAATTCTTCTTCTTTAGCTGCCAATCCTCTTGGATGTTGGCGTATCACATTTAGACATCACTGCAAATTTATGATAATGTTGTTGTATTCTTCTCTGTTGGATGCTGTTTGCAATAGTTCGGCGATTGTTCTCAACCCTGTCCAGTTTCTGATATTACGAAGCCAAAATATTTCTTTTCTACCTACATCACGTCTGTCTTCAATTTTGCCTTGGATTATAAGTTGTAGGATTTCATATTTATTGTTGCGCATGATGTGTCCAAGGTATGCAAATTTACGACGCTTAATATTTTGTAATAGCTCGCGTTCAGTTTGTAATCTGTGCAGAACTTCGGTATTACTCACTCTATCGACCCACGATATTTTTAAAATTCGTCCAAAGGTCCACATTTCAAACGCCTCGATCTTATTCATATCTTCTATCTTCAACGTCTCCATGCCATACAAAAGAACTGACCAGACGTAACATCTTACGAGTCTTAATCTTAGATTGAAATCAAATTCTCTATTGCACAAAATTTTTTTATGTCTGCAGAAGGCCTCACGTGCCATTTCTATTCTACATTTGATCTCAGATGAGGTTCTCCATTTTTCATCTAACCAATATCCTAAATATTTGAAACGGGTGACTCGCTCAACGTCTAAACCATTTAGCGTTAATTTAGTAGTATTACCATAGGTATTTCTTCTGCTTACTATCATGAACTTGGTTTTACTTGTATTCATATTAAGGCCAAAGAATTTACTATGGTGATTGACTTTTTGCAGCAATAACTGAAGATCTTGTATATTATTCGATAGAAGAGTTGTATCGTCGGCGTATCTTATGTTGTTGATAGTGATGCCATTAACTTTTATACCTTCTTCCCTATTACTGATTGCTTCCCGAAAAATAAATTCTGAATAGCAATTGAAGAGCAATGGTGACAATATGCAGCCCTGCCGAACTCCTCTCTGGATTTCAATTTCGTTTGTTATAATATTACCCATGCGAATTTCAGAAGTTTGGTGCCAATATAGATTCTGAAAGCACTTAATATCCTTTTCATCTATGTTTAAAAGTTTTAGAATATCGATCAATTTGTTATATTGCACTTTGTCAAAAGCTTTTTCGTAATCGATGAAACATAGAAAAACATCTTTCTGTACGTCTCTGCAATTTTGTAACCGAACTTGAATGGAAAAAAGAGCTTCTCTAGTACCCATACCATTTCTGAAGCCAAATTGCGTGTTATCCATATGTAGTTCTAGCTTTTTGTACAGTCGATTGTGTAATATTTTAAGAAAAATTTTCAATATGTGGCCCATCAAACTAATTATTCTGTATTCATTGCAAGTTCTGGCAATACTCTTCTTCGTTAAAGTTATAAAGGTGGATTTAAGCCAATCTAGAGGGTAGATACCTGTGTCATATATTTGATTAAATATCCGCTCGAAAATTTCAATATTTTTTTCATCAATTAGTTTCACTATTTCGGCTGGAACTTCATCAGGGCCAACAGCTTTATTGTTTTTTGAATTTCTAACCGCGTATTGGATTTCAGCTTTAGTAATTGGTGGACCTGTTAATTCCTGATTTGTTACATTTTCTTGAATTGGAGATCTTTCATTATCAGAGAACAACTCTCGGATATAGTTTTCCATATTGTTTTCTTTATCTGGGGATCAGTCACTATTTCGTTTTCCTCATTTACCAAAGCAAAATGATTGATTTTGCGATGGACACCTGATAAGTCTTTAATCTTCTTATGTAAATTAAAGTCATCGTGTATCCTATGCAATCTTTCCAATTCTTCGCACTCTTGAGTAAGCCATTCGTTTTTGCTTTCTTAATTTTTGCCTTAATTACTTTATGAAGTTCTTTGTATCTTAAGATATCTATGTTTTTAAATTTCCGTCTCTCGCTCATTAATTCCAATATCTCCTCTGTCATTCACTTTTGCTTAGCAATAAAACGTTTGGGACCAATTTTATTATTACTGACGCTGTTTAAAATATCTTTTGTTTGTTGCCATAACTCAACGCCTTCCAAACTCCTATTACAGTTCACAGTACGAAGTTTATTATTAATTTATAATGCAATGCTGGCTTTAATAGACTCGTTTTTCAGTTTATCAAGATCTATAGTTTTCTTTCGATTTGGTTTTCGAGCTCTTGCTAACTTGATTTTCAATTTTGCGACTAGAAGGTTATGGTCTGATGGAACATCTGCTCCTGGTATAGTGCTGACTTTAGTTATTGATGTGCAGAACCTCTTGTTAATTAGTATATAATCTATCTGATTACGTACAACATGTTGTTCATTATCTTGAGGTGATATCCATGTATTTAATCTTCTTCGTGGTAAGTCGAATAAAGTGTTAGTTATTTTCATACTCTTTTCTTGACAAAACTGAACTAACCTGTCCCCTCTTGAATTTCGGATACCTAAGCTAAATGAACCTGTTACATCACAAACTTTGTCACTGCCGACTTTTGCATTGAAATCTCCCATTATGATATTAATTTCGTGGGGTTTGGTTAGTTTTAATCATTTTTCACCATATAAATCTTCTACTTCATCATCTGAGTGATCTAGTGTTGGAGCATATATTTGGATGACGTTGACTATAAGGGATTTGATGTTAATTTTTATTAGCATAGTAGTAGGAAATCCTGCACTTGGGGATGGGAAAAAATCATGCCATATCGCACCGAAGATCACGCCCACTGACCTATATTTTGATTGATGGGTTTAATGTAGGTTATTCTTGGTTAGTAGGTCGAAAACTTGTTTTGTTTGTTTTGGTTTAGGTTATAAGCATGGGTTGTTAACTTAAAAGTTGCAAGTGGTTATATAGTAGGAAATGAAGGTTGTTGGTACTGTAGAAGTTGTTAGGCAAGGTAATGAACTGAACAAGTTTAGGTTATAAGCATGGGTTGTTAACTTATAAGTTGCAAGTGGTTGTATAGTAGGAAATGAAGGTTGTTGGTACTGCAGAAGTTGTTAGGCAAGGTTAATGAACTGAACAAGTTTAGGATATTTAGGTTTTTCAATAAATTCATTGATACTTTGTAATAGGATATCATACAAATAGAAAGATGATTTTTTGCAGGTCAAATCAAGTTTATTTTTTTAAATTGCGCAAAATCGCATGCATAATAAAATATACCTACATACGTAAAGGAGATATAAAAGGAACGAAAAAAACTTATTTTTATTATTTAATAAGAAAAATATTCATAGGTACTTTTGAATACGAAGATGTAAATAATAAAAATAAAAACAAAACGTAAACAAGAAGTAGGTACAAAGTGTATTTTTGTTTATTAAAGAAGATCAAAAATTGTTGTAAGTTGTTATTATAGTTTTAAAACTGCAAAATAAAAAAATAAAAAATAAAAATAAGAAAAATATGTTACCTATTTTAGGATATGAGTTGTTTCTCTATATTCTATATTTTGTTCTAAGGACATATGAACTTAAAATATATATTGCATTCTTCTAATTTCTGTTTACCTGGTGTAAAATAAATTGTTAAAACTAGTTTAACTCTTTTAAACAATGTTAAAATTTATGAATGCAGTAAAAAAGTAAAAATAAGAACAAAAGAAAAAAAAAATTATATAATTATAGGTGCATCTGTTATGTAGGATTTCTTTTTTCTGTTCTATAAGAAGACTGAGAAAATAAGCTGAAATCTTCCATTTTACTTTGTTTTGTTATTATTACGTTCCGTTCTATGCTGTAAGAAATGAAAAAATAAAAAATAATAAAAATCAAAAAGAAGTTAATTGCTTTTGGTATCTATTTGAAAACAAAAATAAAAAAAAAATTATTTATATGTTTGAAATAATTTTGTATTTGAAAATATTTTACAATTTTACAGAAATCTCCTTTAACATAAATTTTTTCCGCTGACTCTAAATAGTGTTTTAATATACATTTTACATCTAAATATTCAACTAAACCGTTATTCCATTTAACTCCATTTATTTTATTTTCGCAATACTGGTTATTATATTTCACATCTTGACTAAGCTCTTCTGCGGGGTACGGTGCTTTGAAATGATACACAGTAGGAATTAAACTTCCTTTTTCAAGTATGGCTAACTCTTTTAGGAGATATTGTTTTTCATTTCCTTGCAAAAATTGTAGGTCAACTTTAAAAATTTGTTTAACCATGTCGAAAGGTTTGTAAAAGAATGTTCAATGAAATAACTAAATTTACATTTATATTCATTTCGAAAAAGAGCTGTTCATATAAATATAGGTTAGCAATGATTGTTTTAACTAACACAACAATGTTGTATCACCCATTTACAATGATGGTGGCGAGGCCATCCTGCTGTGGTAAAATCACATTTATTCGTAATTTAATAAAATATAAAGAAGAAAATGTACTACCACATATTATTAGAATTATTTGGTGTAATCCAGACAAAAATGCTGTTCCACTATATATGAAGGATGTTGAATATAGTAACACTATTCCAGATTTTAATGATAATCAAGAACCTTTGTTAGTTATTATCGATGATATGATGTTAAGTTCTCATGATAAGTTTGTATGCGATTTATTTACTAGAGGATCACATCATAGAAATTTATCTGTAATATTTGTAACACAAAATGTTTTTCACCAGGGTAAATTTTCAAGAGATATTTCACTCAACTGTAAATATTTAGTACTTTTTAAAAATCCAAAAGATAAATCGCAGATATTACCTCTAGCTCGCCAAATATATCCCAATCAAATCAAAGTATTTGAAAAAGTATATAATGAAGTGACGTCAGTCCCATATGCCCACATGTTAATAGATCTTACTCAAGACGTTAATGATATATTTCGATTAAGAAGTGATATATTTGGGAAAGGTTTGTGTTATTGTACGAGAGATCAATTAGAACAATTTGGGGAGGAATATGAAACGTTTGAAGACCAATCGACATATATTGCACGTATTAAAAACCTCTAAACCAAAATTTCAGAACGTAATTATAAAACACTGTGACCTTGAAGTAATAAAACATTTTGCGAAATCTCTTTAAATATTTTAAAAGGTAATTGTAATCTGAGTAAAAAAGCAACAACCCAATTACGAAAGTATAAAAAAGAATTAAGATCACTTATTTGTCGGAAAAAATCTATAAATAGCAAAAGAAAAATTATTATTCAACGTGGTGGATTTTTACCTACACTTCTTGGTGCAATATTATCAGGGATAATCAAAAATTTTATAAAATGAATAATACAACATTTAATAAAATGATAATTTTAAAACCTGAGATTTATGAAAGAATGAAGCAAAATGCAGACATTGAACTCAATGAATTGGATAAAAATATGAAAAAAATATTGTTAAATAAACATCCCACGGATACTCAAAAATGAAATTTATACAAACAAAATCTATTTAAAATAAGAAACAAAAAACGACAACTTCCTAGAAATAAAGAGGAGAAAATAAAAATTACGGAAACAAAAGGTACTCAAATTCGTGCAAAACCAATGTATATAGAAGCGGAAACTCAATCGCATTTTTCTGAATATAAGAATGTTGGAATACAAGTTGTTCCTGAAGAAGAAGTATATGAAAAAGAAGCTGATGACGAAGTATTTGATGATGAAATTCAGGAAAATGTTTTAACAAAAGCATTGTCAGCTGCTTCAGTTGGAGAACGTCTTAGAAAAAGAAAATCAATTAGAAATCAAAATGTACAAATTTTTGAAACTGATACAGGAGACATTATAACTGTTCCTTTAGATAGCCCAAGCCCACCAACGAAAAAAGAAAAAACTATAAATAGCAAATAGTTGAATAATTCATCAAGACGTGTTTTAAGGTCAGCAGTAGGTAATACTCAAACAGAACTTAATTTTCCAATTCGTAAGAATAAATCCTCAAGCTCATGGACAACATACAAGTATATGATGAATTTTATGTCACTTTACTCAGTGATTCATCTATCAACTATTATCCAGAAAATTCATTACCATCTTTTACAAATAAAATGAATAAATACATGTGTGATTCAAGGTGGAAAGTCGGTATTTCAGAAATGTATGTTAATGATTTCGTTCCAAATGTGTATGGTGAAGAATGGGAAAAAAGTACTCAAATATTTATTAAAGGTATGCAGAAAGATATGATAGGAGTTGGAACATCATATATTCCATACATAGAAAAACAAATGATATGCGACTGGAAAGTTTTTCTACTACCAAACACTAATTCAAAATATACGCCCACTTAATAGGTTTACAAGAAAAGAAGTTGAACGACAGTTGATTTGGGCAATTTTTAATTTCATAAACGTTGAAGTTCTTTATACCCAACCAACAAAAGCTGAGGAGATGCCTAAGAATTTAAGTTACACCACAATATGTGTTACTAAGCCTAAAATAGATATAAAAATAAGAGCAAATTACGCTTATACCCTCGAAGGACTTTTGACAACATGTTTCAATCAAGTATTTTTTAAAGTTACAGATTTTAAAAAATATAAATCACGTGTAATAGAAGCTTTCAAAACTCTTATAGATAGTGTACAATTACAATTAACAAAAATATTTACGTCTGGAGCTAATATATTAAAAAAAGAGGTTATTAACTCTGTTATTAATGCATTATCTGATATTGCCACAGGTGCAAATGTAAAAGAAGTGGTTCAAGATCGAAGTAAAGAGATTATGAAAAATGTAAGACGAGGTGCAGTTCGGAAACTCAATGAAATGTATGGACAAGGCAAAAGAAAACGAAGAAAACCTGTAAAAAGACCTCTCATTAATAATTTAAATTATTTTACGTCGAAGCGACGCAAAGTTAATTACAAAAACAAACAAAAAGATATTTTTGAATAATTATGATTGAATGTATGAAATCAGAGCTTCATATTTTTAAAACACAGCCTATTCAGTCAAGTATTTTACGATCTGAAGAAGTTTCCTATAACCCTATTGCTTCTTTAGATAATCCATCTGTCATAGAATTTGTTTCACTAGGGCACGGTGATACATATAGAGACTTGTCTTCGACATATCTAAAATTAAAAGTACAAATTTTAAAAAAAGATGGAACTCAATGGAATAAAGATAAAAAAAACTGATGGAACACCTATACAACAACCAAGTGTGGTTAATAATATGTTACATTCATTAATAAAACAATGCAATGTTCAACTAAATGGAAAAAATATATCTCCATCAGATAGCAATTATCATTACAGAGCTTATATTGAATCATTGTTAAATTATGGTACGGATGCCGCTACAACGCATTTGGAGTGTGGTGGATGGATGCTAGATAAGCCAAATATAGCAAAAACAGATAATAGTGGTTCAAAAGAACGTCAAAAATTATACCAAAATAGCAATGTAATGGAACTTATGGGGAAACTACATTTAGATATGTTTAACCAACCTACACTTCTCATAAACAATGTCGATGTTCGAGTTATCCTAACATTAGAAAAACCAGATTTTTACCTCTTTGCAGATGATACTGATGAATCTCAACTGAAAATTTTAGAAGCCACTTTATTTATGAGACATGTAACAAATTAATCCTAGTGTGCTATTAGCACATAATGCTGTATTGGAAAAAACTAATGCCAAATACAATTACAAACGGGTGGAGGTGAAAACTTTTACCATTCCACAGAATAGTTCATCAATATCACTTGATAATGTTTTTATTGGACAGTTGCCAAACACAATCATTTTTTGCATGACAGAAAATACAGGTTACTCTGGAAAAAGGTCAAAAAACCCATACAATTTTAAACATTTTGATATTTCACAATTTGTGTTAAACGTAAATGGTGTTCAAATACCTAATTCAGCAATTGAAACCAGTTTTTCAGATGAAAATAATTGCTGTACAAGAGCATACAGTACACTTTTTTCGGGAACTGGAATTTACCATAATGATAAAGGTCATCAGATAACAAAAACCATGTTTAGTAATGGGTTTTTCATTCTAGCTTTTGATTTAATTCCAGATGCATCAGGAAATGAAGTGTGTCAAGGTCTACTAAATCAAGGTACAGTTAGAATTGCGGTAAGGCTATCAAAACCACTTACATCTACACTGACTGCTATTGTTTATGGAGAATTTGATGCAAGTTTACAAATTGATAAAAACCGAAATATATTCTCAAACCTATAAATAGCATACATAAAAGTAAATTTGAATATTTGACAAAATGTCACTGTCTTGTGCACTTCTGGATGTAACATTTTGTAGTGATGATAATAATACCTTGTTTTCGAAAGATATTTGTATAGTTGGTTTTAAAGAACCTTGTATAAAGTTTGTAAAAGAGCTCAAGTATAAATTTCCAACTAGGGATTTTATAAATGATAATTTTGATAGTTACTCTTTTGGAACTGTGTACAACGATAAAATAAATAAAGAGCTCTGTCAAATACTAGAAAAATTTGATGTTATTATAACAAATAAAAAAATCAAAAAAGAGTTTTTATCAAATTATATTAAAGAAACAACTAAAGTATATGACTTGAGTCAATTTGATTGATGAATACCCTATAGATAAGTGAAGTATTAAGATGTAACAAACACACACGTAAATTTTTTAAAGGAGTTTTTGCTCTGGATCAACTCACCAGAATAATTGAAAAACAAACTTTTTTAATTGTAAACACTGATAAATCAAAAGATCCGGGAACACATTGGTTAGCTATTTTTAAGCCAAAGAATGGCTGTGTTGAATATTTTGATTCGTTTGGTAGAAAACCAGATAAATTAGAAATTTTAAGTTACTTAAAAAACCAATGTATAATTTTTAATAAGAAACAGTTACAAAATAACTATTCAGATGTCTGTGGGCAATATTGTTGTGTTTATACGTGGTATAGATGTTGCGGTTATAGTATAACGCTTTTTAAAAAAAATTTAATAAAGGAAATCAATTAGAAAACGATAAGTATATTTTAAGTACCTTTCAAAATGTATTTGAAAAATATAACTCATTACAAATTTGTGTTCCTAAAACGTATAAATAATAAAAACAATATAAACAGGTTTTAGTAAAATTAAAGGAATGGAAGCACCAGGTCAGAACACAAATTTATTGTTAGGTTACACATATTTTCTCAATAAGAGTCATACATTAAAAATTGCTGTTGGATTTGACTGTGAGTCATTTGAAGCCTAAAGTATAATTCACCGTATTGGTAAAAAGTCAATTGTCTTAAAATATCATGAATGGAATAAATTTTATTACGAATTTAATAAAAAACTCGATAAACTGATAATAAAAGATATAAAACAGAACTTTCACCATGGACTAAAATCAGCGAACGGACAAAGTATAAGTATTAACAAAGAAGAAGCAGAGCAGTTTTACAATTTAAGCGATTTTCTTCACGCAGTGATGATCTATTATAAATCTGCTGAGTTAAATGTAAAAGACTATGTTCGGGAATATCTAAATTTATGTGTCGAACAACAAGTATTTAGGTTAGAAAGAGAAATTTATGTACCAATACAACGTTTTAATGTACAATGTAATTATTCAAGGTTATTTTTTGAAATTCCTGTAATTTTAAAGGAACAAATCTGTAATATACTATATAAAACAAACAAAATAAATCACAACAAATAATATAAAAATTTTTATTTTTTATTTATATGTTTTAGATAGACAAATATTTTTCTGTACACCTTTCATTAGATTATTTAATTAAAATTATTTAGGATTATTAAATCATTGAAATAATCAAGATCTCCCTGCTGATTATTTATGTCCCAAATTTCATTAAATGGAACTGCTTCCTCATCTTCCTCAATTTCTTCTTCCACTTCTTCTTCTTCGTCTTCTAATTCAACTATCTGGAGCGGTGGTATTAAGTCCTCAGTTTCTGCTAAATCTTCGTCGTCCATGGTGGACGTAATTTCATTTTCTTGTATCTGACCTTGTGTATTTACATCATCTACAGTTTCTTTAAATGGAAATGATGTGGAATCAGGCAGCATTTCAGTGAGTTGTTGAGCAGTCAGAATGGAAGTGAATTAAATTTGAAAATAAAAGTTGAGTTATATACTCATGTAGAAAAGTATAAAAGCTATTTAAACTCAATTAGATGATTAGTTTAAATCATGCTTTGGTCTATCATTTTATGTATAATAATTATTATAACATTAGCTTTATCATTTTTAAAACAAAATGTCAAGAGCTCAAATAGTGACTGAAATTCATAGACAGGCAAGGCGTAAATTTTTTAGAAGAAAATTCAAACAAAAAGGTCTAAATGACACGTGGCAAATCGATTTAGTCGAAATGATACCTTATGGAAAATTTAATAATGGTTATAAATACATGCTGACGGTCATTGATACTTTTTCCAAATATGCCTATGCTGAACCTGTGAAAACAAAAAATGCTGAAAATGTTTTAAATGCCTTAAAAACAATTATTATTAGAGCTAAAGTTATACCATAAAATATTCACTCTGATCAAGGCAAGGAATTTTTTAATTTACAATTTCAAAATTATATGAAAGAAAAATCAATCAATCATTATCATACATTTAGCGAATTAAAAGCATCAATTGTTGAACGATTTAACCGTACATTGAAAAATTCTATGTGGAAAAAATTTAGTTTAAACGGGAATTATAAATGGTTACCTATTATACAATCATTAATAAAAGAATATAATTTAACAAAACATAGCACAACAAAACTTCCTCCTGAAAAAATTACAAAAAAAAACGAAAAAAATATACTGCGGAATATATATACTGAGCCTAAAATTTTTCAAAAAAGTAAATATAAAACTGGAAATTTTGTAAGAATAAGTAAATATAAAGGTCATTTCGAAAAAGGTTATCAACTGAAGTATTTAAGATTGATAAAATCAATAATACCTATCCTGTTACATATCAATTATCGGACTATACTGATACGCCCATTTCTGGGAGTTTTTATCAAGCTGAGCTTACACCTGTAAAATACCCAGATACTTATCTTGTAGAAAAAATTCTGAAAAAGCAAGGAAATAGAGTTTTTGTTAAATGGTTAGGT
The DNA here is from genome assembly GCA_947095535.1 of Poecilobothrus nobilitatus. Lineage (NCBI taxonomy): Eukaryota > Metazoa > Arthropoda > Insecta > Diptera > Dolichopodidae > Poecilobothrus > Poecilobothrus nobilitatus. The sequence goes on along the minus strand of OX352772.1, from coordinate 154,397,779 downwards.
TTTGATGACACACATAATACTTGGATAAATTCAACAAATATTGTTTAATATCTGTAAAATAAAACTCTGATAAGCACCTGAAAATAAAACTTGAAAACATCTGAAAAATAAAATAAAATCTTAACATCTGAAAAATGAAATATAATCTTAACATCTGAAAAATGAAAATAAATTAAAAACAGTAGAAAATTTCTTTGAAATAAAATTTTTTATATAAAATTAGTCTAAAACTACTACTGATTTGTGGCGAATTCAAAATCACCACGTTCTTCTTTTAAATTTAATTGGCTTTCCTCATTTATGAGGAAATATTAATTTTTTTCGATTTCCTCACGGAAATCATTATCTTCAAATACCCCAACTTTTTGATGCGGTATAAATATAATATTATTTAGGGTCTCGAAGACCCATTTTTCACCGTAAACGGTGTTTAATTTTATTTATTTTATAGAGCCTACTTGGCTCCATATCTTTAACTTTTAAAAATTTAAAAAATTTTTTTTTTTAAATTAAATATTTCCGCCAGTTTTCTCTTTCTGATGGGATTTGATGTTGCCTTACTCTGATAATCTTGTTGTTGTTGTAGTTGCTATTGTTGCTGTTGCTGCGATTGTTGCTGTTGTTGTGATTGTTGATGTTGTTGTTGATGATGATGCTGTTGATGTAGTTGTTGTTGTTGTTGATGAAGATGAGTAGAAGCGTCATCTTCATTTTTCGCCTTTCTCCTTTTCGCAGAAAGACGCACTGCTGTACTAGTAGTAGCAATTGTAGCAGTTGCAGCCTCTTCTGCAGTCATGAAGAAGTTTAAATATTCCTGTGCCATATCTTGCTTGTTAAATTAAACTGATATTTTTTGTAAAAAATCCCAATGTATTTATATTAATTAAAATGTATTGAAGATAAATTTAGATTGCTTTTTGTTTTTCAATTCTTTCTATTTTAAGATAGTATTAAGATGGGATTCTAGTTAAACAACTATAATTTATTAAAACGACCTTTGATTACAATGTAATTGTTCATTTAACAGAGTGAATCTGTATTAAAAATTTAATATTATTCTGTTATTCAAGCATTTAACATCTAAAATTCGTATAAAGAAAATGTCGAGAAAAATTATTTTACAAGTTTCTTACCGAAACTATAACACCTTATATAATCGAAAGTGAAAATTCGACATTTGTTAAACGGTTTAATATGAACGGGCACAAAATAAAATTTGTAATTAAATCCGTACCTGACAATAGAGAACCAATTAGCTGGATTAAGGATGCTATACATCAAATAATCAACATTGCTGTGAAAGATGTGAATTCCAGGGATAAGATTGGGTTAACATTTTGTGGAGAGAACTTTGAACATCAAGGTCCTGCGTATCTCAGTTTTAGATCCGCTCATGAACTAAAATTTAGCGACGTTTGGGATGTAATTTCTAATATTTTCGAAAGTAATTCTGAAGGTAGTTATTTATAATACATTTTTGGCTTCATTTATTATAAACTATTTTTATTTTACGTCTACAGGTTTAAGTACAGACACTTTTTGTTTAACAGTTACCCATGTTAAATTACCCGTTGGTAGAGGTAGAAATAATAAATATTCAAATTTTGATGAGGAATGCTTAAAAAGGAGAGGAAAAATAGCAATAAAAAATAGCGATAATTTATGTTTACCGCGTGCACTTGTTGTTTCAATAGCTAAAATTGAAAAATTTAATGATTATGAAAAAATTCGAAAAAATATAGGAAAACTTCAAACTATAACAGCTTTAAAATTATTAAAAAAATCAAAAATAACAATTCCATGAAGGTTGCGGAATTCGTGAATTGAATCAATTTCAAAAATTTTTACACAAACACAAGATTGTTGTATATAAATATGGAACAAGGGGTGCAGAAATAATATTTGAAGGATTGAATAATGGGAAAAAAATTAACTTGTTATATCATAATAATCATTACAATGTAATAACCTCGTAATAACCTCACTAACAGCTGCTTTTTGCACAGCATTTTATTGTGAAGAATATCATATTCCGTATTCTAAGAAAAATTAACATAGATGTTCGAAAAGTTGCCCTTGCTGTCAAAACTCACCAGCTTGTTCAGTTAATGTTAAAAATATTTTATGTATGCAGTGTAATCGAACATTTCGTGGTCAAACATGTTTTGAAAGCCATAAGGCTGCCAGTTTAAAAAATAGAAGCATCTGTGAAGAAATTAGAAAATGCAAATCTTGTTTTAAAGTTCATAAAAGCAGTAGGACTCATATATGTGGAGAATAATTTTCTAAGATTTGCGATAATCATGTTCCTGAAAACCATAAATGCTTCATTCAGCAAGACAAAACAAAAGTAAATTTTGAAAATTGCATTTACGTATTTTATGATTTAGAAACAAGACAAGAAGAAATTAGCTCTACAAAAATAAAAGAACATGTTCCAAGTTTATGTGTGGCTCAGCTAAGATACTTTAAATGTATTAACATTGATTCTCTATACTTCTGTGGAAAATGTAAATTAAGAGAGAGAATTTTTAAAACGAAAAATGTGATAGAGGATTTCATGGAATTTATTTTAAAATTAAGAAAGGAGTTCAAAAAGATTGTCATAATTGCTCATAATGGTCAGGCGTTTGACCATCAATTTATTCTGAATTATATACTCAATAAAACTGTACTTGAACCAAAGTTAATTATGCGAGGTACAAAAATTATTGTTATGATAATTGATAATATTAAATTTATAGATTCTATGAATTACTTTCCTATGGCCTTGGCAAAATTACCAAAAGCTTTTAATTTATCAATCAATTTGAAAAAGTGTTATTTTCCGCATCTATTTAATAAATTGGAAAATGAAAATTACACTGGCCCACTTCCAGCAATTAAATACTATAACTCTAATACAATGAAAGCAGATGAGTGTAATGAATTTTTAATATGGTATGAACAAAATAGAAACTCAGAATTTAATATGGAGAAAGATATTTTAGAATACTGTATAAATGATGTTGAAATTCTAACTAGAGCATGTCTGGTTTTCAGAAAATTTTTTATAGAGGAATGTAATGTGGAACCATTTGTAGAAGCAACAACAATAGCTTCAGCCTGTAATCTTGTATATAGAAGAAACTTTCTCAAATCGAATACTATAGGAATTATACCCAGAAAAGGATATAGGATGGAAGACAATCAGTCAAAAATTGCCATGCAATGGCTTATTTGGGAAAAAGATTTGAGAAAAATTGATTTGAAATGTGCATTTAATGGAAAAGAAAAACAAATCGGAAATGTTAAAGTCGATGGATTTTGCGAAGAGACTAAAGAAATATTTGAATTTTACGGTTGCTATTATCATGGACATCCAAAATGTTTAACAAACCAGAGGGATATACCATCACATGATAACTCTGGCGACACTTTGAATTTACGATATGAAAAAACATTAATGAGATCAGAGTTTATAAAATCATGTGGATATAAAGTTATTGAGATGTGGGAATGTGAATTCCGGGAGCTAATGAGATACAATGAAAATATGAGATATTTAGAAAATCGTTCATTAATTAATTTAGTTCCTTTAAATCCTCGTGATGCATTTTATGGCGGAAGAACAGGAAATACTTACACATATTATAAATGTAAACAAGGAGAAAAAATTAAATACATAGATGTATGTTCCTTATACCCATATGTTTGCAAACGAGGAAAATTTCCCATAAACCATCCTAAGATTTATGTTGGAGAAGATACTTGCTCTAAGTTAAACAGAATGACTATTGACGGTATTATTAAATGTAAAATCTTACCACCAACAAATCTATTACACCCCGTGTTACCTGCCAAACAAAATAATAAATTGATGTTCTCACTATGTAACACTTGTAGTGAACAAAAATATCAAGGAAAATACTGTGAACATACAGACGATGAAAGAGCATTAGTAGGAACTTGGGTAATTGATGAAATTAAAAAAGCAATTGAAAAAGGGTATAAACTGTTAAATATTTATGAAGTTTGGGAATACGAAACAGTAAAATATGACAATTGCAATGGTATTGCAATGGTGGCCCACTTCCAGCAATTAAATACTATAACTCTAATACAATGAAAGCAGATGAGTGTAATGAATTTTTAATATGGTATGAACAAAATAGAAACTCAGAATTTAATATGGAGAAAGATATTTTAGAATACTGTATAAATGATGTTGAAATTCTAACTAGAGCATGTCTGGTTTTCAGAAAATTTTTTATAGAGGAATGTAATGTGGAACCATTTGTAGAAGCAACAACAATAGCTTCAGCCTGTAATCTTGTATATAGAAGAAACTTTCTCAAATCGAATACTATAGGAATTATACCCAGAAAAGGATATAGGATGGAAGACAATCAGTCAAAAATTGCCATGCAATGGCTTATTTGGGAAAAAGATTTGAGAAAAATTGATTTGAAATGTGCATTTAATGGAAAAGAAAAACAAATCGGAAATGTTAAAGTCGATGGATTTTGCGAAGAGACTAAAGAAATATTTGAATTTTACGGTTGCTATTATCATGGACATCCAAAATGTTTAACAAACCAGAGGGATATACCATCACATGATAACTCTGGCGACACTTTGAATTTACGATATGAAAAAACATTAATGAGATCAGAGTTTATAAAATCATGTGGATATAAAGTTATTGAGATGTGGGAATGTGAATTCCGGGAGCTAATGAGATACAATGAAAATATGAGATATTTAGAAAATCGTTCATTAATTAATTTAGTTCCTTTAAATCCTCGTGATGCATTTTATGGCGGAAGAACAGGAAATACTTACACATATTATAAATGTAAACAAGGAGAAAAAATTAAATACATAGATGTATGTTCCTTATACCCATATGTTTGCAAACGAGGAAAATTTCCCATAAACCATCCTAAGATTTATGTTGGAGAAGATACTTGCTCTAAGTTAAACAGAATGACTATTGACGGTATTATTAAATGTAAAATCTTACCACCAACAAATCTATTACACCCCGTGTTACCTGCCAAACAAAATAATAAATTGATGTTCTCACTATGTAACACTTGTAGTGAACAAAAATATCAAGGAAAATACTGTGAACATACAGACGATGAAAGAGCATTAGTAGGAACTTGGGTAATTGATGAAATTAAAAAAGCAATTGAAAAAGGGTATAAACTGTTAAATATTTATGAAGTTTGGGAATACGAAACAGTAAAATATGACAATTGCAATGGTATTGCAATGGTGGCCCACTTCCAGCAATTAAATACTATAACTCTAATACAATGAAAGCAGATGAGTGTAATGAATTTTTAATATGGTATGAACAAAATAGAAACTCAGAATTTAATATGGAGAAAGATATTTTAGAATACTGTATAAATGATGTTGAAATTCTAACTAGAGCATGTCTGGTTTTCAGAAAATTTTTTATAGAGGAATGTAATGTGGAACCATTTGTAGAAGCAACAACAATAGCTTCAGCCTGTAATCTTGTATATAGAAGAAACTTTCTCAAATCGAATACTATAGGAATTATACCCAGAAAAGGATATAGGATGGAAGACAATCAGTCAAAAATTGCCATGCAATGGCTTATTTGGGAAAAAGATTTGAGAAAAATTGATTTGAAATGTGCATTTAATGGAAAAGAAAAACAAATCGGAAATGTTAAAGTCGATGGATTTTGCGAAGAGACTAAAGAAATATTTGAATTTTACGGTTGCTATTATCATGGACATCCAAAATGTTTAACAAACCAGAGGGATATACCATCACATGATAACTCTGGCGACACTTTGAATTTACGATATGAAAAAACATTAATGAGATCAGAGTTTATAAAATCATGTGGATATAAAGTTATTGAGATGTGGGAATGTGAATTCCGGGAGCTAATGAGATACAATGAAAATATGAGATATTTAGAAAATCGTTCATTAATTAATTTAGTTCCTTTAAATCCTCGTGATGCATTTTATGGCGGAAGAACAGGAAATACTTACACATATTATAAATGTAAACAAGGAGAAAAAATTAAATACATAGATGTATGTTCCTTATACCCATATGTTTGCAAACGAGGAAAATTTCCCATAAACCATCCTAAGATTTATGTTGGAGAAGATACTTGCTCTAAGTTAAACAGAATGACTATTGACGGTATTATTAAATGTAAAATCTTACCACCAACAAATCTATTACACCCCGTGTTACCTGCCAAACAAAATAATAAATTGATGTTCTCACTATGTAACACTTGTAGTGAACAAAAATATCAAGGAAAATACTGTGAACATACAGACGATGAAAGAGCATTAGTAGGAACTTGGGTAATTGATGAAATTAAAAAAGCAATTGAAAAAGGGTATAAACTGTTAAATATTTATGAAGTTTGGGAATACGAAACAGTAAAATATGACAATTGCAATGGTATTGATGGTTTATTCACCAAAATGATGAATAAATTTATAAAGATTAAACAAGAAGCTTCTGGGTGGCCAATACAATGTCAAACTCAAAAAGAAAAGGAAGAATATATTGATAGTTTTTTTGAAAAGGAAGAAATTAAATTAGAATACAATAAAGTAGTTAATAATCCTGGTTTAAGATCTTTTGCTAAGATTACTTTAAACTCATTCTGGGGAAAATTTGGGCAAAAGGAAAATCACAACAAACCACCATTATAAATCAACCTTTTAAACTTTACGAGTTAATAATAAACTCCTCTGTAGAAGTATGTCACATGTTTCCAGTAAATGAAGAAAACATAGTGGCTAGCTGAAAGTATAAAGAAGAAGCAGCAACTTCTTTATCTACTGTCAACATAAGTATCGCTGCTTATACAACAACACAGGCTCGTCTTCAACTTTACAGTTATCTAGAGAAGCTAGATAGTAGAGTATTATATTATGACACCGATTCGGTGTTGTATATTAGTTGAGAAGGAGGATATGTACCACAAACAGAGGAATTTATGGGAGACATGACAGATGAGTTAGAGTGTTATGGTATAGGAAGTTATATTACAGAATTTGTAAATGGTGGTCCCAAGAACTACGCCTACAAAATTTACTGTACAAAAGATAATACCGAAAAAATTGTTTGTAAAGTTAAAGGATTCTCTCTTAGTTATGAATCTTCACAAAAAATTAATTTTAATAGCATAAAGGAAGCAGTTTTAAATACATTTAATAGCACAGACACATACGTCATTTCAGAAAATATTCGTCGAAATAAAAATCACGATTTACTTACGATTCCTGAAATAAAGGAATATCAACCAAAATCGGAAAAACAAAAATTTAATGAAGATGGTAGTTCTTTACCGTATGGATATAATAGGAAAAAATCATGTGTTGATAAGTAAATCACTCAAATTTGTTTACATATTAATTTAAAATTTTTAAAATCTTAACATCTGGTTATCGTAAAAAATTTTTCAACTTAGATTTAAATAAAAATATAACAATAAAAAATTTAATAAAAGATTTTTAACATAAAAATAAAAATGTCTTTTATTTTTATCTTATGTTTACAAAATAGGTACCAAAAGCAGTTAACTTCTTTTTGATTTTTATTATTTTTTCATTTCTTACAGCATAGAATGGACCGTAATAATAACAAAACAAAGTAAAATCGAAGATTTCAGTTTATTTTCTCAATCTTCTTATAGAACAGAAAAAAGAAATCCTACATAACAGATGCACCTATAATCATATAATTTTTTTTTTTCATTTGTTTTAATTTTTACTTTTTTACTGCATTCATAAATTTTAACATTGTTTAAAAGAGTCAAACTAGTTTTAACAATTTATTTTACACCAGGTAAACAGAAATTAGAAGAATGCAAAATATATTTTAAGTTCATATGTCCTTAGAACAAAATATAGAATATAGAGAAACAACTCATATCCTAAAATAGGTAACATATTTTTCTTATTTTTATTTTTTATTTTTTTATTTTGCAGCTTTGAAACTATAATAACAACTTACAACAATTATTGATTTTCTTTAATAAACAAAAATACACTTTGTACCTACTTCTTGTTTACGTTTTGTTTTTATTTTTATTATTTACATCTTCGTACTCAAAAGTACCTATGAATATTTTTCTTATTAAATAATAAAAATAAGTTTTTTTCGTTTCTTTTATATCTCCTTTACGTATGTAGGTATATTTTATTATGCATGCAATTTTGCGCAATTTAAAAAAATAAACTTGATTTGACCTGAAAAATATCATCTTTCCATTTGTATGATATCCTATTACAAAGTATCAATGAATTTATTGAAAAACCTAAATATCCTAAACTTATTCAGTTCATTAACCTTGCCTAACAACTTTTGCAGTACCAACAGCCTTCATTTCCTACTATACAACCACTTGCAACTTATAAGTTAACAACCCATGCTTATAAGCTAAACTTGTTCAGTTCATTAACCTTGCCTAACAACTTCTACAGTACCAACAACCTTCATTTCCTACTATATAACCACTTGCAACTTATAAGTTAACAACCCATGCTTATAACCTAAACCAAAAAAAACAAAACAAGTTTTCGACCTACTAACCAAGAATAACCTACATTAAACCCATCAATCAAAATATAGGTCAGTGGGCGTGGTCTTCGGTGCGATTTGGCATGATGGTTTTCCCATCCCCAAGTGCAGGATTACCTACTCATAGTTCTATCAGAATTAGGAAGAAACTATATTACATTATCAGCTACGGGTTGGGATAAAATAACCCCTACTCCTTTTCTATGGCTTGGGGCTTGGTTACCTTAGAAGTATACTTTTACATTACCATTGTAAAATTCGCCTGATCGTTTCCACCAAGTTTCACTAATTCCTGGTATGTCGATCTTAAGTTTTTTCATTTCGACTATGGTGTTTCCTAGTTTTCCTGCTTCATATAAACTCCTCACATTCCACGTTCCTATTTTAAGGTGTTTATTTGTTTTACTTCCGGGGATTCTTAGCACCCTCGTATTGCTGGAAACTGAGGGCCGTATGTTTTGTGTACGATTCATGTGATTTGTTTCTAGGGATATTACACCAGTGGTTTCCCGTTGTCTTCTGGAGGGTTTTTGGTAGTTTTCCTTCTTTTCGGTTCAGCCGCTCTTTAAGGGAAACAAACGCTATTTGTAGCCGCCTACTTTAGGACAGACGCTACGATGATTACTACTGAACCTTTAAATCAAAATGTTGAAGTAGCTCTCAGAATTTATTTCCTTGGCCTTTAAGTCTAAATGTCGAAGTAGTCCAAGGAAACCGCGAGTTTTGTTTGTTTGCTGACCCATGTACTCCACCAGGATTGGATACCTGATCTTTCGATTGAGTTACTCAGCGTAACAGGAAGGACCACGTGAAGTTAAAACTTGGCGTTGGATAACAGAGGCTAGGTTAACATATCTGGAACCTACTAGCTATATTGCGCGTACTACTCTAAATAATTAAAGTTATTATAATAATTTTAAAATAAACAAATTATTAAATTACCTAATCTAATGAAACATCAATTAAATTAATAAATTAATTTAATAATATTACAAAAGCGTCAAACAAACAATAAATAATCAATTTTACAAAATAAATAATTTAATTTAAAAATTCAAAAAAAACTTATAACAAAAGTGTTCAATAAACAATAAATACCTAATCTAATGAAACATCAATTGAATTAATTCTAAAATAAAATTACAAATAATTAAAACGGATTATATATCAAAAATTCATACCTTCAAGGTGGGATTTAGAAAAAACTGAAAAAAGATTTTTTTTGGAAAATCATACAACAACAGGTAGAGCAGTATCAAAAATAATTAAAACGGATTATATATCAAAAATTCATACCTTCAAGGTGGGATTTAGAAAAAACTGAAAAAAGATTTTTTTTGGAAAATCATACAACAACAGGTAGAGCAGTATCAAAAACAACAAGTTACCATAGTTTTAATTGACGAATATCCTGTCCAATTTCAACACGCAGTTCTCAGCTCCTGGATTTTACCTATATCAATTTTAATAAGCTACAGCAACTTTAAAAAGGAACATCAACACACAGTAAGTTAAACCAAAATATTTTGCTACCTTAAGTAAAAGCATAAAGTTACTATATACATAGAGAACTCACGTAGAAGAAAAAATCGATCACTCTAAGATCGTATTTGGGGTTATTTCGTAAAAAGATGACCGTATTTTTGGCATACCATCGAAGAACATAAGAAAAACAAAACAAAATTTTTTTTTTTTCATTCATTCAGTTCATAATTCATTTTCTTCGAACTGATTTTTTTTTCTCTAAAAATTGATTTTATTTTGTTCCATACATACATACATACATATTTATCTATGCATCACCACAAACAAATGGAAATTTTGGTAAACAGAGTTAACAGTTTGGAGTACTTACATGATAAAACGCAGCAGAATTCTAAATTTTTTTTTCTTAATTTTTGTCAATATTAATATTAATAGTTTATACAAATTATTTTTCTTTTTTTTTTACATTAAATAATATTGTTTTCATCATACATTACACTAACCAAAAAAATTTGAGAACAAAAACACGCTTATTTCTAATTTTTTCTTTTTTGCTACTTTTATTTAATTACTTAAAATTAACATTAATTAATTCTTTTTTTTTTTATTTTCTAAAACTAACTTTTTTAACACATTTTATATATATTTTCTTTATATTTTACACATAGTTTTGATCCAAAAAACAGTAGGAACACAGCTTTTAGTTAATAATCACTTAAGAGAGACTGATATATCCATAGATAGCACTATGAAAATTTGTGATAATAAAAAATAATTCTGACATCTATCTCTTTCTATTGCACTGATAATCATTTTATTGTTAAATCACAAATCACTTTTTCTGATAGCACTATGAAATTTTACGATATTAGAAAAAAAATTCTCACATCTATCTCTTTCTATCACATTAATAATCTAATTATTGTTAAATTACAAATCATTTTTTTTCTTTTATATTTTGACCAACATTAATTAATGGAGGAGACAGGGATAGATAATTATCAAAATATTTTTGATTTAAATAATGACATTAAAGTGCAATATTATACAGACGAGGGCAGATTATTAAACGATTCTTACAGTAAAAATTTTAATATTATATACTTAAACATACAAAGTCTTAGAAATAAATTATATGATCTAGAAGCCATAGTAAATTCGTATAGTATAAAAATAGATGTGATTGTACTGTCGGAAGTTTGGTTGCATGAGAGTGAAAACATATTCTATAATTTATCAGGTTATGTTCCGTATTTTATTAACAGGAAAAGCAAATATGGGGGTGTTGCAACACATATTAATAATAAAATTGGTAGTAATTGTATATATAATGAAGAATTTCAAAATTCTAATATTCTAGGTGTTAAGTTAATCAAACATAATATAAATATATTTGCAATTTATAGGTCCCACAAAACGAATTTTGATATATTCGTAGAAAAATAGAAGATTTACTAAAAAATAGGAGATCAATCTTTGTAGGTGATATAAATTTTAATTTATTAAATAAAGATACAAATACCAAAGACTACATTAATATGATACATAGTAATGGATTTATAATTCTCAACAAGATTTCAATTGAATACGCAACTAGAATAGGTAATACCACTAGGACAATTATAGATCATTTAATTTCTGATTTCATTGACTTGAAATACAATATTCATGTTTTAGACACAATTTTGTCTGATCACCAAATGCTTTTTGTCAGTATTGACTTCAAACCCATAAAAGAAAAAATTAACAGTCATAAAATTATTCTAGATTATCACAACATTGATAAAAATGAATTTTGGAACAATATGCATAACATAAATTCTTTTGATGATATGGTTTGCAAACTTACCGAATTGATTGAAGCAAATACAAAAACAATTCAATCAAAATTTAATAACAATAAAAGCATTTGGATGACAGCTAAAATATGAAAATCCGCGACTCTTTCTTAAAATTTAAAAGAAAATATCCGAATGATACTCATGTCAAAAACTTGTATTTACATTATAAGTCAAAAGTTGTTAAGCTAATTGTGAATGCAAAAAAGAACTATAGCTTAAATTTCATTTCACAAGTTCCTAGTAATGGTAAAAAACTGTGGAGTCTGTATAAGCAAATAATGTTCAACAACGATCAAACTTATAATAACCAAAATATTAAAACCATTAAGTATAATAATAATATATATTCTAATGAAGAGGAAATTGCTAACACTATGAATGACTTTTTTATCATGTTACTAAAGATTTAAACATTTAAGATGAACCTGTTGACTTCGATTTCTTTCGATATAATGTAATTTTTAGTCTTGACCCTACTACATATGAGGAAGTTAGTGAAGCCATCAAAAATCTTAAAGCCTCAGCAGCTACTGGATTTGATAAGATATCGGGTAAATTTGTAAAAAAATGCTACAAATCGATCTAATTACAGACCAATTTCAATTCTTAGTACGTTTTCCAAAATTTTTGAAATTATCATTAGAAATCGTTTAAATACTTGTACGACAGTTAATTGTTTACTAAGTGTAAATCAGTTTGGTTTTGAAAGAAACTCTAATACAGCAGCCTGTCTTAACCTAACCGATTTCATTAGTAAAAATATTGTTTCCAAGAAATATGTACGTTGTATCTTTCTTGATTTAAAAAACGCTTTCGACTGGGTTGACTATGAGATTCTTATTCACAAATTTTCTCAACTAGGTTTCGCTGCAGAATATATTAAATTTTTTAAATCGTACTTGTTAAATCGAAAGCAGAAAGTTGGAATAAATAATTGTTAATCTAAAATCTGTAATTAAAGGAGTTTAAGCTTTAAGCTTTATATAAATGATATTTGTAAACCAAGTTTGATAGGGTCTTTGCAATTGTATGCTGATGACGCTGTATTAAAATATGGTTTAGGAAATGAAAATGAATTAAAAAGAGCTATTTGGCAAAAAATCAATATTTGGCTAAGAAAGCACAAACTTTCTTTAAATATAAGTAAAACTAAAATATTTTTTATTCCATAACAAAAAGTTTCAAAATACTAATTTCACATTTAGTAATTCGACAATCGAAGTTGTCAATAAGTTTAACTATCTAGGTCTAATATTGGATAAAAGTCTAAAATGGGATGACCATATTAACTACATATCTAGAAAAATTTCACGTTACGTTTTTATCCTAAAAAGGTTACGAAATTTTCTATTAGATAAAACTTTATTTGTTATGTACTCTTCTTATATTTTATCTAATTTAACATATCTTAATCCATTTTGGAGTGGTTCTTCTCAATATTTTTTAAGAAAGTTAGATATTTTGAATAAGAAGGCTATCAAAACAATACACGGATTGCCAATAAGTTTTTCTTCAGCATCTCTTTACAATCGCAGATATCTAAGTTTTGCTAATATATGTGAAAAAGAATTGTTTCTCACAGCTTTTAAAATAATTAACAATAAAATAAAACACCACTTCATTCTTAACCGTATGATCGATATTCATAATCACAATACGAGAAATAAAACTAACTTCTATTTATCAATTTTTTTAAAACTGAACAATAAAAGAAAAATTGCCTTTATAATTGTTTAAAAGCTTTCAATGAGTTGCCTTTAGCAATAAAATCTATCAGTGCAATATGTGTGTTTAAAAAAGAAATAGAGCAATATATTATAGCAAATAATCAGTTGTAGTTTCATTACTTTTTTTTTACGTATTTAGTTAAGATAATTTATAATTTTATTCTATTTTTTTTTTTTAATTTTAATTTTAATTTTAAAACGTTTTTTACGTTTTTGTTCTCATTTATTCTCAACTTTTGGAAAAATTATTAATTGTAAATTATGTAAAGAAATGATAGTCAAAAATTTTCTGATTATTAATTAATTAATCGAAATGAAGATATGTAGAAATATGAAATGAAATTGTGATATAAATTAGAAATAATGTCAAACAAAATTTATAACTAAATAATAACACCAGACAGCTTATACGCTACGGTCGTAAACCATTATACATTATTTATATACAAATTAAATATTTTGTTTTTTAAATTACTAACTTAGAATTAAAGTAAAACTAAAATTGTAAATAAACCTTAAAATTGTTTTTTAAAATAAAGAAAAAAAAAAAATGTTCTTATAATATTAAAAAGTAATTTTTTAGATCTCATAAAGAATAACTCTGCACAAAACATAGATAATATTTGAAGGCCAAGAAAATTTTATTATAATATTGCAAGTGTGATGTAAATTGTAACGGAGATTTATTTGTTTTTATTTTTTTCTTTTTTGTTTAGAAGAATATTTTTTCTAAAAATTAAAAAATATTTTTGGATAGAATATTGAACTTTTCTAAAATATTGGTATTAACCTTTGTGGACCCACAAAGGTATAGTAAGTTAAGATCACTTACTGAATGTATAATTATATACATATATTAAAGCTGGTTTTCATTAGACCGATATATCCACCAAAATGTTAGAGCATAGGCAGAACATACAAAAATGATATGTGTTTGAAAAAGACTAAGCTAAAAAAAATATCCATGAAAGTAACCATAAATACCCACGAATTCCATATGTATACAAAAATTGTATATCTTACAAAAAAATCTTAACTACGATGGCATTTAAATGAAGTGTCAAAAAAATTAACAAATTTTATTTTTTAGTGAGAAACTATATTAAAATCATTATATTATCGGTATAAAAATATTAACACATGTATGTACATATATTATTTTTAACAACTTTATAAATAAAACATTTTAAATTTTTAACTAAATATGAATATAAACATTAATAAATTAGGTTATATACAATTTTAACTGTCAAAATGTAGCTGCAATATTTTTTAATAATATAGTTTTTTTTCTCCCTCTTTCCCACTGGTAGTGCACTATATTTTCTATTTCTAAAGTTGCAATAATAAGATATTTAGGCGTTGTTTATAAAATATTTTAAAATATTTTATGAATATTTTTTTTTTAACTGATGTATGTGGATATACATACATATCTATACAGATATTCCTCTAGTAATACTTTTAAATTTTATTTTTAGAATATAAAATATAGAATACAGATATTCGTCTTGTAACACTTTTAGAAATTATTAAACAAATTTGAGAAGTTTGTTCGATATTGGTATTATAATACAGGCAATTAGTTGTGACCAAGCTTTAGCCAAAGTTTTATCGTTGCTATAAATATAACACCTGATAAATCATTTTGTAATTATAATAATAAAAGAATTTTTGCTTATTCGATTTTCCCCATCTAAATAAATCTCTTAGAAATACATTAATGGATTCCAATCTAAAAACCTCAGATGGTATGGTAAGCTTTAAAGTTCTCATAGAATTATGGGAAGTTCAAATAAATTGAAAAACTAAGATGTGTACCAAATTAACTAGGTACCATATTAATCCGCTTACTTTTGAAAAAATGAGAGATAAATTTTGAATTCTTAAAATATTGTAAATAATAGATTGACTAAAAAGAAAAAATATATTTTTAAAGGGCATGAAAATAACTTTAAATTTATATTAATATATACACATTTTTTCATATTTTATACTTTTACAATAATAATTCTTGTACAGCTGTACCTATGGTTGGGTTATGAAAACAACTAAAATTGATTGATAAAAAATCGAAGTAGAATCGAGGTTTTTTCTTTTTTTAAGAAGTCGAAAAAGTTATATGAAGAAATATATACAAAAGTACATACATCAATTGACATACAAACAAAAAAAAAAAGAAAAACTAAAATACGATCAAGTTGATTTTACGAAATTAAAAAACTGTAAAAGTATTTATTGGTAAATTGTGTTACTTTAATTTTAATTTTAAACATAAATTAAAGAAAGAAGTAAATAAGTTTTCTTGTTAGAGAGAAAAAAAAGAAAAAAGAAAATTTTAATTTTCTCATGCTAAATTTTAACGAAGTAAATAAATTTCTTCTAAATGTCAAATAAAAAATAAAATTTAATAAATTTGCTTATTTTAAATTTTATAAATTTTTCTACTTAAGTGTTAAATAAATAAATAACTAAATATTATTTCAACAAATCATTATAAATGTCATAAATTTTTTTATTTTAAATTTTAACAAAAAATAAATTTTTCTACTTAAATGTTAAATAAATAAATAACTAAATATTATTTCAACAAATAAATTTTTCATTTTAAATTTTAAATAAAAAGAAAAAAATATAATAATAATAAATATAACCTCTACTACCTTCATTTTAAATAAATAAATATAAATTTCTTAATAAATTTGCTACTTGAAAATGTCCAACGAAAGCGAAAGTGACATATCTAACTTTAACTTAATCATTAAGTTCATCGCTCAAGTTCCACCTTTTAATGGTAGTCAACGAGACCTGACTACCTTTATAAAAAGAATGGAATATTTTATACCTCTTACAGAGGCATTAACGGGAAATCAGTATAAAAAAAATCCTTTTTGGGCACATTCAGGGTACAATAACTGGATATGCTAAACAGCCTTACTCTCTCATGGTCTCTTTGAAAGTTGGATCGAATTAAAATCAATTTAACAAAGGATCATGGAGAAACAGTACCAACTTCTCGTCTTATCAATAATTTAATATTAGTTAGATGTAATTCTACAATAAAAGATTTCTATGATGAAATCAATTGTACACTTACACGCAATAACAACGTACTTTTACTACAGGACGAGGACAGTAAAGATAAAATAGAAGCAAATAAAAGAATTGCTTTAAATACATTTAAAGATAATTTAGCTGAAACTGTCTGGGGAATTATTATTAATAGAGACCCAAAAATATTATTTGATGCTTATCAGATTATAGCGGAAAACAACTATCTGCATTTCAAGGGTATCCAAAATAATAATAATCGAAATAGACAAAAAAATTTTAATAACTATTTTCAAAAGAATTATAATTCTAACCAAATTAGTAAACAACAAACAAATTTTAACGATTCAAATTTTCCAACAAGAAATTATAATAATAATTTCACTACGCAAAATTCACAGCAATATCAGCATAATAACAATTCAAATTTTCTAATAAGAAATTATAATAATAATTTCACTTCACAAAATTCACAACAATATCACCATAATAACCCAAACCAATTAAATTCTCAATGAAACAATTCTCGTCGATTTAAAGGACAAAACTCTTCTAGAATCAATAAATCGAATCGCTAACGAAGCATAGAACCAATGGACATTTCAATGAATCTAAATGATGGAACGAACATCAATACAACAAATTTTCAAAACAATGCCTCAAGCAATTACCCTATATAGGTATTAAATTAAAAGGCAAAATATTAAGGTTTATTATTGATACTAGTGCAGAGTACATTATCATTAATACCAATCTTTGCAATCCTAAATAGAAAAACACAATTAAAGCTGTCCCACTCACAGCTTTCAACAGAAAACTATCTTTAAATATTAGATGCAGGTTCCCTCTTTTCGAAATTTTCAATAAACCTGGCTATTTTGTTGATTTTCTTGAATTTCCGTTTTATAGTTCTTTTGATGGATTAATAGGTAATAACATCTTAACCACATTAAATGTTAATATAGATTATAAAGAAAAATTCCTCACTACAAAAAAAACTTCTATTCCATTCTTCCTAAATCATGAAGAAGAAAAATATTACGAAAACCAATATGTGGACGATTCTATTAATGTTTTCAGTCTCAATCGCTGTTACCATAACAACGAAATTAATTTAACAATAAAAATATTTCACAAATTAAATCACTTTTAAATACCTGTAAAGACGTTTTCCACCAAGAGAATGAAGAACTCACTTTCACCAACGAAATTAAGCATAAGATAATAACAAAAAATGACATACCGGTATATTCTAAAGGATATCGTTATCCTGAAATCCATAGAGACGAGGTCGATCGACAGATTAAAGAAATGTTACATCAAGGTATAATCGTTAATAGCATGTCACCATACAACTCACCTATTTGCATTGTCCCAAAAAGGATGGACAACTCCAACAAGCGAAAGTGGAGGATCGTTATCGATTATCGTCGACTTAATGACAACACAATCGATGACAAATTTCCAATGCCCAATATTGAAGATGTGTTTGGAAAATTGGGAAACTGCCGTTATTTCAGCACCCTAGATCTGGCGAAAGGATTTCATCAGATTGAAGTCCACCCAGATCACCGATGCAAAACGGCATTTCCAACTAGAAGTGGCCATTATAAGTTCACTCGTATGCCCTTCTCGTTGAAAAACTCATCGTCCACCTTTTAAAGGTTGATGAATCACGTTTTAAGTGAATTCATCAACAAAATATGTGTTGTATATTTGGATGACATCTTAGTCTTCTCATTTTCCTTTGAAGAACACTTAATTTCAATAAAAAAATTTTTACAGAGGCTACGTGAAACGAATTTCACGATACAAATTGATAAATGTAATTTTGCTCAACTATCTACTAAATTCTTGGGACATGTAAACGTTACTTGAAAAAAAATCTAAAATTAACAAAAAAGACAAAGACTATATCGAAGCTTTTAAAAAATTAAAAACGCTCTTAACAACCGAGCCAATTCTAAGGAATCCAGATTTTACCAAACATTTCACTTTAACAACGGACGCGTCCAACTTTGCAGTAGGCGCGGTACTAAATCAAAATAACCACCCGGTAACCTATGCCTCTCGAACATTTAGCAACCACGAAAAATGGTATTCTTCTATAGAAAAAGAGCTTCTTGCTATCGTTTAGGCTACCAAACATTTTGATACTTACCTTTACGGTAGAGATTTTACAATTCAAAGTGATCATAAACCTCTGGTGTGGCTTAATAACCTTAAAGAACAAAATTTGAAGCTGCAAAGATGGAAGATCAAATTTAATGAATATAATTTTCAAATAAATTACATTAAAGGGAAAGACAATCAAATCGCAAACGGTTTAAGTCGACTCCGCTATAGTAATAAACTTAGTAAATTATTTTTAACTATCAAATTTCTTAGACGCGAATATGAAACAAACAACTCGATTATAATCGTATGATTCTAATCCAGTTGTTGTATATTTGTATGTGTTTGTACTGGCATGTATCACATTGGTCGCGTTTAGGAGAATCTAGCGCTATACTGAATTGCAACAGTGTAACATTTAGCGCTGTATGTTTGTACTAAACGATTTGCAGCAAAATTAAATGACATTTAATTTTGTGGGACATTTCGTATATTTTCATTTTATTTAAATCGCTACATAAAAAAATCGTTCAGAAGAATATTTTATCGAGCACTGCAGTTTTTTTGTACCGCTAGATGCTACTGAACATGACCATTGTAATGAAATGCCAACATGCAGATTGCTTACGCAGCGCATTTCCTCCCTTGTTTAAATTCATTTTAAATTAGAAATAAGTAATAATAAAATCAGTTTGTAAGAATAACTCAACTATAACAGAAATAAGCACGGAGTTTTTTTTTATCAAACTATATTATATAAAAATATTAACAAGAAATAATTACTTAAACTTTGAAATTCCGTATCATTCCATATTTGAATTTTTCTTTTTTGTACCATTTATATATTATGTATGTACCTACATATATATTTTTTTTAATTAAAAATTCTAAAACAAAAATTCAAAAATATTACACCAACTGACAAACATTCACTTTATAAAGTAAGTTATTAACTGTCAAAATTGATAATTTTTATTTTCGATGTTAAGTGGAATGGAACATAATTTTATAATCGTTTTTGCTTTATACATCTGCAGTCAAAATCTTTTTGTAAATTAGCAAAATTGTTTGAATGAAAAAAACGCGCTTTGCGCTGTGGCGCGTTATATAACAACAAAACGCTTTCGCCCTTTCGTATTTTTTAATGCGCCAGATAAACTAAAAAAGAGCCTGATTTGGCGCATTCGCGCGTCTTCTGGCAACCCTGGTGAGAAATAAGAATGAAGAGAACTGTTTTTTTTATTTTGTTTACAAAATTGGTAGGTATGTATTTGGTGAAACGATTTTTTATTTCGCTAAATTTAAATACTTTTTCTTAAAAATTATAGATAACAAAATTATTTAGTTCATTTTTCATTAAGTGGAGTTTTTTTATTTTAAGCAAAATAAATGGATCATAAAATTTATATTGTCACTGAACGAAATACACGACATATGTACATACACACATATAAAAAGAACTAGAAAGATTAGTGTTATATTGTTATACCTACTTACGAAATGAACGACATATGTACATACATACATATAAAAAGAACTAAAAAGATTAGTGTTATATTGTTATACCTACTTACATATGTATTGAATTGCTCCTTCTCTGCGGGAAAAAGAATCATTTCAGCATGTATGCTGGAAGCATTCCCAGTAAGGTAAGAAGCGCTTCCTGCTCCATACTTTCATTGCTTCTGTTTTCATATAGATGTCCGCAAAAAGAAGCAACGCGTTCGTACTCTTACTTCGTAAGCTCCCCTTTGAATGATTCAAAATGCATGACTGGAAAGGCAGGTAGAAGGCATGACTGGGAAGGTATGTAGAATGCATGATTAAGAATGTAGCAATGATAAACAACGAAACAGTAACATGGCCCTCAGTCTCCGGCAATATGAGGGTTCTAAGAATCGCCGGAGGTAAAACTAAAAATAAAATGAAAAAAAAAACATTACTATTGCAACTTGGAATGTTCGAGGTATGTATGATGCAGGAAAGTTCGTCAATATAGTAAAAAAATGAAAAGATTAAACATCGATATCTTAGGAGTATCTGAAACATGGTGGACAGGATCAGGCGAATGCGAAACCAAGGGGACAAAAATATACTATTCAGGAAATGAAAGCGATACTCACAGAAAGGGTGTATTAGTAATAGTTCCGCAGCACTTATCGAGTTGTGTAACCCATTTTATACCAGAGTCAGACAGAGTGATGTTGCTGAAAATGAATGCAAAACCACTAACACTAAACATCATCCAAGTATATGTGCCTACTATAGATAATTCTGATGAAGAAGTAGAGGATTTCTACGCAGATATTACCAAAGTACTAAAATTAACAAAACCTCACGAGATGCACATAATTTTGGGAGATTTCAATGCAAAAATTGGCAAAGAAAAAGTGAAAAATGTTTGCGGAAATTTCGGTTTAGGTGTGCGAAATTGTAGAAGTGATCGATTAGTGCAATACTGTCAGGAGGAAAATTTTAAAATAATGAACATATACTTCAAATTACCTCCACGCAGGCTCAACACGTGGAAATCCCCTCAAGACACAATAAGTCACATTGTACGTATTCAAATTGATTTCATACTAATTAATAGAACATTCAGCACAACAGAGAAAAAAGCATGTACTTATCCTAGAGCAGATCCTAAACAATGTATCTAAGGAACATTTAGGCACAAGAAAATATACAGCATATATATAACAAGAAAATAAACAGAATTGGATGACGGAAGAGATACTGATGTTAATGGAAGAAAGAAGTGCGGTCTTCACAAATTCAAACGAAGCAACACAAATTCAAACGAATATAAAAGAATAAATATATTAATCCGTGCCAAAATCAGGCAGGCAAAGATGAGATGGTTACAGCAAGAATGTGCAGAAATAGATAGACTGCAGAACCAGAATAACACGTTTCACATGCACAAAAAATTGAAGGAAGCTCCAGGGGTTTACAAGAAAAAACAAGTGACTGTGCTAGTAAACAGTGAAGTATGTATCATGATCACGCCAGAAGAAAAAAGAAAAACGTGGGAAGAATATATTGCAGAACTGTTTTCAGATGCGAGTCGATTGGAAATCGCAGAAAACAATTCACTAGTTCAACATTCAGGGCCACCTATTACGAAAGATAAAATACGTAAAACCATTGAATCATCTAAAAATAATAAAGCTGTAGGTCCAGACGAAATACCCGCTGAACTATTAAAGCTCATTAACGACGACAACATCAAAATATTGAAAAAAATATTTAACAACGTATACAACACCGCAATTCTTCCAGAAGACTGGCTTAAATCTACTTTTATTGCCCTACCCAAGAAAAATAATGTTCGAAAGTGTAATGAGCACAGACTTATTGATCTTATGAATAAATACACTAAAAATATTTTTTTGAAAACTATTCATAATCGACTGTACAGGAAATGCGAAGAAGCAATGGGACGATCACAATTTGGATTTAAATCCGCTTTAGGCACACGTGAGGCTCTATTTGCGTTCCAATTGCAAAGAATTGCAAAGACGTACAAAAAGATGTGTTTCTGCGGTTTATCGATTATGAAAAGGCTTTTGATAGAGTCCAGCACAATAAATTAATAGAGATTCTACAAAATATGGATATAGATGGTAAAGATATACAGTGCATCAAACTGCAACAGTAAAATCTGGAGATGTAACTACGGCGGATCTCAGCATCCATAGAGGAGTAAGTCAAGGATGCATTCTGTCACAACTCTTATTTAACATCTATTCAGAAAAAATATTTCAAGAGTCAATAGCTGAAGAAAATAGAGGAATAAAAGTAAACGGCACATTTATCAATAACATCCACTACGCCGACGACACCACGATAATCGCAGATAGTATCGAAGACTTGCAACACCTAATGAGCAGGGTTAACCATCACAGCAAAGAATTTGGTTTGAACATGAATAACAAAAAAACCAAATATATGTTCATATCTAGAAACAAAGTACCACATTCAAACGCCTCCATCTTCATCGATAATATTCCCATAGAACGAGTGACCTGTATTAAATATCTAGGATCTTGGCTACATGAGAGCTGGGATTCTGATAAAGAAATAAAATGTCGTATTGAGATGGCTAGAGGTGCCTTTTTTAAATACAAAACTAATACAAAATACAAAACTGGGTGCTAACCAATCGAGATATTAACATCGAGCTAAGACTACGCTTTATGAGGTGCTATGTATGGTCAGTTCTACTGTATGGTGTTGAAACATGGACCCTAAAAGTAGCAGGCATGAACAGAATTGAAGCATTTGAAATGTTAAAGCATAGGCGCATGTTAAAAATACCATGGACACATAGAATTACAAATGCAGAAGTTCTGAACAGATTGAGAAAACAAAGGAAAATACCTTTATTCAGCAAAAAACGAAAAGCTGCCTATTTTGGTCATATTATTAGGGGCCAGAAATACGAACTTCTGCAATTAATTGTACAAGGGAAAATTAAAGGTGGAAGAGGTCTAGGAAGAAAACAAATGTCCTGGTTAAGAAATATTAGAAATTGGACAAATATAAGAACGATAGAAAATTTAGTCTACACAGCATGGAATCGAGAAGAGTATGCTAATGTTATTGCCAACATTCGTTAAACCAACAAAACTTAAAGGTCACCGCTTACATCCAGTAGTGGATTGGCTGAGGCAGAAGAAGTTAAAAAACAGAAACAATCTCCTACATACGACAATCATCACGTCATCATTCAGAAATGTATTACTTACATGTGGTCTACCTATATGAGATGCATGTGTACAACATATTTCCCATAAAATATCATTGAAATATGTACATATAGTATGTATGATGTGCGTATATTTAAAAATACTATAAACATGATCAATTAAATTAGAAAACATATTTACATTTCTGTATAGTATTTAATCAAAAATGAGTACATACATATGTTAGAACAGAAAACCTTACATTCTTATCCATGTACAATTTTTACACATATTTTTAGACAAGCAATTTGAAAGGATAATTAGAAAAAGTAAACGTAAAAAAATTCTGGTTGATTTATAAAGGTAAAAAACAATCATGTATTTTTTATATTGAAAATGTGCTAAACAGAACCTGAGATGTATGCATTTAAAAAGAAGTTTTTCAAAATTTAAAGAGCTGTCAATGCTGTAGGATCTCCAACGGTGTGGGTACATAAAAAAGTTGTTCTACAACATTACTCTTTTAAGAGATTACAATTTAATATTAAAAATATAAAATATTAACAATTTCTATTACATAAAGCCAATAAAATACTCCGGGCAACGCCGAGTACTCTGCTAGTATATCAGTTGTTGTATATTTGTATGTGTTTATACTGGCATGTATCACATTGGTCGCGTTTAGGAGAATCTAGCGCTATACTGAATTGCAGCAGTGTAACATTTAGCGCTGCATGTTTGTTCTAAACGATTTGAAGCAAAATTAAATGACATTTAATTTTGTGGGACATTTCGTATATTTTCATTTTATTTAAATCGCTACATAAAAAAATCGTTCAGAAGAATATTTTATCGAGCACTGCAGTTTTTTTGTACCGCTAGATGCTACTGAACATGACCATTGTAATGAAATGCCAACATGCAGATTGCTTACGCAGCGCATTTCCTCCCTTGTTTAAATTCATTTTAAATTAGAAATAAGTAATAATAAAATCAGTTTGTAAGAATAACTCAACTATAACAGAAATAAGCACGGAGTTTTATTTTATCAAATTATATTATATAAAAATATTAACAAGAAATAATTACTTAAACTTTGAAATTCCGTATCATTCCATATTTGAATTTTTCTTTTTTGTACCATTTATATATTATGTATTTTTTTTAATTAAAAATTCTAAAACAAAAATTCAAAAATATTACATCAACTGACAAACATTCACTTTATAAAGTAAGTTATTAACTGTCAAAATTGATAATTTTTATTTTCGATGTTAAGTGCAATGGAACATAATTTTATAATCGTTTTTGCATTATACATCTGCAGTCAAAATCGTTTTGTAAATTTGCAAAATTGTTTTAATAAAAAAAGCGCCCTTTGCGCTGTGGCGCGTTATATAACAACAAAACGCTTTCGCCCTTTCGTATTTTTTAATGCGCCAGATAAACTAAAAAGGAGCCTGATTTGGTGCATTCGCGCGTCTTCTGGCAACCCTGGTGAGAAATAAGAATGAAGAGAACTGTTTTTTTTTATTTTGTTTACAAAATTGGTAGGTATGTATTTGGTGAAACGATTTTTTATTTCGCTAAATTTAAATATTTTTTCTTAAAAATTATAGATAACAAAATTATTTAGTTCATTTTTCATTAAGTGGAGTTTTTTTATTTTAAGCAAAATAAATGTATCATAAAATTTATATTGTCACTGAACGAAATACACGACATATGTACATACACACATATAAAGAGAACTAGAAAGATTAGTGTTATATTGTTATACCTACTTACGAAATGAACGACATATGTACATACATACATATAAAAAGAACTAAAAAGATTAGTGTTATATTGTTATACCTACTTAAATATGTATTGAATTGTTCCTTCCCTGCGGGAAAAAGAAGCATTCCAGCATGCATGCTGGAAGCATTCCCAATAAGGTAAGAAGCGCTTCCTGCTCCATACTTTCATTGCTTCTTTTTTCATATAGATGTCCGCAAAAAGAAGCAACGCGTTCGTACTCTTACTTCGTAAGCTCCCCTTTGAGTGATTCAAAATGCATGACTGGTAAAAGTAAAAATAAAATGGAAAAAAAAACATTACTATTGCAACTTGGAATGTTCGAGATATGTATGAAGCAGGAAAGTTCGTCAATATAGTAAAAAAATGAAAAGATTAAACATCGATATCTTAGGAGTATCTGAAACATGGTGGACAGGATCAGGCGAATGCGAAACCAAGGGGACAAAAATATACTATTCAGGAAATGAAAGCGATACTCACAGAAAGGGTGTATTAGTAATAATTCCGCAGCACTTATCGAGTTGTGTAACCCATTTTATACCAGAGTCAGACAGAGTGATGTTGTTGAAAATGAATGCAAAACCACTAACATTACACATCATCCAAGTATATGTGCCTACTATAGATAATTCTGATGAAGAAGTAGAGGATTTCTACGCAGATATTACCAAAGTACTAAAATTAACAAAACCTCACGAGATGCACATAATTTTGGGAGATTTCAATGCAAAAATTGGCAAAGAAAAAGTGGAAAATTTTTGCGGAAATTTCGGTTTAGGTGTGCGAAATTGTAGAAATGATCGATTAGTGCAATACTGTCAGGAGGAAAATTTTAAAATAATGAACATATACTTCAAATTACCTCCACGCAGGCTCTATACGTGGAAATCCCCTCAAGACACAATAAGTCACATTGTACGTAATCAAATTGATTTCATACTAATTAATAGAACATTCAGCACAACAGAGAAAAAAGCATGTACTTATCCTAGAGCAGATCCTAAACAATGTATCTAAGGAACATTTAGGCACAAGAAAATATACAGCAAAACAGAATTGGATGACGGAAGAGATACTGATGTTAATGGAAGAAAGAAGTGCGGTATTCACAAATTCAAATGAAGCAACACAAATTCAAACGAATATAAAAGAATAAATATATTAATCCGTGCCAAAATCAGGCAGGCAAAGATGAGATGGTTACAGCAAGAATGTGCAGAAATAGATAGACTGCAGAACCAGAATAACACGTTTCACATGCACAAAAAATTGAAGGAAGCTCCAGGGGTTTACAAGAAAAAACAAGTGACTGTGCTAGTAAACAGTGAAGTATGTATCATGATCACGCCAGAAGAAAAAAGAAAAACGTGGGAAGAATATATTGCAGAACTGTTTTCAGATGCGAGTCGATTGGAAATCGCAGAAAACAATTCACTAGTTCAACTTTCAGGGCCACCTATTACGAAAGATAAAATACGTAAAGCCATTGAATCATCTAAAAATAATAAAGCTGTAGGTCCAGATGAAATACCCGCTGAACTATTAAAGCTCATTAACGACGACAACATCAAAATATTGAAAAAAATATTTAACAACGTATACAACACCGCAATTTTTCCAGAAGACTGGCTTAAATCTACTTTTATTACCCTACCCAAGAAAAATAATGTTCGAAATTGTAATGAGCACAGACTTATTGGTCTTATGAGCAATACACTGAAAATATTTTTTTGAAAACTATTCATAATCGACTGTACAGGAAATGCGAAGAAGCAATGGGACGATCACAATTTGGATTTAAATCCGCTTTAGGCACACGTGAGGCTCTATTTGCGTTCCAAGTGCTTGTCCAGAATTGCAAAGATGTACAAAAAGATGTGTTTCTGCGGTTTATCGATTATGAAAAAGCTTTTGATAGAATCCAGCACAATAAATTAATAGATATTCCACAAAATATGGATATAGATGGTAAAGATATACAGTGCAGCAAACTGCAAGAGTAAAATCTGGAGATGTAACTACTGTCACCACTCTTATTCAACATCTATTCAGAAAAAATATTTCAAGAATCAATAGCTGAAGAAAATAGAGTAATAAAAGTAAACGGCACATTTATCAATAACATCCACTACGCCGAAGACATCACGATAATTGCAGATAGTATCGAAGACTTGCAACATCTAATGAGCAGCGTTAACCATCACAGCAAAGAATTTGGTTTGAACATGAATACCAAAAAACCAAATATATGATCATATCTAGAAACAAAGTACCACATTCAAACGCCTCCATCTTCATCGATAATATTCCCATAGAACGAGTGACCTGTATTAAATATCTAGGATCTTGGCTACACGAGAGCTGGGACTCCGATAAAGAAATAAAATGTCGTATTGAGATGGCTAGAGGGGCCTTTTTTAAATACAAAACTAATACAAAATACAAAACTGGGTGCTAACCAATCGAGATATTAACATCGAGCTAAGACTACGCTTTATGAGGTGCTATGTATGGTCAGTTCTACTGTATGGTGTTGAAACATGGACCCTAAAAGTAGCAGGCATGAACAGAATTGAAGCATTTGAAATGTGAATATATAGGCGCATGTTAAAAATACCATGGACACATAGAATTACAAATGCAGAAGTTCTGAACAGATTGAGAAAACAAAGGGAAATACCTTTATTCAGCAAAAAACGAAAAGCTGCCTATTTGGGTCATATTATTAGGGGCCAGAAATACGAACTTCTGCAATTAATTGTACAAGGGAAAATTAAAGGTGGAAGAGGTGTAAGAAGAAAACAAATGTCCTGGTTAAGAAATATTAGAAATTGGACAAATATAAGAACGATAGAAAATTTAGTCTACACAGCATGGAATGGAGAAGAGTATGCTAATGTTATTGCCAACATTCGTTAAACCAACAAAACTTAAAGGTCACCGCTTACATCCAGTAGTGGATTGGCTGAGGAAGAAGATGTTAGAAAACAGAAACAGTATCCTACATACGACAATCATCACGTCATCATTCAGAAATGTATTACTTACATGTGGTCTACCTATATGAGATGCATGTGTACAACATATTTCCCATAAAATATCATTGAAATATGTATATAGTATGTATAATGTGCGTATATTTAAATATACTATAAACATGATCAATTAAATTAGAAAACATATTTACATTTCTGTATAGTATTTAATCAAAAATGAGTACATACATATGTTAGAACAGAAAACCTTACATTCTTATCCATGTACAATTTTTACACATATTTTTAGACAATCAATTTGAAAAGATAATTAGAAAAAGTAAACGTAAAAAAATTCTGGTTGATTTATAAAGGTAAAAAACAATCATGTATTTTTATATTGAAAATGTGCTAACCAGAACCTGAGATGTATGCATTTAAAAAGAAGTTTTTCAAAATTTGAAGAGCTGTCGATGCTTTAGGATCTCCAACGGTGTAGGTACATAAAAAAGTAGTTCTACAAAATTACTCTTTTAAGAGATTACAATTTAATATTAAAAATATAAAATATTAACAATTTTTATTTCATAAAGCCAATAAAATACTCCGGGCAACGCCGAGTACTCTGCTAGTATAGGTACATGTAATAAGTAGATGTTACTGGTAAATGACAATATAAAAAAACTTACCAAAAAGATCAATTACTAGCGTAAATCACAGTACAATGAACCATCTAATAATTTTTTCTAATTATTTTTTAAACATAAAACAAGCAGAAAGATGTGGTTTCATATTATGGAGTTATATGTATATTTAGAAAGGCACCATTTGAATTTGTTTCCAATGCTTTTATGCATGGAACATGGTTGGGTATTGTGTATGTGTATTGCAGTCATCATAATTCATAATAAAAAAAAATCAAAGTTTAATTCAAACAAAGAGAAGAGAGAGTTTATATTTTAGAAAAAGAAATGACAGGACTTTGAGTTTAAGGTTAGAGTTTAAGGTACGATTTACTTTTAAGAACTTAAAAAAAAAAACAAAATCTTGTTTGTTGACTGTGTAGTGTACATATATAATTTTTAAGAAGAAAATTTTCAGTGAACGAAGAACGGCTTTTTTTGTAAGAACTAATCAGTGACGTTCGTACTCAGTGTGCTTAAGCACTTTAATTGAAGTGGGTGTATATTTTTCAATTTCCATAGAGGTTTTTTAAAACTCAATTTTGAGAATGCAAATGAAACAATTTTTTAAAATAATTTTCACAGTTAATAGAAAATATTCCAAATTTTATAAAAATAATATAATTTATTTTTTTTACTGCAGAACAATAAGATTCTTCAAATTTAAGTTGAAAATTTTTATTTTTTCATACTAAATTGCCAAAATTTGGATCTTATTTTTTAAATTCTCTCTCTACCAGATTGCCTGTGTATATAAATTTAAATTTTGGTTTTTCTTTTTTCGGGTAGCAAAAAAAATTTCGGTCACATGCTGATACTGGGAGTGGCTGATCTTCTTATAATAGATAATCTTTGGTTGAAATATTAAAATGTGCGTATTGCGGTTTGAATATTTTTTGCCTGTTTTTCTCTTGTAACTAATAGTTAATAGTAGATAAGTAAATCGAATGGGAATTGGTACACACTTATTTTTTAGAACTTTAGAGAAAAGAACTTGGAAAATAATCACTGTTACAAAAAATGTTGTTAATAAAAATAATGCTAATAAAATGTATAATCAAAATATGTATAATACGAATGTTGTATATACGAATAAATCAATATATTTATTGTCTATGGTTGCATGGTTGTAATATAATATGTATAAACAAAGTAAATAATTTTAGTATGTACTTATATAATTTAATTACATATATTATCCAATCTATAATGAACTTAGTAGCCGATTCGTTTAGTAATATTGCATTATGCTATGTTATTTGTATTATTAAATTTATGTAAGATAAATAAATAAATGATCATAGTACAAACACATATATTTATTTAAAATTATCGCAGACAAAAACAAAATATTATTAGTTCGCATTTCTCTATTTATTTTAATAAATTATTGTATCCCATAATAGGTATAAAAGGTAACAACTCTTCAATTTTTAATTTTTTCGTTTTACTTTCGTAAGTATATATACACCAGACACGGCATGTATATGAAAATAAATGTGTATATGTATTATCAATTACGTGCTAATGTAAGCATAGAAAATAAACAACAACAATTACGATTAGACCGATCTGTATAAACTATAGTGAGAAACAGGGTTGCCAGAAATTTAAAACTGAAAGCGCCAAAAATCTAAAAAAAGAGCATTTTGGCCACCCTTAAAATTAGAAATAAAAATCGCTAAAAGCGCCATTAAATTTACCACAGCAGCATTATTCCTTTTTTTATACAATAACGAAAAAAATTAAAAATGAACACAAAATATAACATAAAAAATACAATTAAAAAATATTTATCAAAATGAATTAAAAAATAAAAATAAAAAAAAAATTACGTTTCAAAAGTTAAGTAAAATCTGATTTTAATTTTCAAAAAATACAAATTGTGACATCCCTTCAATATCTTCAATTTGTTCATTTTCTTTATTATAAATATTATTATCCATTCTAGTAATCATTAATTAGAAAGCCTTTAATTTAAATTTTTGAATAATAAAGAAATACTGTTATGTACAAAAGTAAGTACATAATAAGTACTGACCATGAGTTGTCAATTTTTCCTGATTATTGTATACCGAGGTATTATTTTTGTGCTTTTAGAAGCATGTCTTTTAATATCTGTTTTGTGTGCCTTTATACGATGGCCTTTATACGAATGTATAACCAAAATATGTATAATTAGAATGTTGTATATACGAATAAACCATACTATTTATTGCCTATGGTTGTATGTACACATTTTTCATTCTCTTTTAATACCCTACACCTTAATTATAAATTAACTTTGGTGTGGAGTTTGTAACCACCAAAAGAAAGCGAGTTAGATCTGGACATGTATATATATTCTGAATCAGGACCACCTCCTGAGTTGATTTAACGTTGTCCGTCCGTCCGTCCCTTCGCACGATAACACAAAAACTAGTAAAGTTATCTTGATGAAATTTATGTAGTAGGTTACTAATTACGAAAGAAAGGCTAAGTTCGAATCGGTCCATGGGTTCGGATTCTGGAAGCTACAGAACGATTCCGGAGCAAACGAGATTATCTCCAAAACCAACAAAGATAGAACCTTTAAATTTTTTACAATGATGTTCCTTCCCGTTTGATTTATGTCTCTGAAATTTAAGAGGATTTGGTCAAGAGCAAATGAGATTATCTCCAAAACAAACAAAAATACATAACCTTTAAATTTGGCAGTATGGGGTTCTTTCATGTTTGATTTAAGTCTCTGAAATTTGAAAGGATTTGGTCCATGGGTTCCGATTTTGGAAGCTTTCAAACGAGCGCCAGAGCAAACGAGTATATCTCCACAACTAACAAAGATGGAACCTTTATTTTTAGTACAAGGGTGTTCTGTTATGTTTCCTTTTCTGTAAAATTGAAAATTGACATTTGAAAAATTTGAACCATGGGATCGTATTTTGGAAACTTCCAGACGAGCACAAGAGCAAACGAGCATATCTCCAAAACTAACAAAAGTAGAACCTTTACATTTAGTACAATGGTGTTCTGGCATGTTTTCTTTATGTCCCTGAGATGCATTTGATGAATTGGAGTGGCAATTCGGGTACCTGACACACGCTTCCCAAGGACTAACAAGCATATCTTCGAAATGAATAAAGATAGAAACTTGAAATTTTTTACAAGGGAGTTAAGCATATCCCAAGAGGATGCCTCTTTTACGTTCCTGAAATTCGAGTTAAATAAGACAGAAAAGGCAAAAAGTTCAAACAGCTGCCAAAAAACTTATGGATTTTTAATTTAATTCGGATTATTCAGGTGAAGGTATTAATAAGTCGGTTCCATCGACTTACTGTTACATTTACTTCTTGTGTTACTATTTGTGTTGTTTTTGTTTTATTTTGATTTCTTTGAATACAGAAAAATAAAAAGAAAAATAAAAAGAAAAATCAAAAATTATTTAGATTAGAATTGAGGCGTCTAAAAGCAAAAGTGTAAAAAGTCCACCAACTATGTTTTCGAGAAAAACATAAAAACCTATACTCGGAAAATAAAAATGGTAAAGGATTTATTTAACTTTTGTTTCTAAGCCTAAATTTTAAATAAAATAAGTGGGTATTTAAGACTTTTGTAATATTTTATAAAGTTTACTATATAGATATTTCGCTTAACCACCATATGCCATAAAAAAAAGTGGACTTTTATTTAGAATTAATATTTTGTTATTATTTTTAATAGAAGATTTATACCTATATGTACTATTAAGTTCTGATTATTTACATGTATAAAAAAGATATAGAGAATATTGCATCGTTGCTGATTGCAACGTTGTTACTTTGGTTTTTAACAAAAAAATGTTGTATACGCATAATAAAATATAGTTATAATTTAATGGTTAAAATAAGTAGTTTTAATTGTTAGTTCTTTTTTTTTTTTTCCTAAGGAAGATGGGAATCTTCCAGAGACGCCAAGAACTTCCCCCTTGGTAGTGTCAGACTCTTACTGACTAAACTCACCTCCCCCTTTAGCCAATATAATGGGATGAAACCCTTACCTGCGAACGCAGTATATTGGCTAGGGAGTAGGGATAGGAAATGATAGGAAATGGATACGGAAACATTAAATTGGAAGTGGGACTATAACGAAACAATGAATCCGCCTATTATTATTACTATTTTACTAACAGTGACTAAACCCACTGACTAGCCCCACTGTAGCAGCTATTATTATTACTATTATTATTATTATTATTATTATTATTATTATTATTATTATTATTATTATTATTATTATTATTATTATTATTATTATTATTATTATTATTATTATTATTATTATTATTATTATTATTATTATTATTATTATTATTATTATTATTATTATTATTATTATTATTATTATTATTATTATTATTATTATTATTATTATTATTATTATTATTATTATTATTATTATTATTATTATTATTATTATTATTGTTATTATTACTATTACTATTATTATTATTAATATTATTATTGTTATTATTACTACTATTAATTATACGATATACATTATTACGATATAAAAGTACTACATATTTTTTATTTATGACCTGACCGGAGTTTGAACCCAAGACCCTTCGATTGAAAGGGGCGACTTAACCACTGTGGTTAAGTTTTTTAATTCTTATTTTAAAATTTTTAGCTATACAAATAAAATTAATTTTTAAATGAATTTAAAGTGTTTTATTGTTGAAACTTATCCATAAATGAAAGGTTAAACAAATATGAATTTATGATAGCTGAGGAAAATCATACCTACTTCTCCGGGACCATATGTTCATAATTTAGCTAAAAAACGCTCAGTTCACACTTGATGATATTGAAAAGTTACTATCTCCAACAAGAAGACGCAAATCATAGCTAAATAATTATAAACTATAGCTAAACTATAGTTACTTGGAGAGGCTCTAACTGTCCATCTAGTCATAATGAGTCCAAAGTTATTGCAGAGGAGGAAACAGAAGGTTGTGAGGGATACTTGAATTTGGATCATGATAATACTGACTGTAGTGAGTCCCAGATGATTGCAGAAGAAAAAATAGTAGCTGCAAGTCAATTACCAGCTTTTGACTTTTCAAACTGCACACAGGAAAGCATGTCTATTTTTTAAAAAACATTGGGTTCAGCTATTCTGGAGATACAAAAGTGGTAACCTTATATATCACTTCATATGGATGACATTAAGAAACAAAATAATGAATTTATCAAAGAAAATATTTACCTAAAAAAGTGCTTGGAAAAAACTGAAAATAAAGTAAGTGTTTTGGAAGAAAAAATTAATCAACTTGAAGGATTATTGGATGAGTCGTAACAACAACAAAACAAAAACAATATAATACTAGCTGTTCTACCACCAGATGTATCAAATGTGAAAGATGTAGTGATACAAATTGCAAAAAAAATGAATGCAGATATAGTGAATGATTACATATTGAAAGTTTCGCAAATAAAACCAAAAATGACAACACAGAATAACGTTAACAACTTATATCTCGTTCAGTTAGTTTCGGAGAAATCTAAAATGAAACTTATGTCGAAACGAAAAATACATAAACACCTATTTACGTCTGAAATAAATTTAAACTTCGAAAGCAATAAAGAAATCTTTTTTGGGCATCATCTTTCACCACTACAATCGAAGTTATACCATTGTGCAAAAGAAATCAAAACATCGCAACATTTGGAATTCCTTTGGGGTAAAGATAACAAAATCTATCTTTGGCAGAATAAAACCAGTAAAGTATATAAAATTTCATCATTCAATAACATTAACTTTATTAAAAATGTTTTTAAACTTAGTTAATAATACACTAACAATCATTATTTTTCACTTAAATTTTATTATTTACTTTATTTTGTATAATAATTTCCTTTATAATATCTTCGTAATCAAATTAAAAAATTTTTCAATGTTACTTTCATTAAAAATAACCTTCATAATGAATTGAAATCTAAAACTTTTCAAAATAACAATATACATTAGATATAATTTTTTTCTTCCTTATAAATTTTTAAATAACATTTTAAGAATAAAATTAAAATCGATACACTCAATCAACAATCTCACAAAATTTTTAAAATTCACTTTTAAATACATTTTTGTTTCTTTAAATTCTAGTTATATAACATTAAAACACATTAGGTTTAAGCTCTTTACACACTCGCTTTTTTTTGAAATTCTATATATATAATAATTTCACAATTACATTAAAATTGCTTAACCTAACCTACAATTTTAGTTTTTAAAGCAACAAATTTTCCTTAATTATAAAAAAAACATTTTTGGCTTTCTTTTACTTTTCGCTTTGTCTTAAACGTTTGACTGATAATTTAATAATAATTTTGCAATTAATTAACATAACTTATGTTCTCACTATTTACAATAACAATTTTTTTTTAATCAAAAAACAAATATTTTATTTTTTTCTGTTTCACTTGGTTTTTTTCTTACATTTAATTTCAATTAGCACTAATAAGTAATAATTATACTAAAACATTTTACTTCTTTTTATTTTCAATGAAAACACTTATATTTCTTAATTTTAAAATTATCATAATATCAATTATTTATTTTTAATTTAACAATTAAACATTTTTCTCTGTGCTTGTTTACATTTATATATTTTATAATTTCTTTTCTATCATTTTTCTTGCTCTCATCTCTATTGTAAAAAACAGCTGATTAATTTAAATATTATAACATTATTAAGCTTATTGGAATACCAGTTTGCATTCGAGCATGTCATAAAAACAACAATTCAAACTTATTTTTATTTTTCTCAAATGAGTGTCGATTACATTAATAACGTTATCGACAACATAAGTCTAAACTTCAACAATAAATAAATATAAAAATAATCTAAATATATTTAAATATTCAAAGTTTACGCAAAAAGTTGTATGAAGCTGAAGCTTTGATTAAAAATTTTGATAGTGGTGTACATGTCATAGTTCTAACAGAAATTTGGTTGCATATTTCAGGAAATAAATTTTTCAATCTGCCCGGATTCAACTCTTATTTGAGTAACAGACAAAATGCACATGGTGGAGTTGTAATTTACGTAAGAAATGATATAGATAGTAATTTAATTTTTAGTGAGGAATTGGGAAACAGTAATTTGATAGGAGTAAAATTATTAAAAGATAATTACAATATTATAGGCATATACAGATCTCATGACATACGAATTCCAGATTTTGTAACTAAGGTCGATGAGCTAACCTCAAAACACAAAAGGCCAATTTTAATTGGTGATATGGACATCAATTTAATAAACAGTGACAACTCATATACTAAAATTTACATTGTTACATTGTTATTAAGCATTGGTTGGGCAGCAATTACATTGTTGTTAAGCACTGGTTTTATAATTTTGAATAATATCTCCGAAAAATATGCTACCAGAATAGAACCCCACTCTAAAACGGTTACTGATCACTTTATAACAGATATAGTAAAAAACAAATATTATTTCCATATCTTGGACACATGCCTCTCTGATCACCAGATGTTCTTTATTAGTGTAGATCACAAACCTACAATAAGTAATAAACTACAATATAAAACTGTACTAAACTTTAACAACATTGCAAATGATAGTATATGGTCTAATCTCGACTCATATACTAACTTTGAAGATATTGTCTCTGTTCTTAGTACAATAATTAGTACAGCAAATACCCGTAAAAAATCCAAAAAAGAAAAATGAATGGATCACGGAACAAATTCTAGGGAAAATCAAAATTAGAAACTGTTTTTATAAATATAAAAAAAATTTCCAGAGGACAATCCTATTAACGAACTGTACTTAGAATATGGCAATAGCGTAAAAAAATTAATAATTGAGGCCAAAAAAAAATACTGCTTTGATAAAATATCAGAAAATTGTGATAATAAAAAAATCTGGCATTTATATAAAGAGATAATGTTCAATACAACCCAATGTGATTTAAGAAGTCAAGAGAAAGCGCTTTGTTGTAATAAAAAATGCTGGAGCATCCAAATGATATTTCGGAACGTATGAATAATTATTTATCAATGTTACTAAAGATATTAAAATTCCGAATGACGCTATTGGTCTCAATTACATGAATCAATTCGAGCGAACAATTTTTTCTAATTTTCAGTTAACCTTGACTAATACTGATGAAGTCAGGTCTTCAATGAATTCACTAAATTTGGCAGCAGCGACAGAATGCGATGGCATATCGACTAAATTCATTAAACGTTTGTCAGATCAATTAATTCCCATTATGGTGAAATTTATTAATAAAACTTTCCAAACTGAAATTTTCTTTTCTAATCTAAAAAGTGCTATTGTTACCCCTATTTTTAAAAAAGGGAATAGTACGGATTGTTCTAATTACCGTCCAATTTCAATCTTACCATCGTTTTCAAAAATTTTAGAAAGCATAATGAAAAATAGGCTGAATATTTTCATAAATTCTAATAAGATTTTAAGAGAAGAACAGTTTGGTTTTGAAAAAAGTTCAAATACAACAGCTGCTTGTTTTAGTCTAACGGACTTCGTTTCTAAAAATATGGATAAAAAAAAATATGTGGGCTGTGTTTTCCTAGATCTTAGGAAAGCGTTTGATTGCGTTGATCATGAAATTTTATTATTAAAACTCACAATACTTAATTTTTCTAAATTACAATTAATGTTATTCAAATCATATCTTGAAAATAGACATCAAATAGTCCGTATTAAAATAGTTTGAAAAAAACTATAACCAAGGGAGTCCCTCAGGAATCCATATTGGGTCCCGACCTTTTTAAAATTTATATAGACGATTTAACTTGTCTAAATATCAATGGAATTTTACAGCTGTATGCAGACGACGCTGTACTAAAGTATGCTTGTGATAGTTTTTTGATGAGAGAGCTGACTTTCCTCTCAACAATGAAAAAATTGAAGTTGTTAAAAAAATCAATTATCTAGGCCTAATAATAGTCAGCAAAGCTAATTGGAGTGGTCACATTGATCATGTGATAAAAATTCTAGCCAATTATATTTTTATATTATGCAGATTGAGAAATTTCCTATCGAGCAAAGCTTTATTCACGGTATACTCGTCTTTTGTTAAGTCGCACTATACTTACCTGAATCCTATATGGAGTAGAGCTTCCCAACAATACCAATAAATAAATTAGATATTTTACATAAAAAATGTATAAAAATTATTCACAGGTTTCCAATTCAACACCCAACAAACTTAATATACTCCTCTCAACATATTAGTTTTTCGGATATATGTAAATGCGAACTATATACACTTACTTTTAAAATTGTCAATAATGAAATCAAGCCCAACTTCATACTAAACAGGATGATTGACATCAACAATCACAACACGCAGTATAAAGCAAACTTTTATTTAACATTATTTCGTTCAAACAAACAGAAAAATAATTGCTTATATAATTGTTTGAAAGTTTATAATGAGCTTCCTGAAACGTTTAAATTGATCAATAGTATGATAGAATTTAAAAGTAAAATTAAAACATATTTGTTAGAACAGCAATTAGTACAAGAAATCGGCTAATAAATTTCAAAAAAAGCGAATCTTCTCTGCAAAGTTTGTATTAAAATTCTATTATGTATATCTATTTGTGAATTTTTATTTTTTTTTTTTTTGTTTATTTTAATATTATGATTCTTATCATTGTAATAATTCTTTAATTTTGTTTCCTTTATTTGATTTAATTAATATTTAATTAATATGATTTAATTTAATTTTGCATATTTGAATAAAACTGAAGAAAATGTTGCAATGGTACCAAAACAATTACAGATTAAAAATAAACATCTAATACTTAAGAACAAAAAAAATTATTTTAAACTTGCTTTTTTAAAGAAAAAATTATATAATCCAACTACTTGATAGTGATATTGATATTTCAATAATTATAGATAAAATAGGTCATATTAATAATAATACTAAAATACTAGACAAAATGTAGAATATCCACTAGAAAAACGTAATTTAGCCATGAATATTCTTTATAAATCAAGCTCAACTTATACTTTGCTCCGTGACAGATTAGATTTAAATTTACCATCAAATAGTTCAATTTATAAATGGACACCTATTAAACATTTAACACCTGTATTTAATCAACCTATAACCAACCTAATCAACCTAATACACCTATTAAGCATTTAACACCTGTATTTAATCAACAACCTATTATACAACCTATAATACAATGACTATAAAACCAGATCTAAACTATTCAGAATATCTCGATAAGATTTAGGAGAAGATAGATCTGATCCAAAAGTAGAAAAGGAAATCCAAGGATTTATGGTCCGTAGTGATTTTACCGACTGGAAAACGACAATTAGTTATTATTCATCTAAAAATATATTAGCAGGAGACAGATTAAAGACTTTAATTTTTAAAAACATTGATCTTTGTTTTCAAATAGATTTGACTGTGAACTCAATAATTTGTGATTAAGGTAGCAATAACAAAAGTGCATTTAAACATGTGAATATGTCCAAAGACAGACCTTTTATTATCTTTAATAATCGAAAAGTGTATGTTATTTACAATATCTGCCATTTTATTAAAACTTGCAGAAATAGCTTGCTGGAATATGACAAAAAAACACCATATGGAGTAGCTAGCTGAAGTGTACTGAGAGAATTGCATTCCATGGAGAAAAAAAATACAACAAAGTTATGTCCACAATTGACTTATTGTCATATCTACACGAATTTCAGAAAATTAATGTTAATCTAACTGCAGAAGTTTTAAGTGCTGGCTGCGCTGCTGGAATTAAAACAATTGTAGATCAAAATTTATTTTCTCCACATATTTATTCCAAAGCAATTCCAATAGTTTTATTTTTAGAAAACATTAACAATATTTTTGATTGTTTAAACAGCAAAATTAGGTATGATAATCGCAGGCCTCTAAAATCATCTTTGTTGGCCTCTAAAATCATCACAATTATTATCTGAAATAAAAGTTCCTACTAAAGGTTACTGGGTTGATGGTTTGCTGCAAACAATTGATGCAATACTTTCTTTGTCAAATGATTTTTTTGCTAATCCCAAATTACAGATATCTTACATTTTGACAAACAAAAAAAATTCGGATCCGATTGAAAATTGTTTTGTTACAATTCGTGGTCGTAATGGCTTTTGTAGAAATTCATCACTAAAAGAGTTCAATGACGTAATGAGTAGAATAATGTTTAATATATAACAATATATAATATAATATTATATAACAATTAAATTCCTTAGTTATTCTTCTTAATCTAATTAACTGTGAGCCTGATGACGATGAATACTTAAGAAATGTTTAAATTTAACATTATCAGATAATATTCTTAATCCAGAAGCAGAGTTTAATCTACTGGCAAGCGTCTCTTCAAATAATTATGAAAAATACATTAAAAAATTTGAAATCTCTCAAAAAGAAAATTGTGATCTTAATCTTAATACTTCTACTTTATTAAGTGATTCTTTCATTGTGTATTTTGCAGGCTATGTACTCTTCAAACTTTTTAAAACTGTTTCGTGTAGTTATTGTGCAAAAATTCTAAAATAATCTGACGATAAAACATTATCATCATTGTCAGAATTACTAATATTCCATAGCAGTTATTCTGAAAAGTCTGGTTTTGGCAGTTTTGGCAGTCTACCGTCAGATTTATTTTTCAAAATTTGCAAGTTTCATATTCAAAGATTTAAAAATTTTATAATTCATAATACAATAGCAATTTGCCAGTTAAAGGAAACTATAATAAAAATATGTATTGAAGCAACTAATGCACAAGATGAGTTTAAACCCTGGTTTAATAGTTCCGAAGACTGTTATTTTCACCATAAGAAAGCATTAGATTTTTAAATTTTTGTTGTAATGAGAAAACATTGTTCTTAGAAAGTTGGTAAAAAAGAAATACTCAGAGGACAAAATCAAAAACGGAAGAAAATAGAAATATCAAATCCAAAAATAAAATTTTTAAAGTTATAAAATAAATGAAAATAAATCAAAAAAAAAAAAAAATTTTATTGATATAGTAGTATTTTACAAATTTTAAAAATAACTGAACTATGTATGAACTATGTTCAAGGGTATAATAAATTTGCCATTACGTTTGTGACACCTTAAAGGAGCCGAGCTAGATATAGTGTCAAAGGTATGGATCGGCTAAGAATCGAATTCTGAGTCGATTAAGCCATGTACGTCCGTCCGTCCGTCCGTCCGTCCGCACGATAACTCAAAAAATAAAGGAGCTAGGAGGCTGAAATTTTTTTTACGGCACTTTTGCAAAATTGTTAGTTTTGCTATTTAAATCCAACATTTTCGGTCGGCGGGTTCGAGTAGCTGCCATACAACTTCTTTCTTTATATAGAAATAACTCAGTATCTATTCAAGCTAGGTTTCTGAAATTTTGCAAATGATGATGAAGTTTTATGGCAATAACTTCTGTAAAATTTGGTTGTGTTGGCGCGGCGGGTTCGGATAGCTGCCATACAACTTCTCCGTTTAAATGAGAATAACTCAGTGTTTATTGAAGCTAGGAATCTGAAATTTAGTAAAGAGGTGTCGAGCTATATGCCAACAACTTTTTTTAATTTGGTTGGTCTAGAGCAGCCGGTTCAGGCTCTTGCACCTCTTGCAAGTTGATAAAGCTAGGCGTCTGAAATCTTGCAAATGATGATCAAGTTTTATGGCAACAACTTTTGCAAAATTTGGTAGTGGTGGTGCGACGGATTCGGGTAGCTGCCATACAACTTATCCGGTTAAATGAGAATAACTCAGTGTTTATTGAAGCTAGGAATCTGAAATTTAGTAAAGAGGTGTCGAGTTATTTGCCAACAACTTTTGTAAAATTTGGTTGGTCTAGAGCAGCCGGCTCAGGCTTCTTGCACCTCTTGGAAGTTAATAAAGCTAGGCGTCTGAAATCTTGCAAATGATGATCAAGTTTTATGGCAACAATTTCTGCAAAATTTGGTTGTGGTGGTGCGACGGGTTCGGGTAGCTGCCATACAAAATCTCTTTTTAAGTGAAAAGAACTCAGTGTCCGTCCGCACGATAACTCAAAAAATAGAAGAGCTAGGAGGCTGAAAAGTTTTTTACGTCACTTTTGTAAAATTGTTAGTTTTGCTATTTAACTCCAGCATTTTCGGCCCCCGGGTTCGAGTAGCTGCCATACAACGTCTTTCTTTAAATAGAAATAACCCAGTGTCTGTTCAATCTA
Source organism: Poecilobothrus nobilitatus (assembly GCA_947095535.1). Classification (NCBI taxonomy): domain Eukaryota; kingdom Metazoa; phylum Arthropoda; class Insecta; order Diptera; family Dolichopodidae; genus Poecilobothrus; species Poecilobothrus nobilitatus. The sequence continues at coordinate 154,355,601 of OX352772.1, read as the reverse complement.
GGTATCTTAAATTTTGCGAATGATGATCAAGTTTTATGGCAACAACTTCTGCAAAATTTGGTTGTGGTGGTGTGACGGGTTCGGGTAGCTGCCATACAAAATCTCTTTTTAAATGAAAAGAACTTAGTGTCTGTTGAATCTAGCTATCTGAAATTTAGTGAAAAAGTCTCGAGTTGCATGGCAAAAACTTTTGTAAAATTTGATTCATCTAATGCAGCCGGTTTAGGCTTCTTGCATTTCTTGGAACTTAATGAAGCTAGGCGCAATAGATTCGGGTAGCTGTCATACAACTCCACAATTTACATAAATAAATCTCTGTAGTTCGGTACTAAAACATCTGAATGTTTTTAAAAGATGATCAAGTTTTGTAATAGGATATATTACGTTCATACGGGTATCCCAGAGTTGACACAGTGTACTCTACTGCACTCTTCCTCGTTTATGTTGAAAATATTTTTGGTTTTTTAGTTTTTGTTCTTTCATTTTTAACTTTATAATAATTGTTATTTAATTTAAAAAAAATTTAAAAATTTAGCTGTAGCTTTTATTTTTTGTTTGGAGCTTTGTTTGTTTCTTAATTAGTTTAATAAAAAATATTAAAAACTTACAATACCTACCTACTCCTTTTCTTTGAAAAGTATTATTTAAAGCAGGTTTTTACTCCTTCTCATTTTAATAAAACGAGAAACTACTCCCAATTAAAAGAAACATTGGACAATAATCACTTTCACCACAACCGCTCATTGGCTGCTTTAACTTTTTTAGTTTTTGAGTTATGATAAAATGCTTTTGGGTAGAATGATTAAATTATTCGCCAATATTGGAAAATTAAGTTTTTTATTATACATTTAAATGATTGGCTATATTAAACATTTGATACAGCTAATATAATCCAAAGCTCTATTGAACATTTTGTACATAAATAAGTAATTTTCAAATATGTACTTATACATATATATCATATTAAAATAAGTAAATATATTCATTTTCTCTTATTTCATATATTCAAATGTTGCTCAAAAGCATTAAAATTTTTAAAAATTAAACCGGATATTCGAATTAAATAACGTTTAAAAATGAAAACAAGTATGTTATGTATGTACAAAAATCAAAACAAGTATGTTATGTTTTATATAAATAATTTAAAACATAATTTTATTTACGAGTATGTTATTACTATTAAAAATTTTTAGTCAATTAAACAAACATTTTAAGATTTATTTTTGCTGAAAATCATACTACATTTTTGTAGGTATCATAAAAAGTATTTTGTTTTTATAAAACATACTTTTAAAAACGATTAGTCTGACACAGTTAAAAATCTACTGACATATGTCAAAAAATATATACTAACTCAAAATTCAAATACATACAAAACATTTTTAATTTTAGGTTACTTCAAACGACGAATTTTTGTCCAGTTAATCGTTCAAAATAACAAATTTGTATATACATGTACTTAATATTTCATATGTATGCATATACACATAATCTTATTTTAGGTACATATACAACATTTTTTTGTTAAAAACCAAATTAACAACGTGACAAGTCACAATCAGCAACGATGCAATATTCTCTACACCTTTTTTATACATATAATAACACATATAAATCCTCTATTAAACATATTAACCAAATATTAACTCTAAATTCTAATCTAAATAATTATACCCGTATGAACTATGTTCAAGGGTATAATAAATTTGCCATTACGTTTGTGACATCTTAAAGGAGTCGAGCTAAATATAGTGTCATAGGTATGGATCGGCTCAGAATCGAATTCTGAGTCGATTAAGCCATGTACGCCCGTCCGCCCGTTCGCACGATAACTCAAAAAATAAAGGAGCTAGGAGGCTGAAATTTTTTTTACGGCACTTTTGCAAAATTGTTAGTTTTGCTATTTAAATCCAACATTTTCGGTCGGCGGGTTCGAGTAGCTGCCATACAACTTCTATCTTTATATAGAAATAACTCAGTATCTATTTAAGCTAGATTTCTGAAATTTTGCAAATGATGATCAAGTTTTATGGCAACAACTTCTGTAAAATTTGGTTGTGGTGGTGCGGCGGGTTCGGGTAGCTGCCATACAACTTCTCCGTTTAAATGAGAATAACTCAGTGTCTATTGAAGCTAGCAACCTGATATTTAGTAACAAGGTGTCGAGTTACAGGCCAACAACTTTTGTAAAATTTGGTTGGTCTAGAGCAGCCGGTTCAGGCTTCTTGCACCTCTTCGAACTTAATAAAGCTAGGCGTCTGAAATCTTGCAAATGATGATCAAATTTTATGGCAACCAGTTTTGCAAAATTTGGTTGTGGTGGTGCGACGGGTTCGGGTAGCTGCCATACAACTTATCCGTTTAAATGAGAATAACTCAGTGTCTATTGAAGTTAGGAACCTGAAATTTAGTAAAGAGGTGTCGAGTTATAGGCCAACAACTTTTGTAAAATTTGGTTGGTCTAGAGCAGCCGGTTCAGGCTTCTTGCACCTCTTGGAACTTAATGAAGCTAGGCGCAATAGATTGAGGTAGCTGTCATACAACTCCACAATTTACATAAATATATCTCTGTAGTTCGGTACTAAAACATCTGAATGTTTTTAAAAGATGATCAAGTTTTATAGAAACAGGATATATTACGTTCATACGGGTATCCCAGAGTTGACACAGTCTACTCTACTGCACTCTTCCTCGTTTTTGTTCTATTTTTCTGTCTTCAAAGCAATCAAAGTAAAACAAAAACAACCAAATAAATAAAAAAGAATGAAAAATGTGTACATAGTTACAAACTATACATTTGTCTAGCTTTTAGCACATTTCCAAAAAAATTTTGAAAAAATGTGCTTATTAGTTTCACTCTGTCCGTAGGTTCGTCCGTCTGTTTACAAAACTTCTACACCGTTAAAGATAGAGAAAACAAATTTTAACCACGGGTAGGTCTCATAAAAAAAAAATTTTGTGGAACAACTTTTTCATGTAGCCCTATCCATTACGGAACAGCCCCTCAAACTTTGAAAAAGCGCTATTTTTAAATGCATATATCTTATGTTCCGCTTAAGATTTTTTCAATCTGAAAACGTCATTCGACAGGTATTTTTTTAATTAATATCAAAATTATACAAATTTTTTAAATTTAATATTTAAATTTACCGTTATGTGAAAACCAAATTTTGCATGATTTTTTTACTTTCATAACTCCGGCACACTTTTAGATAGAGGCTTGAAATTTTGAGGCAAGAAAGAACCTTTAGAATTAGTATAAGTTTGCTCAGAAAATTTGTTTGGACCAAGCCCTGTTTATGAGCTATTAGGACTTAAAAATTGAAAATTTGCTATTTTTAAACACCTGTAACTTAGGAACCTGTACACATTTTACTTCTGCAAAATATAAAAATTAAAGCTACAGTAATATATTTTTATGTGTGCTAAAGGTTTATTTTAGTTGTAAAGGGTTCCAAATTTGCAGCTCTTCAAAATTGCGGAAAAGCCCCATTTCAGATGTATATATCTAAGGTTCTGCGTAATAGATTTGCAATCTAAAACCGCCAGAAGATCAAAAATTTTGTTAACTACATAAAGCAGTATTAAAATTATGCAATATTTTGTATTTACTATTTAAATTTACCGTTATGTGAAAACCACATTTTGCATGAAATTTCTTTTTTCATAACTCCGGCACACCTTTAGATATGAACCTGAAATTTTGAGACAAGAAAGAACTTTTAGAATTAGTATAAGTTTGCTCAGAGAATTTTTTGGTAGCATCCCCTCTTTAAGAGTTATTACGCCTCAAAAATTTAAAATTTGCTATTTTGAGACACCTGTAACTTAGGCACCTGTAAAAATGTTTCTTCGGCAAGACATGAAAATTAAAGATTCAATAATCTATTTTTACGTGTGTTAACGACTTTTTTTAGTTATATAGGATTCCGGACTTACGGCCCCTCAAAATTTCAAAAATGTCCTATTTTCACGTTTTTTCTGATTACAAAAGATTTCTTAAATTTTAAAATTGTTGTGCAAGTCAAAATATTCTAAACAGTTTGTATTGTGTTTTGGAAATGTGCGCTTATAAAAACCGTTGGTTTACATTCTACCTTGTTTATTATATGTACATATTGTGATTATTGTGATTATTTTATTACATTATTACATTTAACAATGATTACTTGGCACCTGTACAAATTATTCTTCGACAAGACATACAAATTAAAGCTCCAGTAATATATTTTTACGGCTGTTAACGGTTTCTTTTAGTTGTATTGGGTTCCAGAGTTACAGCCCCTCAAAATTGTAAAAAAGCTCTATTTTCAGATGTATATATCTCAGGCTCTGCGTAGTAGTTTTAGAATCTAAAAACGTTAGAAGACCAGACATTTTTTTACCTGTATAAAAAAATATCAAAATTATGCAATATTTTGTAATTTTTATTTAAATTTACCGTTTGTGAAAACCAAATTTTGCATGATCTTGGTTTTTTCATAACTCCGGCACGCTTTTAGATAGGAACTTGAAATTTTGAGATAACTTTTACAATTTAGGGTCAGAAATTTGTTTTGTAACACTCCCTATGTAAGAAATATTAGAGCTCAAAAATTGAAAATTAGCTATTTTTAGACACCTGTACATATTTTTCTACGGCAATACATAAAAATTAAAGCTTTATTAATATACTTTTAAGTATGTTAACAATTTTTTTAGTTATATAGGGTTGCAGACTTACAGCGCCTCAAAATTGCAAAAAAGTCTTATTTTCACACTTCTCTTATTATATGAAATTTGAAGAAAATTTTCAAATTTAGATTTAGATGTAGAGGCACAATGCACATTCATCAAGAGCAGAGAAAAGAATTTTGTTTTTGTCTATCAAGAATAGACTAAATTTAAGAATTTTATTAAAAAAAAAATAGATATTTAGTGTGTACAAATTTTTATTTACATCGTATCTAAAATTTACCGTACATCGTATATAAAATTTAATACTTGTTGAGAAATAAAGTTAAATAAGTAGGTACTTAACGAGAAAAGTAAAATAATATCTGAAAAATTTGGTTTAACTAAAAAATAAAAAACAATCAATTTAAAAATTCAATTTTAATTTTATATTTCTAGAAAAGGGAAAAAGCCGAATAAATTAGAAATTCTTAAAAATTTTAGATAAATAAATTCTATGTAAATATGTATAAATATTGGAAATCTAATCTACTTAACATTTGTTAGCAAATTATTATGATTGAATAATTTTTAATTTGTTATTAACTTTTTTTGTTTTTTTTTTTTGCTTTTTTATTTTCATTTTTATTAGATAATAATTTTTGATTTAACCACTGAGTTTACGTTTTTAATAAAAGGATAATCAATAGATCCAAACATTTTATTTTGTAATCATAGCATTTATCATTTTCATCAAACCATCTACAATACATTGACTTTTTTGACTTATCTGTAACATCTGACTGACAATTTTTTGTAACACTGACAATTTTTTGACTTTTTTGTAACATCCAAACATAATAACATAATATTTTTTAGAATCTAATAATAGTATATCATCAGACTTTTCAAGAATGATGTATTAAATACATATGTATGTAAATTGCAAGGTATCTTTTTCGTTAATATAAATATTACATTTCCGCATATCTTTCAGCGTTGCATGCCATAATATTTTTTAAATTTATTAAAATAAAACGAACAATTACGACTCAAATTTAAGTTTGACAAAAGAGGCATCTATCATCTTCAGCTAGTCCCACTTTTTTAGGTGTGGTTGTGGTCTGTAATGAAACCTACAAAGGTTCTGATCTCCATTTTGCTGAAAGTCACAACCTTATTATTTTAGAACCTTATTATTATTAACCACTTTTATTTTGTGTGGGTTTATAAACTTTTTTGATGTACTTAAACGTGGAAGATTATTTCAGTAGATTCTGTGCTCTTGCTTTATACATCTGCGGAGAATAAGTTTTGAGTGTCCTTTACGTCTTCCGCTGAATGGTTCCGGCCCAATGAATTTTGATGTAGAGCCGAGATTTACAAGACGATCTGCCTCTTCGTTTTCCTCAACTCCTATGTGTCCTGGTACCCACATTAGGACTACATTATTCCTATTTGCCAAGATTAGAAGATTCTGGAGATAGTCCCAAACCATTCATAACTCTTGTTTATTAGACACTAGAGATTTAAGAACTGCATGGCTGCCTGTTGGTATATATATTGTAGCTTTTGGTCTCCTAGTTGCTCTCCTTAGGTTTTCTTGGATGCATACGTCCAAAGCAATTAGTTTAACTTAGAAGACTGTTGCTTCTTTGCCAAGTGGTAAGAATGCTGATATGATTGAGACAATCACTTCTATTTTGAAAATTTTCAGCAAGGAAGTATGACCCTTAAAGTTGCTCGACGAATAGGTTTTTCTCTTCTCAATTTTTATTACGCCCCTTTGCCGCTTCCTTTTATATCTGGAGGTGCAGCGGAGGGAGGTTTAGGATAATTTCCATTGATGCAGTTTTGGGTTGATACAAGTCCACTATACTGTCCAAGGCATTTACTAGCCTTTCTGAGATTACAGTGTCAAACTTTTCCCTAATTATGATGACAAGATCATCGGCATAGCCTATTACATCGAAGCCAAGTTCAGTAAAGTCTGAGTAGATCATAAACGACAACATACCATAAAAGTGGAGATAATACTTCTCCTTGTAGGCATCCTGTTTGTGTCTGTACCGTTGTTATACTATCAACTGGACTTGCCGTTGTTATTCGACTTTTAAGCTTGGCGTAAACCCACTTAATCGTCGTCAGTTCAATACCTTTATTCCTAGCTACCGCTAATATAGCATCATGAGAAGTGTTGTCGAAAGCCTCCTTTAAGCCTTGGGGTACAATGGATCATAAAAGATCACGCAAGGCTGCCTCTGTTGATTTTCCCTTTTGATAAGTATGTTGCTTAGGTTGAAGTCGGATACTGTTAGGTCCAGTTCGGATGTGTTTATATACTATTTTTTTCATTGCTTTAACGAAAAAGGATGTGAGGCTGATAGAACGGTATGATTTAAACTTTTCAGTTGGACGATTTTCCGCTTTTGAAATAAATACGACCTTTGCTTTTCTCCATATTTGTGGATGTACCCCTAAATGAAACTAGCTTTAAAGATTTTTAATAAATTTGGCATTAGATTCTCTACTCCCTGCAGTAGTTGCATGGGAAAAATATTGTCTACCCCTGCAGATATGAATGGCTTCAAGGTGTTATAGCCTATTTAATCCTATTAGGAGTGAAGATTTTATTTGCAAACCTTCTACTGTAATGAGTAGGTCGAAGCGACCTTTCTTCTATCTCTGCATTTTCATTATTGGCTACAAAGTTGCAGCTCGGAAAATGGGTTGTCAATAAAACTTCTAATATTTCCGAGATGCTTTTTCTTAGGAAGCCATCTGGCTTTTCTAAAATACCGATATCTCCTGGTGTGTCTTTAGTTAATACTTTTTGAAGTCTGGAGGCGACTGGAAGTTCATTAACCTCTTCACTCAATTTCCTCAATGATTCTCTCTTGGACATTCTTAGCGGATTATTATATTCAGTAAGGGATATTTTGTAAGCTTCCGAGTTACCAAATTCTTTTGTTCTATTAAACAATTTTCTAGTATGTTTTGGTTTTCCATTTTCCGACAATTTCCTCATTTCAATAAGGTACTTGATTGTAACCCTTTTGAAGTGAAATAGGGCAACTTTGTTCGTAAGCATTTGTAATATTACTTACGAGTTAGTTTTGCATGGAGGTCAATGCAGATTGGACTGCTTATTGTTTAATCTAAATAATTTACTTCGCACAATAGTGTTGATTGGTATTGTATCCAGTTGTTACCTTTGGGATTGTACATTTTGGAAACATTGCGTTTTCTGTAGGGAAGTACATAAGTCAAAACTAATGTGTTTGTGACGCTTCTCTGAAAGTGACGCTTCTCTTCAGATGTGTCAGTTTGCACAGAGATAGGTAAGGCAAAACCTTGCTATTGTAATATCTAGTACTTCCTACCTAAGGTTGGCGGTAAAGTAATATACTTAGTATACCTAAATTGTTCGTAGTAAGATAATTTGAAAATACTGACCTCTTTTATTTATGTTGCTACTTACCAATACTATGTAGTGAGCGTTGATGCAAATGCCTTCTTTTCTCCTATTAAGGAACTTCCACTTCACTTTACTGAGAGTGGAGTATTGGTAGTCAATTAGAATTAAAATGTCCTGTATTACGGCCTCTTCATTTGGGAATTAGCCCGTTGTTTTTTCCTATTTTGGAATTTTATCTTCAAGGATGGCCCAGGTTATAATGGACCCGTCTGTGATTAATTTGGCTACAATTTTCTCGAGCCAACTTGAAGTATTATCATCAAGACAGATTATCAGCATCCATCATGGTTTGAGACTTATTCACCCGAGTTGGGGTTTTATTCCTTTTTTGACAGCTTTTGGTATTTCCGCCAAGATGGATTTTTGACATTCAACTAACTGCTCTCCCGCCAGGAACCATATGTTGAATTTTTGTTCATCGAAACATTTTGACGTCCTTCTGTCATTAAGAAAAAAAATTTTTCCAATTAAACAAAAAAAAAAATTAAATAAAAATTATTAAATAACAAATATTAAGTTTGGTTTACAGTTTTTTTTAATTACATATATTCAGAAAATAAAATTTGTCTAGTAAAATTTAAGAAACTTTTTTAAAATGTATATTTAGAATTTATATTTAGTTTATCGTATTTGAAAAAGAAATTTTGTAAGACTTTAATTTAAAAAAAAAAATTTGGTCTTGCTTTGTTTGTAATTTGATCTTTTTTCATTTAGTGACCTAATTTTGGTTTATTGTACTTTAAAACGAAATGTTGCATTATACTTAATAGCGGTCAACGGAATAAAAAGAAAAAGAAGAACGATACAAAAAAATATAATATCAAGTACCTATGTTGAAATAATTGATTTTCAATGTAATTGATTAATATGAAAATAAGAGAAAGAATTATGAAAATTAATTTATTGATTAGACGTCTTAGAAATTACATCTTCTAAGATTTGGTTTGTTGGATATATAACACCCTCATCCTTAGGATTTTAGTAGTCCATGAAAATTTCTTCTTCTTTGTTAAATGTATATTGTGTTAAATTTGAAGGTAGTATGTAGTATGAATTATACCAAATTGTGTACAAAAATAAGTGTGCCTAAATTTATATACATATATTTACTTACAAAAAAAAGTTACGATCCATTAACCCGTTTAGGCACCAGGACTCAATGAAATTTTTTAATTTCTTTGTTGTCGCGCTTAAACGGTTTTACCAATTGAGTTGAAAATTTACAAAAGTGTAGCTCTTTACCCCAGAACATCACTCAGTTGATTTGGTTACGATCCGTTAATTCGTTTCGGCACCAGGGCCCAATGAAGTTTTTTAATTTCTTTGTTATCGCGCTTAAAAGGTTTGACCAATTGAGTTGCAAATTTACAAAAGTGTAGGTCTTTATCACAAAAGCTTTCTGAGTTGATTTGCTTACAATACATTAACCCGTTTCACCATCAGGCTTCAAGCCATGCAGTTTCTCATTTTTTTGTTGTTGTGCTTAAACGATTTGACCAATTGAAAATTTGCACAAGTATTACACTTTGGCACACAAACACATTCAATAAATTTTGTCGTGATACATTAACACATTTCGGAAAGGTAGATTACCAAAAAAAAGTTTGTTTCTAATTTGTGTCTAATTTGGCAAGATGAGTTTATGGTTCTAAATAAAGTCTGTGACAAAATGTTTGTTAACGTTTGTTAACCTATTTCTGCACGAGCACCTATTAAAAATAATCTGCCTAATTTTTTATTGTTTGTATTATTAAAAAGATATTTCCAACACTCTTTCTTTTATCTATACTATTTTTAACCCTCCATAAAAACCTTTCAATGCAAATTTCTAATATATATCATCATTAAGAAATGCAGTACTTACATGTGGTCTACCTACAAAGGATGCATGTGTATAATATATTTCCCAAAAAATATCAATGATATATGTACATACTATATTAAAAATACTGCTAACATCTTCTCACATTTCAGAGACTTAAATAAAACATGAAAGAACACCACCCTGCCAAATTTAAAGGTTATATCTTTGTTGGTTTTGGAGATAATCTCATTTGCTCTGGTGCTCGTTCGGAAGCTTCCAAATCCAAACCCATGGACCAAATCCTCTTAAATTTCAGAGGCCTAAATCATACATGAAAGAACACCATTCTGCCAAAAGTAAAGGTTATATCTTTATTGGTTTTGGAGATAATCTCATTTGCTCTGGGGCTTGTTCGGAAGCTTCCAAATCCAAACCCATGGACCAAATCCTCTTAAATTTTTAGTATTGATTATATTATTAATTATTTCTTCTTTTTTTCCTAAGTGGAGGTGGGAATCTTCCAAAGATACCAAGAATTGGTAGTGTCAGATTCTTACTGACTAAACCTACCTCCTCCTTTAACCAATATAATGAGATGAAACCCTTACCTGCTAACGCAGTATATTGGCTAGGGAGTAGGGATAGGAAATGATAGGAAATGGATGCGGAAACATTAAATTGGGAGTGGGAATGTACGGAAATAATGAATGCGCCTATTATTATTACTATTTCCTAACAGTGACTATAGCCGTTACAGCAGTTACAATATGCAGTAGTATAACACCTTACTGCATGAGGAAATTATTAAAAGCAACGCCCACTGTCATTGTAACCGCTATTATTTGGTATTATTATTATTGTTATTATTATTATTATTATTATTATTATTATTATTTTTATTATTATTATTGGATAATTTTACTCCAACCTAACAATAAAATTCCTTCCATTCTTTATTAATTTCTTATATTTTAAGTGTAACAGAACTAATTTCTTTTTATTAAACTCTTATATTGTAATTGTAACAGAACTAATTTCTTTCTTTCTCTATTTAACTCTTAATTATTATATTGTAATTGTATTAAACCAAAAATAATTTTTTTTTTGATTTGTCAGTCGCTCATGGAAGCTTAGCTTGAACAAACATAATTTCTAGTACGAAAATAAATTATAATTAAACAAAAAATATACGGTTGTCATTTTTTATAATTCTTATTTAAGAAATATAGTTAAATCTAATTATTAAAATTTTTAATCAAACTAATTAAAATAAATTAGTTTACATTTTCTGGTGACTCTGACGTGATTTTTAATTTTGTTTTACTATCCGTCGCGTAGTAAAAAGAAACGTGGTTTAAACGAAGATTTTGTGAAAAAAAAACATTTTTATGCCTTAGGTATATTTTAAAAATACATATATTTAAATAAAATACTTGGTGTAATTAAAAAAAAAGGGATTAATTAAGTGAAAAAATTATGAATTATTACATTATTAATAATACTACACAGTGAAATTTTGGTGTATGATTAACGGTGTACTTGAATAAACTGTAAACGTAGAAGACGCATAAAATTTAATTTAAAATTTAAAATTTAAAATTTAAATTTCATCTAATTTATTATAAACTAATTAAATTTTACAAACCTTTTGCAACCTAATTCTTATTTTGGACATAACATATTTACTTAAGTTCAAATAAATTAAATAATAAATTAATATATATAATTAAAAGATAGTGACTCATTTTGGAACACATTCTTCATCTGATAGCGGTACATGATAATTTAGTCATCTTATGCCTTACTTGCTGTAAAAAAAAAAAAAACACATTACATTTAATCAAGAGTCATGTTGTTGGAAGGTGCCGTACACATGCATTTGGTAACCGGTTTGGGTAAACTGTATTTAATATTTAATAAAATTAATTTTTATCAATGATATATCATTTATCATGAAACATTTTGGTGCATTTTATTTCATATAAAAATAAGCAAATATAATCTAATGAATAAAATTTTATTCCATATTTTTAGAAATTTTTTTCAAAAACAAAAAAAAATTTCTACAAACTTATTACACACACCATTATTTGCATGTTTTTTTGTTCCTCATAAGCAAAGCCTCTGAAACATTGATTGTTTAGTTGGATAAGCTTCCGAAACATTGAAGCTACACTTTGTTGATAATTCATCATATGTTTGTTGTTGCTGATCATTAACGATACATTATTGCTGTATTCATTGTTGACAATTTCCAGAAATATTGTTGTTATACGGATTGTGTTTGCTTTCCAGATATTTAAACATGTTGTTAAAATTATTGTTATTGCTGTAACTTATTATAAAAATACTTATTTGATACATTGTACAACAGTACGAAACAATTAATTAGGAGCACCTAATTTACTACACTTTGAATTGATTGTTGTTGGAAAGGCGTTCTGCAGATTATTATTTATTACTATTTTTTGGTGAAAAATAAACAAAAATAAAATAAAAACTTATGTAATAAAAATAATAATAAAAGAAAATTTTTATTGTTTTTATTTTTTTGAATTTTTATGAATTATAATAAACTTTTATATAGTTTTTACTTATATATTATTTTAAAGAAATTATATCACATAAAAAATCAAAGCACATACTTATAATAGTTGCCTAATTAGATATTTGAAATTCTCGTAATAAAAATATTAACTAATTAAAATATTTTTTAGTTAGTTTTAGAGAAAAATTTTAATTATTTTGCACTTACATATAACTTAAATAAAATGGAAAGGTTATTGGAACAACAAAACAGTTCTGTTGCCAAGCTACATAAGGCCATAAGAAACTTCAACAAAACTGGGCCAACTAGGAGAACTAAATTTTATTTAGAAAATCGGATAGCAGAAGCCAAGTTGCTGTGGGCAGTTTTAAACAAAAGGGATGATGAACTTCAATCTCTAGCAAATGATGAAGAGAAGTAGATGTGCACATATTTTATCGATGATGAATTTTCTTCAACTGAAGAATCTTATTTTAATTTTATTTCGGACGTGGGTGATTTGCTGGAAAAAATGGAAGTTGCAAAGCATCCGGAACAAAAGATCAGCGTTGCAGAATTAGAGGAAGCTAATTATCCAAGTAAGCCAATTGGTTTACCTAAAATATATATTGCTAAATTCGACGGTAAGTTTGAAAACTGGCAATCGTTCAACGACTTATTTACCTCATTAATACATAATCGAGCAGACGTTCCCACAGTAAACAAACTTCATTACTTAAAGACTAATCTGACTGGGCAGGCCGACAAACTTTTAAGCCATCTTTCTGTTACTGAATCCAATTATAAGGTAGCTTGGGAATTATTAAATACCACATTTAATAACAAACGAGTTTTGATTAGTAATCATTAGATTTTTAGAACATGCCAAACTATTCGTTGAAAATTCAACCACATTAAGGCATTATTAGACGTTACCCGTGATACAATACATGCGTTAAAAATGTTCGGAGCTGCAATTGATAAATGGGGCATGATAATTATTCATATAGTCACTCAGAAGTTTCCAAGAGCCACTATACAGCTATGGGAGCAACCCCTTTCTACAATTTCTTCTTCTGACCTGCCAACATATGAAGAGCTCATAAAATTTCTGGAATCTCGACATAGAACTTTAGAATTAATCGATAATACGTGTTTACCTAAAAAACAATTAGCACCAAGTTCAGCCAATAGTTTCACTAATAACAACAAAAAAAATTCTCCTCCAACAATGTTACTACTTTACCTGCAACAAAGGTCAATCATACCTCATGCCACTTCTGTCATGATTCTCAACATAATATTTACAAGTGCTCTAAATTTTTAGCACTAACAGTACTTGATAGATATAATCAAATAAAAAGCCTATCACTTTGTATTAACTGTCTCACCAAAGGGCATTCATCAAGAAATTGCAAAAGCTCTAAATGCAAGGTATGCTCATTTCCACATCACACACTTTTGCATCGATATTCTACCAAAATTTCTTCAGAAAATGAACAGTCTTCGGCCGCTTTAAATTATTTTGTTTAAGCTTTATCTTCATCAAGTAGTTCCTCATTTGCTCGTCTTTCCAGCTCATCAGTCGAAGTTATGAGCTCATCTTCTACAAATAATCAATTTTCCATAGGTGAAAATTATATTATATTAGCCACCGCGGTGGTATATATTTGTGACCATTCTGGAATTTTAAAATCAGTAAGAGCTCTTTTGGATTCTGGGTCGCAACTAAATTTCATATCTGAATACATGATTCAATCACTTTGCCTGAAAAAATCTAAAGTGGTTACTCAAATAAGTGGAATAGGAGAGTCTCACGCTACAACGGGATTTATCACGAATGCTATTATAAAATCTCGCACAACTGATCTTCGATTAAATCTTAAGCTGTTAGTCTTACCAACTATTTCCGGCGTTCTACCTGCTTCTAATTTATCAATTCAAGAACATCCCAAAAAATTTGGAAATTGCTGATCCGCTTTTCTTTAATAGACAGAGGGTTGACCTACTCATTGGGGCTGAAACATTTTTTGAAATAATGTCCGTTGGACAAATAAAATTAGGACCTAATCTTCCCACTTTACAAAAAACAATGCTGGAATGGATTGTTTCTGGAAAATTCAATTCATCTGTGTTATCAGACAAAAGAATCTCTCACAATGTTATATTAGAAACTCCTAATTTAGATTTAGATGAATCTCTTAACGATATTGTGCAAAAACTTTGGAAAATTGAAAATTTCTATTCCAACCCGTCTCCACTCACTATTGAGCAACAGTTTTTTAACCTCAATACTTCTCGTTCATCCAATGAGCGCATTTTTGTTAAGTTACCGTTTAAAGATAATGTACATAAACTAGGTAACTCTTACAATATAGCACAAAGACGATTTTACAGCCTTGAAAAAAAATTAGATAAGAATCCTGCATTGAAAATACAATATTCTGAGTTTTTAAAATAATATGAAGATCTGGATCATATGGAAATTGTTCCAAGCAATGATGAGAACTTAGTGAAATATTACTTACCTCATCATTGCTTGTTCAAACCAGACTCTTCATCTACAAAAATAAGAGTGGTCTTTGACGAAAGTTGTAAAACTTCTACTAATATATCTTTAAACGACACACTCATGGTGGGGCCTACAGTGCAAGATGATTTGTACTCGATCATAATTCGTTTTCGATTTTATAAATATGCTTTAACGGCCGATATCTGTAAAATGTACCGTCAAGTTTACATAGATGAATGTGATTCCTACTATCAATGCATACTGTGGAGACCCAATCAACAAGGAAAACTGAGAACTTATCGCCTTAAAACCGTGACTTATGGTACTGCATCAGCCTCTTATTTAGCTACAAAATGGCTTAGCTCATAAAATCTAGCTCATAAAAATCAAAGCGCATATTCAGTCGGTTCCAAAATAATTGCTAATGATTTTTACGTTGACGACTTGTTTACGGAAGGTAAATCTCTAAGTGAAATCAATTTAATCCGCTCAGAAGTTAATTGAATCTTAGAATCAGCTGGCATGGAGTTGAAGAAGTGGTATTCAAATAACGAAACCTTTATGTCCAGCATAGATGAATGTACTCGCGAGAATCTTCTTTTCATTGACGGTAATTCAATTATTAAAGCTCTTGGCATAGCCTGACAGCCACAAATAGATGAATTTCGTTACATATTGTGGGATGATATAAATAAAATAAAGAAAATTTCGAAACGAATGGTTCTGTCAAATTTATCTCGTTTATTTGACCGAATGGGTTTAATAAATCCAGATGGTGTAAAGACAAAAATTTTTATGGCAGAAACTATCGCTACTGAAATTAGATTGGGACGAATCGCTTCCGCTCGAGTTACATACCCAATGGAACAATTTTCTAAGCAGTTTCTCCCTGTTAAAAGACTTTCGAACAGCTCGGTTTGTGGTTAATACCGATTCACATCATCACATTGAAGTTCATGGATTTGCTGTTACTAGTTTGAGAGCATATGGAGCCTGCATTTACATTCGATCTATCGATTCTGATAAAAATATTAACGTTCAGCTACTCACTGCTAAATCAAAGGTATCGCTCACTAGAACACAATCAATTCCAAGACTTGAGTTATGCGCTCCTTTGCTATTGGCTAATTTATTCAAAAAGGTTTATCCAAGTATAATACCTACTCCCCCGATTCATGATGTAATTTTTTAGAGTGACTCAGAAATCGTCCTTGATCAACTTACTTTTCACTCATCTAGGTTCAATATTTTTGTGGCAAATAAAATATCCCAAATTCAAGAGCTTTCAGAAGGTATTAAATGGAAACATGTAAATTCTTCCTCCAGTCCCGCAGATATTCTGTCCAGAGGAGCAACAGTGCAGCAATTATTAGATTCCGATTGGTTCAGGGGGCCAAATTTTTTACATAAGTCTTCGACTTCATGGCCTCCTGTAAAAATAAAACATACTAAAATTGAGTTACCAGATCTTCGTGTTAAAGAAACCTTTTCCCTCTTAGCATCACAGTGTGATCAAAATGATCTTCTAAACATAATTAATCAATTCAGCGATTACGACAAAATAATCAACATTGTCTCATATCTAATAAGATTCATCTACAGTTGTCGTAACACCAATTCAAAACACTGGATCTCGATTATCTTGACAGCTGAAGAACGAGACTATGCTTTATTAAAGATAATATCATTGATTCAACAAACTGAATTTGTTACTGAAATTACCTGTTTGAAACAAAACGCGCAGGTATCGCTCAAAAGCAATATTAGAAATCTTAACCTTTTCATAGATTCAGAGCAAGGTATTACATTACTAAAGGTTGGCGGAAGATTGAGAAATGCTGATATTTCGTATTCGTCAAAATATCCTATTTTATTGCCAAAAAATAATAAATTTGTATTCTTATTAACACAAAAATTTCATTATAGAAGTATGTTTGCAGGTCCGCAAGCGCTTCTCACTTTCGTCCGTCAAACGTTCTGGATAGTTAACGGAAGAACTGAATTCACAAGGATTGTAAAGAAATGTATTAGATGTTTTCGTTTTCGTCCAAAGTTATTGAAACAAATTATGGGCGATCTACTATGTGATAGACTAATCCCGAACAGAGCCTTTCAAATTTCAGGAGTAGATTTTGGTGGACCCATATTGATATCTCCTGGGCTCCGACGTAAACATTTGAAGCAATTTGACTAACATTCAGTATTTCAATATGTGTAACATTCAGTATTCCAATAATATTAACTTTTGATTTGTAGTACTTAAATATTGTCATTTAATCTTTTATAATTTTACCAGTCGTCACTGATTAAATATTTTCATTTAACCTTTTATAATTTTACCAGTCGTCACTGGTATCATTTTACATCTATCATTACAGTTTATCATTTTTACATCTATAATTTTTTTAAATTTTTTTATAGATATTAATTTTGAACACGCACATTGTAAGGAGTTTAATAAAAGTTAGTTTCTTTTTAGATTCGAACGTTGAATTGAAAACAGTTGTTTTATTTTATTGTATTGCTGATCAGGTTAAGGTAATTAGAAATAACTTAATTTTATTTTATTTGAATATTTAATTGAAGTACAAATTGTTTATTGGATTGGATCAAATATTACAAAACATAATTTTATTGGATTGCTACAGCCTCAAAGTGGAATAGGAGCCAATTTTTTTTTTCTAATTTTACTGGGAAATATTGAGATTTTGTGAATTTTTTTTTTACTGTAAATCAAAAATGTCTGAAGACCACGCAGTAGAACTGGATAAATGTTATACTGTAAAGGAATTGCAAGCAATTTTAACAAAAAGTTCTTTGCCAACACATGGTAAAAAGGAAGAATTAATCCAAAGAATTATCTCTAATGAAAATATAAATGAGATTCTGAAGGATGAAAACTTGAAACATAAGACAGAAGACGAAGATTCCGGAAATATTAAATATCCAGGTAAATCTTAAAATGCTTCTTTTTGCATTGGAAAATATGGCAAAAAGAAAAAAAATCAAAAAGACAGTAAGAAAGCAAAGCGTTTCAAATAAATCTTTAGATAATTTAGATAGTTTGAAAAGGAAGTTGGAATTAATACAACGGTAAAAAGAATTACTTGCCAAATGACCTTTTGAAAAAAGAATATAAGCTTAATGCACAAAAAAGCACTATTGCAAAAATGAATTATAACCAGTACAAAGATTTAATTTCTTCTTTTGATGGTTCTTCAGTCAACTGTTTGATTCAAAAATTAAAGACAATTCAACGTGTATACGAGATTCCTTCAGATGAAATGAAAATGCTGATGATTAATAAATTAGAAGGAAAAGTAAAAGAATGGTTTTTTTCAAGAGTTGAATTTATTGAAATGAATTTAGAGCAGCTACAAAAAGAGTTAATAAAAATGTGTGAGTGTCGAATGAACAAAATAACAGTCAGGAAAACATTTGAAAGCAGAAAATGGTTGTAAGATGAAACATTTGCGGGATATTTTCACGAAAAAGTGATATTAGGTAATCAATTATCAATATCTGAAGAGGATATGATTAAATATTTGATTGGTGGAATGAACAACCCTGGAATTCAAACTCATGCAAGAATTAAATGTTTTTCATCTTTAAATGAAATATTAGCCATTATGGCAAAATTATCTACAGCCGAACGTTTTAATTTTCGAGGTTATTGAAATTTAAGTTTTAACAAATCAATAAGAAAAAATTCATCATATCGAAATGATTCTGCTGAACAACTTCGTTGTGACAATTGTAATGCCATTGGTCATCGTTCGAATGAATGCAAACGATCACCCAAAGAATGAAATCGATATTTTAAGTGTGATCTGCAGGGATATTTTATTAAAGATTGTCCAAAAAAAAACTACGATTCAGAAGTTAATTGCATACAACCTGCATATCAAATAAAAATTTATTCAGACAAATTTAAAACTAAGGGGATTAATGCTGTGCTAGATTCAGGAAGTCAAATTTCAATTATGAAAATAAGTTTAATTTCTGAAAATTTTATTACTCGTACTACTGATTATTTAAATTTTTCAGGTATTAATAATTATAATATATAAACTTAGTGTCATTGGAATATTGGAAGAAAGGACAAAAATTAATGATGAATTTTGTAAAGTAAAATTTAGAATTGTGGCAGATTGGACGACGTCGCACGATTGTTTACTGGGAAGAGATTTTATAAAGGAACATAATTTGGAAATTCACTTAAAAGGTAACGATTTAAAATTAATTTTTCCCTCAAATGTGCATAATTTGGAAATTTGAAAAACGCTTGTTTTGAATTACTTAATATTAACATTGAAAATAATATTGATTAGTGCTCAGATTTAAATATAGGTGATATGAGTGAGTCTAAGTTAGAAGTTTAATTAAAAATAATTATTTAGATATTGAAAGACTGATTGAACCACAAACAAAATATGAACTCAAAATAATTCTTAAACAAGAAAAACCGTTTTATTTTACACCGAAAAAGCTATCATTTTCGGAAAAGAATGAAGTTAGTAAGATAATAGAAGATCTGCTTAAACGTAATATTATAAAGCCTAGTTTTTCTCCATATGCTTCTCGCGTAATTCTTGTTCCGAAAAAAATGGAGAAACCCGAATGTGCATTGACTTCAGAGAATTAAATAAATTAACAATTAGAGATCGATACCCACTATCTTTAATAGACGAACATTTAGATTGACTGAAAGGTAAACAAAGTTTTACGCTTTTAGATCTTAAAAGCGGATTTAATCAAATCCAAATGGCTAATGACTCTATACCGTATACTGCATTTGTTACCCTAAGTGATCAGTATGAGTATTTGAAAATGCCTTTTGGACTAGCTAATGCACCGGCTGTTTTTACAAGGTTTGTTAACCTTGTTTTTCAAGATTTAGTTAAAAATGACGAGGTTTTATGTTATTTTGATGATATATTAATCGCAACTGTTTCTTTTGAAGAAAATTTGATTACATTAAAAAAAGTTTTTAATATATTAGTGCAAAATGTTTTGGAATTAAATTTATCTAAATGTTGTTTTGCCATCAGAAAAATAAAATATTTAGGATATATTGTTTCAATCGATGGGATTTCACCAAATCCTGATCTAATTAATGCGATCAATATGTATCCTGTTCCAAAAGATATTCATCAACGTAGAAGGTTCTTGGGTTTGGCTAATTATTGCCGAAAATTTGTAAAGGGTATGTCTTCAATTTCAAAGCTTTTGAGCGATCTCTTAAAAAAGAATACTTGTTTCGAATTTGCTGAAAAAGAAATAAATGCATTTGAAATATTAAAAAAAAAGTTAATGTGTGCGCCAGTAATAAGCATTTATTGTCCAATGGCACCAACAGAGCTTCATTGCGATGCCTCGTCTGTAGGTTTTGGTGCTATGATCTTGCAAAAACAAAAAGATTGGTATTTCCATCCCATAGCCTATTTTAGCCGAAGAACCTCAGAAACAGAAGCACAGTATCATAGCTTCGAACTAGAAATTCTAGATATTGTTTATGCATTAGAAAGATTTCATGTATATTTACATGGAATTAACTTTAAAATTTTCACTGATTGTAATGACCTAAATCTGCTTTAGTTACAAAAAAAGGAAGTACATCCCAGAATTAATCGTAGGACTCTCATACTTCAAAATTATGATTTTGAAATTATTCATAGAGAAGGCAATCAAATGCAGCAGGTAGATGCTTTGTCTCGTTGTAATAATATTTTACTACTAGAGCATACTAACGACTTAGAAAAAACGCTCATTGTGGCCCAACTTAAAGATAAATACATTATTTCTATTCGAAAAATTCTAGAAATAAGAGAAAATAAATTTTACGAATTAAGAAATGGAATTGTTTATAGAAAAGTTAAAAGAGATATATTATTTTATGTGCCTGAATCAATGATTACTAACGCGATTAGAAAATATCACGACGGTGTTGGTCATGTGGGAATAGACAAAACTCAAGATCTAATTTCACAAACTTATTGGTTTCCTAATATTAGATAAAACAATATGCACTATTGAAGTCATTGATCACTTGAAAAACTTCTTTAACTATTATAGTAAACCAAAATCACTCGTGTCAGATAGAGGAACTTGTTTTACCTCTCACGAATTTAAAGATTTTTTGATCAAAGAAAGTATCAAACAAATATTAGTTGCAACGGCTTGCCCAAGATCTAACGGACAAGTTGAAAGAATGAATAGATTTTTAACCCCTGTTTTAAGCAAAATTCGTTACGAAAAGGGATGATTGGGATGAAATAGTACCATAAGTCGAATATGTATTTAATAACACCACTAGCCTATCCATTGGTACAACACCTTGTGAAGCATTGTTCGAGATAAATCAAAGACATCCAGAATTGGATAAATTAACAGAATTTTTTGAAAATAATAAAGTTGGTAATATTTGTTTCCAAGAAATTAGAGAAAACATAGTTTCACATAAATTAGAGAAAACATAAAAAAAAATAAACGATTATCAGAATATAATAAAAATCTTTATGATCGAAAATGCAAGGGCAATTGTGAATTCAATGAAGGTACTCTAGTTGTTATAAGAAACGTAGTTAGTCCGGGAGAAAATAGAAAACTATCACTTAAGTTCAAGGGACCTTACATCGTAAAAAAATGTTTACCTAACAAACGATATATCATAACCGATGTTGGAGGTTTCCAAATTTCTAGATTGCCATTTGAAGGTGCTTTTGATGCAACAAATTTAAGAAAGTGGATTGAAATAATTGAAGAAAATAATAATCAACCCCAGTTTACAATGACGTTGCGTTCCGTCAGGATGGCCGAATGAAGCAATTTGAGTAAGCTTCAGTATTTTAATATGTGTAACATTCAGCATTCTAATAATACTAATTTTAGATTAGTAGTACTTAAATATTGTCATTTAATCTTTTATAATTTTACCAGTAGTAACTGATTAAATATGGTCATTTAACCTTTTATAATGAATTAATATGATATTAATTTTGAACACGCACATTGTAAGGAGTTTAATAAAAGTTATTTCTTTTTAGATTCGAACGTTGAATTGAAAACAGTTGTTTTATTTTATTGTATTGCTGATCAGGTTAAGTTAATTAGAAATAACTTAATTTTATTTTATTTGAGTATTTAATTGAAGTACAAATTGGTTATTGGATTGGATCAAATATTACAAAACATAATTATATTAGATTTCTACACATTTATACAAAGCATACATTGCTATATTCGTTTGTTCGTCATCCATGCAGTGCATATTGAAGTAGTATCATCGTTATCTTCAGAGGCCTTCATCCCTGTATTGAAGCGTTTCATCGCTCGAAGAGGAATGTGTAGTCGTCTATATTGTGACAATGCAACTAATTTTGTGGGAGCTGGTGCAATATTAAATGACCTAAAGAATATATTTTGCAACCAACAGAATAAGGATATTATTGCTAATTGGTTTTCTCATAGAGGCATTGAATTCCACCATATACCAGCTCGTATGGTGTATGGCTCATCTTATATGGTGTTCGCCTCATTTTGGTGGTATATGGGAAGCTTCTGTAAAATTTGCAAAAGGTCTCCTCAATCGAACCCTTCTCGGCATTAATTTAACATATAAAGAATTAACAACGTTCACAACTCAAGCTGAGGCCATTCTAAACTCCAGACCTTTCGTCAGTTCCAAGTGATGAGCAAGTTCTCACACATGGTCACTTTTTGGCAACAACACTTCTGGCAGAGATGGTCTGGCGAGCATTTAAAAAATTTACAAAAAAGATCTAAGTGGTTTAAAGGTGCATCAAATCTTGAAATTGATACCTTGGTTTTAATGGCCGAAGACAACTTAGCACCACAACATTGGTCTTTAGGTCGAATAACAAAATTATATTCTGGCAAAGATGGGAGAGTACGAGTTGTTGATGTTCAAGCTCGAGGAAAGATATTTCGTCGCCAACTACACTCCATTGCACAACTACCAGCAGGTCATATTGAAGCTGATTCCTTCAAGGGCGCGGACATGCATAATTTTACTCCAACTTAACAATAAAATTCCTTCCATTCTTTATTATATTCTTATATTTTAATTGTAACAGAATTAATTTCTTTTTATTAAACTGTTATATTGTAATTGTAACAGAACTAATTTCTTTTTTTCTCTATTTAACTCTTAATTATTATATTGTAATTGTAATAAACCAAAAATATTTTTTTTTTGATTTGTCAGCCGCTCATGGAAGCTTAGCTTGAACAAACATAATTTCTAGTACGAAAATAAATTATAATTAAACAAAAAAAAATGCGGTTGTTATCAAACTAATTAAAATAAATTAGTTTACAATTATCATTATTATTATTTTTATTATTATTATTACTATTATTTTTATTATTATTATTATTATTACTATTATTATTCTTACATATTTTTTTATTTATATGACCTGAACGGGGTTTGAACCCAAGACCTTCTGATTGAACGGTTGGCTACATAACCAGTGCGCCACGAGTCAGATAAATATTTACTACATGAGTCAGATACTTTGTAGAATAATAATTATAGTTATAATTTTATTGCAAAACTGAATAAAATTATAATTTGTATAGTAAGTTACAAATTAGGAAAGGAAGAATAAGTTCGAATCTGGAGAAAATCGGACTATGGGTCTGCAAGCTTCCGAATGATTCCGCAGAACACGAGATTGACGACACGATGATTATTACAAAACTGAATAAAATTATAACTATAATTACTATAATAATAGTAGTAGTACGAGTTAAATTATAATACATTTTTCTTTTGTAATTAATTTTAACAATTTTCTGATTGAAATTGTTTTGTGATTGTTTTAAATTTAAAGTTCATGTTTAACAGTATTATTTATATTTTAATTGTTATACTCGTATAATTAGGCATTAGAATATTATGCTTGAATTTTCTGTTTTTATTAGAAAATTTAATGTTATTGATTTCGATATTAGAATTATTAAAATAAATAATATAGTTTTTGTTTCAAAAATGATTCATATTGTTAAAATTGTTTGTTGAATTTTTATTTTGAGAATTGGGTATACTTTACTTTAGGTACATTGTCCGATTGCCTTGAAATTTTACATAACGACACCTAATGACGTCACCTATATTTCGTGGAACATGACTTTTGGAGCAAAGGTCATTTAAAGGTCAAATTGATCATTTTAAAATTTTTCTAACATTTTGTAGTATTTTACTTAAACCGTTATATTTTCTTTTACGATATTATACAGGAACAAATTGTTTACAACATTGTGGCACCTACTGTTGTCTTTAATAAATATCTTGTTGCATCTCATTAAATATCTCTTGAGAATTTACCCTGATGAAAAACGTTTTGAGTTAACAATATAATAGATAAATTACGATGGTGCGAACCTTTAGTAAATAGTTCACATACCTGTTTATTTGCAGAATCTAACATTAAGTCATCTAGAACAATTAAAGTAGGTTTATTTTCATTACCACTTATTTCTTTTGAGATACTGGTATAAAAGTCTATATCAGGAAAAGCTAGATTTTTTGGAATAGCAGAAATTTCTGGGTTACACCATTTTATTGTTTCAATTTTCGGATAAATCAACCTTTCAATATTTTCAATTAAATTACACACAAATGTTCTTTTTCCACAACCAGATGGTCCCGCTATCATCATTGTAAATGGATGAATAAAATTAATCATTTTTGGTCTGTGTCTAATAAGAAACTGAACTTAAAATACAATTTAGAGATCATATAAAAGCAGCGAACATATTCTTAGTACAGTCATTTTAAATTATGGAAGTAGAGGAGTTCTTAAATATTTATTCCTCCGTCTTATTAGATGATCATAAGAAAGTAATATTACATCTATATAAACACATTAAAAATTTTTCCGGAGTAAATAAATTCACTTCAATTTATGGTATGATTATGATAATTCTACTTCTGGACCAGACACATGTGAATGTAATACAATAGAAAATTATAGAATCACTTTGGAAAATTTAATTAAATGGTACGAGAATAATGTCGAGGCTACAAGTTGTTTCAGAAATTTATAGAGGTGCTACAAGAAAATTTACATGAAGAAAATTTATTCAAAAGGGTTTAAATGATACTTGGCAAATTGATTTGGTTGAAATGATTCCATATGCAAAATTTAATAAGGCATATAAATATTTATTAACAGTTATTGATACATTTTCAAAATTTGCGTATGCTGAACCGATTAAAAACAAAGGCGCTGATAATGTTTTAATCGCAATGAAAAATATTTTTAAGCGTGCTGGTAGAAAACCAAAAAATTTACAATCTGATCAAGGTACGGAATTTTTCAACAAAAAATTTCAAAATCTAATGAGGAAAAATAAAATTAACCATTATCATACATATTCAGAACTAAAAGCATCAATTGTAGAACGTTTCAATCGCACTCTGAAAAACATGATGTGGAAACAATTCAGTTTACAAGGCACATGTAAATGGTTAACTATTCTACCATCGCTAATAGAACGAGGAAGAATACAGTTGCCTTTGTCAACTCTTAGATACCCGTACGAACCGTTAGTATGTTCACAGCCTGTCACTCTGCTCACAATATTATTTTTTTAATATTTTAGTATTTTAAAATAATTTGGGTGAATTTTATAATTTCTAGAACTATGGGTTTTACATATATTCAAACTATATGTTTATATGTACATTCTTCAAAAGCAGATTCTAACCTTTCATATAACGATTATCAATCCAAAACTTTTTCAAATATTCTATAGTACCATTTAATACTAATCGGTAAATATATATTAAATTTACTTAGTACAAAATAGTAAATATAATTTTAAATATTATATTATATTATGTTTAAATATTCCATTGACAGAATAATTTCTTATAAGTACAATAAAATACATATATGTATGTAAATACGGCGCTATATAATACACATCTATACTCTTATCATTCATTCACTAGTGACATATACGATATGTAAATAAACATGATATTATATAAGCATGTATGTATATCAATATCATATAAATAAAAATTCTTCAAGCAACCGTTATGTTGTTTATTTATTTACATTTTTATGTACTACGCATTATATCCTCAACAATTTCAAATTATCGTGTAAAACAAAATGAAAAAAATTCGTTAAAGAAATTTGTTAGAAAATTTGAAAAAATCTAGTAACACTTTCGTCAATTATAAAGTAACCCTATATTATTAAAAAAAGTTGTTAACAGAAATAAGAGTATAATGTTGAAGCTTTAAGTTTTGTGTATTACTTCAAAAAAATTTGAACAGGTGTTCAAGTTACAGGTGTTTGAAAATAGGAAATTTTCAGTTTTAGACCCCTTACAGCTCCTAAACGGAGAGGGATACAAAAAAAATTTTGAAATGACTCATACTTATTTTCAAAGATCTAACTTCTGTCAATTTCAAGTTTCCAACTTAAACCGTTTAGAAAATAGAAGGGTTGAAGGATTTTGCAAAATTTGAGTTTCACATAACGGTAAATTAAGACACCGTATGCCACAAATGTACATTTACTGTATATTCTTTTAAAGCTAATAAAAGTAGTAATCGTTTGGCGTTTTTAAAATGAAGATACACCTTATGCAACTTGTGCTATAACAATTTAAATATAGAGCTTTTTTGAACCTTTGGGAAGCTGTAGCTACGTAACGGGTGGGGCTACAAAAAAAAAGTTATTAAA
The DNA here is from genome assembly GCA_947095535.1 of Poecilobothrus nobilitatus. NCBI lineage: Eukaryota > Metazoa > Arthropoda > Insecta > Diptera > Dolichopodidae > Poecilobothrus > Poecilobothrus nobilitatus. The sequence continues at coordinate 154,328,898 of OX352772.1, read as the reverse complement.
AATAAAATTAATATTTTTGTTAGATCTATCTGTAGTCAAAGTTTCATAGCTCTATTGCAAAAAAAATGTGGGGATCTAAAGGTTAGGTGTTCGCGAGCTACCGTAAGGCTTGGTCCAAACTCAACCAAAAAAAATTGGTAACCTACAAATTACTCCCAAAATATTTTGTGTAAATTTCAAGATTCTAGCTTTCTTAGTTTTTGAGTTAGCGTGCTGACGGACGGACGGACGGACATGGCTCAAAAGTCTTAGAATTTTTTTCTGATCCGATCCATACCTTTGAAGGTATATCTAGCTCGCTTATTTCGAGGTGTTACAAACGGAGGAGTAATTTTATTATACCCGATCCTAATATAACTCAACATATCATCATACAATTAAACTTCCACCTAAAAAGGTTGCAAAGAAAAATGAGAAATTATTATTAAAAACTGTCTACAATAAATTAAAAGTATTCCGAAAACCCAAATACAACATTGGAGATTCTGTTCGTATAAGTAAATATAAAGGTATATTTACAAAAGGTTATCAACCCAATTGATCAACAGAAATTTTTACAATAGCGAAAATAAAAAGAACAGATCCAATTACATATAATTTATTTGATTACACTAAAAAACTAATAAATGGTAGTTTTTATGAACCTGAACTTACATCTGTTAAATTTCCTAATGTTTACCTTGTAGAAAAAATAATAAGAAAAAAAGGAAATCAAGTTTTGGTTAGGTGGCTTGGCTTTGATAAAAGTCATGATTCATGGATAAATAAAAAAGATATTATTTAATGAATAATAATTTATAAATTTTTAGTAAAAAAATGTAATGCTATTATTTAATATTAAAAACAACTTTTTAAAACCAAGTTTTTTATTTTTTTTTTACTTTTAACTTGAACTTGATCACGTTTTTAATTTCTATTTCATAATCACACCTTATATTATTAACAATATATTATCAGCCGTTTAATTCAAAGCTTTTATTAAAGTAAAAACGTATTTACCAAAAGTCATGAACATTCAACAATTTTACATTTTTATTATAGAGATCATAATAATTCTCCAAATTAAATCAAGCTTTAATAAACTTTTCATATCTAATTAAGAATATTCCGTTCAATAGCTTAAGCTTATTTTGTTTTTTAAACTTTTTTTTCAATTTTCACGGAAATATTAAATCAAGTTTAAACTTTGATAATATTAACTTTGTATTTAAATCAAACCAAACAAAAACTTTAAAAACTTATCGTATTTAATTAAGAATTTATTTTAAGTAAGCACAATATCTTTAGCTTATTACTGTTTTAATTTGAAATTTAAACATAACTGATATTCTAACCGCTAAGCTTAATTTAAAATATGTACTCAAAAGCATACAACTTTTTACTTATCACAATTTTATTGCATAAATTTAGGAGAACTGTTGAATAAAAGCTTCTCCTGGGCCTGAAACGGTATAATAAAAGCTTTAAAAAAGCTCCTCCTGGCTCTCAAACGGCATATACATACTACTGGAGTTGTTGATTCGGGATATAAAATATCTAATCAAGTAGGAAGCTGTATATGTGTTTTTATTTTAAGAGGAATAGATTTTAAAAAATTGGAAATTCATTTCACAATTATTTGTTAACAAATGGTGATGAATTATAATAAAAAAAATTTACTTATTCTATGATGTAGATCATTTGATCAAATCTATTCGAAATGCACTATTAAAAGCAAACTTTAAAACACCTGATGGAATAATAAAATTTGAAGTTATTAGAGAAATTTTTGAATTGAAACACTACAAAGATACAAAAATGACAAAATTAACAACATCTAATATTGAGCCAACAACAAATTTTGAGAAAATGCGTGTCAGCTTAGCATTACAAACATTGAATCACAGTGTTGCAGCTGCAATTCCCTCTGTAAGTGAAAATATTCAAAATATTCTCCTTTAAATATGGGCTGTAATAAGCATTCCTGTTTACCAGTCTTTCTCTCTGAAAGGATGCATGTGATGCAATTTGTAAAGACCTTTGTTATTCTTCTTTTTAAATCAGGTATGAAGAAATCCTTTTCGATTATTTCTTTAATTTTCTTGTGGTGATGTCCTCGCTCGTGAATTTCTTTGATTATATGATTTTTCATACCATCTCGAACGACAAATACATCGTTATTTTTTATATTTTAACATAACATACCATTATTAATGTATAATCCTTATAAGGTTTATCAAAAATCCTTATAAGGTTTATCCTTCAAAATTTCCATAATTATTAATAAGTTTTCGTCTTTCCGTTGTGCTTCCGCTATTTTTGTTAAAAATGAATTATTTTGTGAAATACACATAATAACAGGGTTTCGGCTTAAAGCGTCTACATGTCTCATTTTATTGCCTTTTCTATGTTCAATTGAACAGTTAAATTCATCTAGCAACAATGCCCATCTGGCAACTCTAGTTGTTAGATCCTTCTTTTTCATCGTACATTCAAATGCCTTGCAATCAGTTACCAATTTAAACTTTTGTCCAAGTAAATAAATTCTAAATTTTTTCAAAGCTGCTATAATAGAAAGAACTTCCAATTCATATGAAGTATACTTCTGCTCAGCATCTGTTGTTTTCCGGCTATAGAAGTATACTGGATGTAAACAATTGTCTTCATTAGCCTTTTGTAATAGTACTGAGCCGTATCCCTCCTGAGATGCGTCGGTATGTAATTCTGTTTGTGCTCCATACTTGAATATTCTTAAAACGGGTTTGTTTGCTAAAGCTTCTTTCAGATCTCGTATTGCTGCTATTTCAGTGGTTCCTATTCTAAAAAGAATTGTTTTCTTAAGCAGTTCGGTTAGTGGTTGGGCTCTCAGTGGAAAGTTTGGTATAAACTTTCGAAAATAGTTAGCCAATCCAAGGAAACTTTAAAGTTGCTTGATAGTTGAAGGTGCGGGAAAATTAATCACTGTGCTGCTACGTTTAAAACAATTTTCAAGTTTTTGATACCTTCTTCTATTGTATTGGACGGTATGATGATGTCATCTATGTAAACTACAATTAAACCTTGATTAATTAAATCTTTTAAAACAAAATTTATGTATTTTTGAAAAATGCTCGGCGAGTTACAAAGCCCAAAAGGAACTTTGTTAAACTCGAATTGTCCACAGTGGGTTACGAATGACGTATACTTTATGCTCTTCTCTTCTACGGTAACATGGAAGAATCCGTTTTCTAAATCTAAGGAGGTAAAGTATCTGGCGGCTTGTAATTTTTTTTTTTTTTTTTTCCTAAGGGAGGTGGGAATTTTCCAAAGACACCAAGAATTACCCCTTGGTAGTGTCAGATTCTTACTGACTAAACCCACCTCCCCCTTTAGCCAATATTGTGGGATGAAACCCTTACCTGCGACCGCAGTATATTGGCTAGGAAGTAGGGATAGGAAAGGATAGGAAAATGGATACGGAATCATTGAACTGGGAGTGGGACTGTAAGGAAACAATGAATCCGCCTATTATTATTGTTTTGCTAACAGTGACTAAAGCCGTCACAGCAGTTACAACATGTAGTAGTAGTATATTTATATTACTACATGAGGTAATTATTGAAGGCAACCCCCTGTCACTGTAGCGGCTGTTATTATTGGTATTAATATTCTTATTAATATTATTATTATTTTACTACAGAGTCAGCGCCATCAGTGGATTACAACGTGCAGCAGTATATAACACCTTACTTACATGATATAACCAAAGATGGCTCTACTGTAGCAGCTATTATTATTACTATTATTATTATTATTATAGTTATTGTTTTATTACTATTACTATTATTATTATTATAATTATTATTACTATTATTATTATTATTATTCCGATTATTATTATTGTTATTATTTTACCACAGAGTTAGCGCCATCCGCGAATTACAACATGCAGCAGTATATAACACCTTACCTGCATGATATAACCAAAGATGGCTCCACTGTAGCAGCTATTATTATTATTATTATTATAATTATTGTTATTATTTTTACTGTTATTATTATTAATAATATTTGCTCTTCTGTGTTGGGTAAAGGATACCTGTCCTTTATGATTTTTTTATTAACCCCTCTGTAGCCGACGCATAATCGATATGTATTATTCTTTTATATATATATTCTTTTATATACATATTTACGATATGTATATGTATTATTCTTATGTATCCTTCTTTTTGACAAGTACAACTTGACTTGAGTAGTCGGATGAACATTCTCTAATGATTCCCTCTTTTTTCCACTTATTTATTTGCTCTTTAATTATTTTCAAATCAAAAGGCGCGAATCTTCTAGGTGGTCTATAAATGGGTTCATTATCTATGGTTATGATTTCCATCTGAATCGGTGATTCTTTTGATGAACTAGGTGTATAACTCGTAATTAAGATTTCATGTCATTGGCATTTTCCGTGATAAGTCTTGTAGTCCAGGAAGATCATTATAGCTTTCGTTTTCGACATTCACGTTTATATTTGCAAGAAAACAAGACCACCTATTATCGTCAGATGTAACTTTTTCTGCTGGTAAGTTTTTCCTAATATTCACAATACCATTACTAATATTTATTATGGCTTGTTTTAGGAGATTCATTCCGATAATCACATCAGGCTTCAGGTAGGTATCTTCTACACTATTCACTTCAATGTTATAATTAGTATCGGAATTAATTTCAACAGTAGACAAACACAAACCCTTTGTTGGAATATTACCGCCAAAACCTGAAATTGTTATTGGGTTATTATTAATGTTGTAATTCATAAAGCATTTCTTTATAACACAGATATCACTTCCTGTATCAATTAAACAATCGAAATATATTTTATTACTTTTAGCTTTAACCACCATACTATTTTTGATTGAAACTGTATAAGAGTCTTACTCCAAATTATTATTTATTGTGCGCTTATAGTTTTCTTTACACTCTGGCTTTTTATGACCAAATTTGTTACATTTAAAACATTTTGGACCTTTTTCTCTCTGCGGGCAATTATCAAATTCATGGTCTTTCAACCCACAATTAAAACAAAAACGATTAGTCTTTCTTCCATTTACTTCTAGTCTATCCTTTGTGTTATTTCTCCTTTCAATTGTTTGCTTCTTTTCTGTTGTAATAATTTTTTCATATAATAATAACTTCTCTTTAAGGTCATTTATAGTTTTAGCTCCAAATAACACGATTTTGTTACTAGTCGTATCTCTTATACCATTTATTATATAATTAATTACCGAAAGTTCATCTATATCGGTTTGTGAAGCGATTTTCCAACATGTGGTATAAATATTCACGGAACGATTCATCATATTGTTTTTTTCTCTCCCGTAATTTAGAATGTACTTCTGCACTGGTTGTTTTGGCATGAAATTCTTTCAGCAATGCCGACTTTAAGTCGTTATAGCTTAACGGTTTAGCCTCGAAATTCACATACATTTTTGCTGCACCTGTAAGAGACCTTTTGCAAAATACATATTTCTGAAGTTCATCCCAATGAAATATATTGGAATATTCTTCAAATTCTTTAATCCATTTTTTTACACTTTTTGTTTCTAGACCATCGAACTTTTGTAAAATATCTTCAAGCTCATTATAATTTATTCTTGTATTTGTGTCTCGTCCTGAAAAGAAAAAAGCTTCAAATAAAATTTTTAATGTACTGCAATATGCGTGAACCGATTTCTTGTGGGCTTCTGGAGAAAATACCCTCATACCGTGTGTACATGTATGTACGAGCTCTCTAAAGATTGTTGATACCTAAACAATAGGTTCACCATTGTTGCTTAGAATAGGCTATACAAGTGGATAATACAGGTGTAGGCAATGTTTTCATTAAATAAAAGGTAAAAACTGGCGAAATTTCTTCACATAGTTTTGAATCTTGAATCTTGAGATCTGATAGATGGAGATAGAACCGTATGATTGAAATACGTATTTTCATATTTTAAAATATATGAAATGACTAAATTTATTTTTCATTTTTTAAAATATATTATATACTTATAAAAACTAAAAGTTAGAATAAATTTTCTTTTTTTAAATGTATAATTGATTAAAAAACTAGTATTTACCGAGCAGGAGAGAAGACTGTGTCAATTCTGATATCCGTATGATATCCGTATGAACGTAAGATATCCTGTTTCTATAAAACTTGATCATCATTTCAGATATTTTAGTATCGACTTTAACTACCGAGATATATTTTGTGAAGTTTTATGACAGCCACCCGAATCTATTGCACCAGCAAAACTAAATTTTACAGAAATGATTGCCCTAAAACTCTATCATCTTTTGTAAGATTTCAGGCGCCTAGCTCCATTAAGTTCCAAGAAGTTCAAAAGCCTAAATCGGCTGCTCTAGACCAACCAAATTTTACAAAAGTTTTTGGCATGTACCTCGACACCTCTTCACTAAACTTCAGATAACTAGCCTCAATAGACATTGAGTTATTTTTTTTAAAAAGAGAAGTTGTATAGCAGCTTCCTGGTCCTGTTGCACTAGCTCACAATTTTACAGATGTTGTTGGCGTGTAACTCCACACCATTTTGTAAAATTTCAGATACCTAGCTTTAATAGATACTGAGTTATTTCCATATAAGGAAAGAAGCTGTATGGCAGCTACTCGAACCCGGTGGCTGAAAATGCTGGATTTATACAGTGCAACTAATAATTTTACAAAAGTGTCGCAAAAAAAATTTTAGCCTCCTGGCTCCATTTTTTTGTGTTATCGAGCGGACCGATTCTGAGCCGATCCATACCTTTAACACTGTTTCAAACTTGACTCCTTTAAAGCGTCACAAACGTAATGGCAAATTTATTATACCCTTGCATACTTCATACGGGTATAAAAATGTATAAAAAAACTTAAAGAATGTAAAAAACAAATTACTAGTAGTTCTGGATGAAATTTTTTTTAAAAATAGAATTTTTTTAAAGTAGAAGATGTCGAACAAAATAAAAATAATTTGAAATTACACTAGTAGAACATACTCTCAGGCATTCATAGAAGAAATAAATAGAGAAATTGAACAGGTTTGGCAATACTTTCAACTGAAATCATTAAACAAATAAAAATCTTCTTGAAACCAAAAGTTAAAGACGAAACTTTCAACACAGGAAACTTTGAATTAACAACTGATATAAAAATAGCACCGCAATTTGAAGGAAACTTAAACTAGATCTAAAGGATTTTTTAGGTTTAATATATTTTTATGCAGTAACACTAAAAGATACAACTGAAAAAGAGAAATTTTTGAAATATATTTTAGCAATCAAACTTTCTGATAAGGTAAAAAACAAAATATTAACAACAGAAAATATAAATAGATACATAGAAACTTTTAAAAAAGACTCTTACAAAACAAATAAAAAAGCAGAACTTCTTCAAGGAAATGAGGACATAAGCATTTACGCAACAAAAATAGAAGCATTAAAGCAGAATTAAATGATTTGCAGATACAAGAACAAGGAGAAGAACATAGAAGTGTAATTTTAAAATTAAATGACCACCTGGGTCTAAATTCTTTCAAAAATGGTTTGAAGAAGATGTTCAGAGCCATCATATTACCTGAAAAACCAACCACTATAACTGAAGCTATGCAATTAGCATATGCGGTAGGTGGAGCAACACTTTCCAACAACATAATGAATTTCACAACAAATAAATTTAAGGCAATAAAGAAATAACTACAATAATAGAAATAGGTCAAACAATAGAAATAATTATAATAATAATATGTTATATAATTATAATAATAATAAAAATTATAATAGCAACAAAAAGAACTATAATACTAGAAATAATTATAACAATAGCAGATTTCCATGTTTTCATTCCAACAAAATTCCACGTCATAGACAATGATATGAGAATAACAGCAGACGGTGTATTAGTTAGAGATTTGCTATACCACAATAAATGTAAAATAGATAACGAAACACGCAGTTTGGTGATACATTATGAAGATGAAAACATAATATTACCAATGAGCATGAATTCCAAATCTATAACAAACATCATCGTAGAGCCACGAATGGAAGTAATAATAGCAGTAAATTTGGATACAGGAGAAAGTAATTTAATTATAGGTAAAAAAGTTGGAAAAGGTGTATTTTTAGCAAATATCGTAGTCCATTGTTCCCGCAAGTGGTATAAAATATATAAAAATTTTAAATACAAGAGACTCAACAGTAAAAATAAAAACAATTAAAATAGAAGTACAACCATTAAGAAACTATAAAATATTATCTTTCAATCATAAAAAAAATATGTCAACAGCAAGATTTGAGAGGCTGAAAAAAAAATCAACAATAGATAACCTGGATACAACAGCCAAAACTACAATTTTAGACATTTGTAAGATATTTCAAGAGATATTCCATTTAGATAATGAACAATTAAGGAAGAGATAATTAATTTAAAGTATGCTATCCACTGGGCAAGAGTAGGAGTCATAAATTCAATATTGCTTTCGAAATCTGAAATTGAAATTGTAACAGATGTTCTAGATAAAGAAAGGCTACCAGCCTTTTATTCTAGCCCAGAGCAAGCTTTAGATTTTGCAAATTTAAAAATAATTTCCAATGGCACTTGCTTGTTTTATATTATTGAAATACCGTTAACTAGCTTAGAAATATATGATAAATTATTATTAAAACCAATAAAAATAAATAATGTTGTAAATGAAAAAAAAAAAAAAAATTTTAACTAATTTTAACTAATAATAATGTAATGTTTGGTATAAAAACTAATTATTGTAAAACAATAAATTCAATATATATTAGTAAAAAAGATAATCTTATAAGTTTGGAGGACTTCACTTGCATACCGAATCTTCTAAAAAGTAGAAATTCAAATTGCAGTATTACCAACAATCAACACATACCAACAATTGAGGAAATAGATGAAGGCGTAATCTTACTAAATCAGTTTAACGGCACAATATTAATAAATCGTGAGCAGCACAATCTTACTGGTACTTACGTTATCAAGTTTAATAATGCAAACATCACAATTCTGAACAGAACTTTTGTATCAAAGGAAATTACAACATTCAAGATCTTACCAGCTATTTTACAACCAAAATCCGTGACAAACCAATTTCATGAGCATTTATCTTTGGAATTGTTAAAAGAAATTCATATAAATAATACTAAGCATATAAGCAAGTTACAAGAAGAAAAGTACATCGATAATTTCATCAATTATAGCATCTCAACAATCACGATAGTGTTATTCTTAGGAGTAACTGTACTTTATTATTGACTTCCAATGTAATAAGTATTGAAAGTTTGTAAAACTAAAATTATTTAAAATATTAAGAAAAATTTAATAAAGTCTTTTTATTTAAATTTTTATATACGGAATCTTATTAAAATTTAACTTATAGATAGGTAGAATGATATTAAAAATCTTTAACCAGAAAATAACTCATGCATTTAAGGCTTTTGAAAATGCTGTAAAAGGTATGAATAACAAAGAAAAAGAATGCGCTTTAATTTTTGATGAAATGTATATAAAAAAAATTTCACTTATAATATTTTTGCAGATGTCGTAGATGTCGTAGATGGAGTTTTTGATTCGGGATATAAAATATCTAATCAAGTAGGAAGCTGTATATGTGTTTTTATTTTAAGAGGATTAGATTTTAAAAAATTGAAAATTCACTTTCCATTATTTTTTAACAAATGGTGATGAATTATCAAAAATGTTAAAAGAAAATCCAAATATAATATCTAAAATAGGCTTCAAAGTAAGAGATATAACTTGCAATCAAGGTCCTATTCATCACAAATATTTCAAGATATTTGATGCATCAATTTATAAACCATCTCTCTATTATAATAAAATAAATTTACTTATTCTATGATGTAGATCATTTGATCAAATCTATTCGAAATGCACTATTAAAAGCAAACTTTAAAACACCTGATGGAATAATAAAATTTGAAGTTATTAGAGAAATTTTTGAATTGAAACACTACAAAGATACAAAAATGACAAAATTAACAACATCTAATATTGAGCCAACAACATATTTTGAGAAAATGCGTGTCAGCTTAGCAGTACAAACATTGAATCACAGTGTTGCAGCTGCAATTTCCTCTGTAAGTGAAAATATTCAAAATATTCTCCTTTAAATATGGGCTGTAATAAGCATTCCTGTTTACCAGTCTTTCTCTCTGAAAGGATGCATCGGATGCAATTTGTAATGACCTTTGTTATTCTTCTTTCTAAATCAGGTATGAAGAAATCCTTTTCGATTATTTCTTTAATTTTCTTGTGGTGATGTCCTCGCTCTTGAATTTCTTTGATTATATGATTTTTCATACCATCTCGAACGACAAATACATCGTTATTTTTTATATTTTAACATAACATACCATTATTTAAGCATAATCCTTATGCATATCAAAATCCTTGCGTTTATCTTTGCGTTTATTGTTGCGTTTAATCCTTGCGTTTATCAAAAATCCTTATAAGGTTTATCCTTCAAAATTTCCATAATTATTAATAAGTTTTCGTCTTTCCGTTGTGCTTCCGCTAATTTTGTTAAAAATGAATTATTTTGTGAAATACACATAATAACAGGGTTTCGGCTTAAAGCGTCTACATGTCTCATTTTATTGCCTTTTCTATGTTCAATTGAATAGTTAAATTCTTCTAGCAACATTGCCCATCTGGCAACTCTAGTTGTTAGATCCTTCTTTTTCATCGTACATTCAAATGCCTTGCAATCAGTTACCAATTTAAACTTTTGTCCAATTAAATAAATTCTAAATTTTTTCATAGCTGCTATAATAGAAAGAACTTCCAATTCATATGAAGTATACTTCTGCTCAGCATCTGTTGTTTTTCGGCTATAGAAGTATACTGGATGTCAACAATTGTCTTCATTAGCCTTTTGTAATAGTACTGAGCCGTATCCCTCCTGAGATGCGTCGGTATGTAATTCTGTTTGTGCTCCATACTTGAATATTCTTAAAACGGGTTTGTTTGCTAAAGCTTCTTTCAGATCTTGTATTGCTGCTAATTCAGTGGTTCCTATTCTAAAAAGAATTGTTTTCTTAAGCAGTTCAGTTAGTGGTTGGGCTCTCAGTGAAAAGTTTGGTATAAACTTTCGAAAATAGTTAGCCAATCCAAGGAAACTTTAAAGTTGCTTGATAGTTGAAGGTGTGGGAAAATTAATCACTGCTTTTGTTTTCAAAGGTGTAGGCGCAATAGTTCCCTGACATATTCTATAACCTAGATATTCAATATCAGTTTGAAGGAACTGGCATTCCTTATTTTTAAGCCTGACCGTGCTGCTACGTTTAAAACAATTTTCAAGTTTTTGATACCTTCTTCTATTGTATTGGACGGTATGATGATGTCATCTATGTAAACTACAATTAAACCTTGATTAATTAAATCTTTTAAAACAAAATTTATGTATTTTTGAAAAATGCTCGGCGAGTTACAAAGCCCAAAAGGAACTTTGTTAAACTCGACACAGTTCCCGACACACCCACTCGACTTTGTCCACAGTGGGTTACGAATGACGTATACTTTATGCTCTTCTCTTCTACGGTAACATGGAAGAATCCGTTTTCTAAATCTAAGGAGGTAAAGTATCTGGCGGCTTGTAATTTATCGTTTTTTTTTTTTTTTTTTTTCCTAAGGGAGGTGGGAATTTTCCAAAGACACCAAGAATTACCCCTTGGTAGTGTCAGATTCTTACTGACTAAACTCACTCCCCCTTTAGCCAATATTGTGGGATGAAACCCTTACCTGCGACCGCAGTATATTGGCTAGGAAGTAGGGATAGGAAAGGATA